>JAPQLA010000013.1:1051956-1063384 GCA_029822935.1 Naso vlamingii | reverse complement strand
CCAGCGTCGCTAAATAAAAGGCTGCTGACACAAACTGGACTTGCTGCTGTCAAACAGGAAGTGGCTGCTTGCTAAGTTACATGTCATGTGATGTGGCTCTTGCTGGATGTTTGACACATGGGGGAAAAATGCCCGTAATGTTGAAGAGGTTCCAAATCACACAGATATGTATTCCTACAAAATGTTGCTTTAAATAACTTGATTTGCACAAATAAAATAACTGAACACCAAACCCCAAACTAGAAACAAAATTAAAACGAAAAGCCCCTTTCAAACATATTCATGAGAAAAACCATAAAAATTGCACAAACGTCAACTTTTTCATGTTGTTCTTCAGCGGATCCTCAAACATCACGTCTGTGATCAACAACAGAAACTTTTTATTGACGTGACCTTTGCTCCTTTGCTGAAATGTCAGAAAGTTAAACCAAACATACTCCAACAAATGTCTTCAGTAATCACTTTTATCCTACTAAACTAGCAGCAGCTGTGAGGTTTGTGTGTGACCACCTCATCAGCTCCAGAGTTACTGTGTCAGCCAATCACAAGCATTCATCCAACATGTCAGTGAGAGGAAGCTTTTATCAAGCTGTCATGGTTCCCAAAGAGAACACACACCATGACGATCACGATTCTGTGTGTGCGTGTGTGTGTGAGACTGAGTGGATGAGAACCTCACAGAGGAACAGGTGCTCTCTCTCTCTCTCTCTCTCCCTCTCTCTGCTGGAGTGTCAGTGTCACTCGCCCCCTCCCATCAGAGGGAGTCCCTCTCTGGCTCGATGACCAGTTCCTGCAGCTCACGCCTCTCTTCCTGTTCACGACATCGTTCGCCCGCCAACAAGGACAGTTACACAACTTCCGACACCCGCCTCTCTCTCTCTCACTGTGTTACATGAATGAATGAATGAATGTATACAGTAGTAAAGGTTTTACACTTTAAAAATAGCCCCGGTTAACACTTTTTGTGAGCAGGAGTGGAGATGAGAAAGCTACACTCGTGATCTCTGGAGTGGGAGAAATCTCAGGAAGTGACACGTTAAATAACTCTGGTCAGTTTGGCATTTTAAAGTGTGAACTGGCAACAAAACTAAACATTGTTGTTAATTATTTCTTTTTCAGAGTGTTTCCGTTTATAAAAGCCTCTAGATGAGAAGAGTCTCAGAAAGTAAAGCTGTGGAGAAAGCAGCACAAAGGAAAGCTTGAATTTCAAATATCAGCCTAAAAAACACCCATCTCCTCCCATTTATACACACACACATACACACACACACACACACAGATATATAAACATACATACCACACATACCTATATATACAGGTCTAAAACTCCACAGGAAACCATTAATAACATATTTAAAAAGTATTAAAAAGTACTCAATATTCTTTGAATTTAGAATATTTCTTTTTATGTAACAAATCAAGCTCTTTAAATTCAGAGTTCCTGTGTTTTTTCATTCTCAGGCATCAGGATGTCGATGTTTCAAAGCAACACATGAACTCACCAAAAACAAAGAGTTCAGAGCTTCAACACCTTTAGAGGTGTGGGAAGGTGAAATCAGTTTAAACTGACGTGATTCCTGCACAAAATGTGAGTGAAAATATGATTTGAGTCTCATGGATGATCTCTCTGCAGCCAGTTTCACTTCTCAGCACGATGATTTTCACAGAAATGCGGTCACACCTTGAGCAGTCCAAGGGAGAGGAATCGATCCAAACTCTGATGGATGATTTGGAAAATGCTTTGTAATCATTTTGATATCGTTTTTAATTTCTAAAACAAAGCGAGCAGTACGATGCCTCCTGCGTTCATCGTTTGGCTGCGTGCATGCTGAAGTCTTTGTTTACTTCAGCTTCTGCATCGTTTGTTTATGAGCCGATATTTTAAAAAAGGACAGTTATCAGCCTGACACACTGTATATATGAGGTGTACACAGTCATAAAGCAGGACAGCTGCAGTATATATGCATGAGTGTGTGTGTGTGTGTGTGTGTGTGACATGATAAGTTGGCCTGCACGGTGGCCGAGCTGCAGCAGGATTTATGGGAGCTGTAGTCAAAGTGATTGGCTGATACTGTGGCGTTTATTTAAAACAGGGTGTCCTGAGACGACCTCACATCCATCCTCACTCCTCACACCTCCTCACCCCCCCCCCCAAGCTACTTTAAAAAAAAGCCAAAATCTTGGTGTCCTCCCACTCTCTAAAGTAATTGCATTTTATTTTATACTCAGGGGGAAATTAAGTACTTTTAACTCTACATTCCTTCATCTCTCATTAGATCCACAGCGATTTTATGGCAGATTCTGAAATGTGAAGATTTGCTGATTTTTTGTGAGAAAACTAAACATCTTTGTGTTTTTTCCTATTTCACATTTTCAAGTTAAACTTATTAGCAAAGAGAATAACCTAAAGATAAAGATTTTATCCAAAAACATTTTTAAAAAATCGTATACAGCTTCATTTGAATGAAAACGAATGAAGTCAAATGATCTAAATTTCACAAAATACATCAAAGACCAAAAACTGAGAACTTTCTCACGTGTTTATCTTTGTTTTTTCTCCCTCCTTCCCATTGATCATTTGACTCCCCCTCAGATGCCAGCCCTTTGAGGGGTCCTGACCCTTAGTTTGAACATCACTGGACTAAACTATAAAACTGTACATTTACACTCAGCGTCTCCACCTGCAGCACTCTACTCTCCATAATAAAGCTGTAGCTGTGGATGTTATGCTCTGGGAGGCAGGCTGTTTTTTTGACAAGCAGCATTACATCAAACCTGCACAGGCAGCCTGTAAAATGTAATAAAAGAGGAGAATTTTTACAGATACAAAGAAGAGAAGAGAGGACAGATAACAAGGAGAGGAGAAGAAGAGAAGAGAAGGAGGAGGAGGAGGAGGAAGAGTGTCTGACACGAAGAGGAGAAAAATTTTATGGTCGTCAGACAAAAGTGCAGAGGCTGCAGCTCTTTGCCACCTAGCAGCTCCGCTCAGACATCCAATTTGTTTCCCTTCTCTGTGTGTCACACACACACACACACACACACACACACACACACACACACACACACACACACACACACACACACACACACACACACAGTTGCAGCTCAGCGGCCTTCAGGCTCCACTGTACTGTTGCTCTCCATCTCTATAGTCTGACAGTGTCATGACAAGACCACACACACACACACACACACACACGTTCAGACAGGAAACGCGTCTCTGTGTCTCTGTGTGACCAAATGCTGCTGCCGTGACGCTGCTGCTCGTTTTGTGAATTATCCACATGCAGAACATTTACGTGCAGCCCTGCACTTGAAAAAAAGGACAGGCAGGGGCTAGCTGGTTAGCATGCTAACTCCAGATATCTCTGCAACATGATGCACTGATGCCTCCACCATGGCGTCGCAGTGTAACATCTTCACAGTCTGCTGGTTCATTTTTTGACAGTTTTGAACATAAATTCTGTTTGTTTCACATTTCTCCTTTGAGCAGCTTACTGAACATTTAAGTTTGATGGACTTTAGAGAAATGGACACAGAAAAAAACAACTGTCATCTGATTTTCTGTATAAAACCTGTTTATTTGTCACTGCTCATTATTATTTCACAGGAAGCTCTTTGTCACCATGGAAATTGAGGCAGTGTGTGAAGGTTTCTCCTGCAGCAGCAGCAGCTTGGAGCTTCTTTATGAAAATGAGGACGTTGCTCGGCGTATCGATCGGCTCAAGCCGTCGTCCTGAGGGACGGCGAGGGCTGATCTGAATCAATCATCCTCCGCAGTGACCACACGGCAGCATCTCAAAGATCGTTTTTTCTCCTCTGATCTGTCACATTCAGAACGCCGCAGCTTCAGGGACAAGGAAAAATATGTTGACTGTGCAAAATATAAAGTTTACTTTCGTTGTTGTTGTTCTGCTGCTGGCACGCACATTACAAAGTCTCAAGACAGCAAGAGAGGTTCTTTCACTTCAGGCCACAGCTTTAGATACTCATTACCTCACAAAGTAAGATTCTGTAGAGAAACAACAGGACGAGCTTAAAAACTAAGAAGCTTTGTGATGGATTAAATTTCACACGCATATTTAAATGTGGCTCCTAAGTTTGGTTGATATAATATTCACTGAATAACAGAAAATTTAAAATATTTTATAATCTATTAATCATTCAAGTCACTCTTTTATGCCTTTTTAAATGCCACATCATTTCATTGCATTCTCAGCCTGAATTGTTGCAAACTAAATTTTTAAACAACAGGACAAAAAGTGAACGTGTCACCGTCAACCTATCATCACTGTGACTCCTTTCAGAATTTTAACAAACAATCGATCAGTGGATTAATCGAGAAAATTATCAGCAGATTAAGCCAGAATGACGAGAGTCATTATTATATGCAGCTGTTTTTTGTAGCAGGCAGTAAACATGTTTATCTCTGCTGTGAAATTCAGCATGTTAATATGAAACTCTTCAGTTTTTGGCACTTGGGCTTCATTTTTTTTCTGCCTCAGTACAAGAAAAAAAAATCCTTTTTGATGGGTTTGAAAAAAATATGAAACCTACAGGATTTGAATTCTAATTGGCATTGAAAAGACGTTTGGAACGTTTAAGTTTCCATCTTCAAAATGTTGAAGTATTTAGGAGGTGAAGCTCCAGCAGCTCAGTTCAGTTTGATTCACAATTTGCATTTTGGCAAAATGTTTCTATGGAGCTCATTTATTTTTAGTTTCATGTGATTTAAATGAAGTGAGTTTGACTCCAGCTACACCTGAAGGAAGCACTGCTGAGGACACACTACCTGTACACCTGTTAACTCTGTGTGTGTGTGTGTGTGTGTGTGTGTGTGTGCGTGTGCATCAGAGAGCGAGAGAGACACACACAGAGAGATGGAGGAAGTGCGTAGGAGTGTGAATCCTGGCTGTAACATAGTAAACATATGCTGAAGAGACGCTGGAAAGAGAGCAAACTGGAAATTATGCTGCAAACACAAACACACACACACACACACAAATTCGGGGTTTTCTGTCTAATTTATCATCTTTGCAATTCATATTTTCAGTGTTTGGGGATTCGACAGGAGCAGACTCAGCGGCTGATGATAATTAGACAATATTACGATAACGACAGCAACACATTTCAGCTCTTTGACACGTGATGCAGCTGAAAATAAACAAACTGATTTATGATGCAACAAATGACGGAGTGATCGGATGGAGACAGTGAGAGTTGTTCACATTTCACACATGATTACGATTTTATCAACCCTATGAAATCACAGCTCAATCCTTCATATTATTTTGTAAAATGAAACACTGAAATACTGTTCTCTATAACATCCTGCACATCGCACAAAGAGACTGCTCAGAACAGACGTTAGGCTTCATTTTGTTCTTAAAGTGATATTTCACTTCAAAATTCTGTTTTGTGTATCAGTCACTCTCCCTTAGATGTCTTGAAGTTGTTCTTCTTCCAGCGTTCCTCCATGGTAAACAGGTGATTTCTAAAATGCACACTCCGTTTTACTGCCAGCCAATGAAGATAAAACATTTTTATTTTGGCTAAAAAGTTACTAAATCCAAGACATCCAATGTTTTGTGTTTGAGGTTACGGTTATTCTAAATGTCGGTGAACTCCGGCTCAAATATGTTTCCACCAAAAACTGGAGACACTCCTCTCTCTCTCTCTGCACCAGACATTTTTGTTCACTTACTCTCGTTTTCTTAAAAAACAAAAACAAAAAATAATAAAAAAGTTATCCCAAATTTGTAAGTGAACAAAAATTGTTAGTTTCATTGAACATAATTAGTTAGTTAAGTCTTAACTTTCATAAATTGTGGCTTTTTACTCTTATTTTGTTTTGTTGTGTGGATGCACCGTAGAGTGGGATGTCAATAAAGGATACATGATTCTGATTGTCTGGTGCAGAGAGAGAGTTTCTGCAGTTTTTGGCAGAATATTTATTTAAGCCGGAGTTCACCGACATTTAGAATAACCGTAACACGCGACCCAAAACATTGGATCTGATGTGTTTGCTTTGGGAGCTTTCCAGCCAAAATCAAAGTGTTTTGGAAGTACTGAGGCTACAACACGATAAAGAAGACTTGGATTAAACCACACAAAGCTGTTGAGAGTTTTTGATGGACGTTTTTAGATGGTTTTGATGCTTTCAAGAGTGAACCTCTTCAGACTGTCAGCAAAAGGGCGTGTGCATTTTAGAAATCACCAGTTTACCATCGAGGAACGCTGGAAGGAAAAAATAATATTCTTCAATTCAAGACATCTAAAGGTAAGGACACACCGGGCTCAGCAGAAAAAACCAAGACCAACTGCTGCGTCTCCTCTTGTTGCCTTGCGCCTGCCTCTGTCTGGGCCAAAAATTTGCCCTTGAACACACCACACTGACTACACCCGACGGTCTGCTAGCACGTACAATCTGTGCCTGCATGAGATGTCGTAACTCTCCATACCAGCAGGTGGCATAATCTCTGAACTTGTGATCGAAAAAGGAGGAAACGGAAAAGCTAGGAGATCCGCGGACAAAACAGCCACCTACCTTGTCTTCATTCTCCATGCAAGTAGGTAACGTTAACATTAACGTGAATAATTCTTGAGAATGCCTGAGCCGCTTCCTCCCCCATTCATACTGATTCACTAGCTGAACAGCCAATCAGAGCGCTTTTTCTCACTACTGATGCCTTCTGACGGCCAAAGCCGATTCAACATTCTCCGATGAGGTCTGACAAGGCCAACTAGTACTGACGGTGCGGGACACACTGAGCCAACTGGGACCAACTGGGACCAACTGGGACCACCGACTGGAGCTGACCTGCGTCTGACAGGACCACCAGGCCAGTGTGTCCTCACCCTAAGGGTGGGCAACTAATACACAAAACGAAGTTCTGTGCTGAAATATCACTTTAAGAATTAAGTGTCCCGGCCTGAAAAAAGTCATGATAAATTGGATGGAGGTGAAACATGAGTAAGTTTCATTCCTCAACACGAAGCAGCAAATGAAACATAAAGCTTGTTTCATTTCATGAGAAAAGCTTCAGAGTTTCACGAGGAACCAAAAGCGGCTCAGTAAGTGATGCTCCAAAACTCTCTCAATAAAGAGAAAAGACGTTTTATGCACACAGAGTGTTCTTCACTGAAAATGCAGTTTTTGTAGAAAAGATGAAGATGAAAGAGGAGACGGCGGAAACGGGTGAAGCAGGTGTGTGTCAGCCCGGAGAGTTGTGTTGAAAAGTAATTGGTAGCAGAGCGAGGATGAAAGGCTGAGCGGCTGACCTGTAGGTCCGCCATGACAGACAGCAGCCCGACGCTGCTCCAATCCTCTGCATGTACGTATGATCGCATCCACCCGTCTCCGTCTGTTCTCATGGGAAAATGTCCTTCTCCAACTCCAGCGGATTTTTGAGCTAACGTGAAGTAAAGCTGCACTTTCTGCTCTGATCCTCGTCTCCTCTCTCCACCTCCGCTGTCTCTCTTTGACTTGCTTTGGAAAAAGTTTAGACGCTTAGATAACAATTTAATAAGTAAAAAAAAGAAGTTCAATGAGGAAAAAACACCAAAAATCACAAGTTTTCTAAGTGTGTCATTAGTGCAGGTGGGTGAAGTGATTACAAAACACACGGCTGATCAGCGATGTCAGTCCTGCATGTGTGCAATTTTTAACACGTCGACTATTTATTTGCCTGTTATCAGCAGCCCACTGGCCTTCCCATTATTTACATTATCATTATTTACAGATTGCCATGAGCTAAAGTAAATCTAATCAAATCTAATGAGATCCTTTCTTTACAGGACTTTAATGTGTTTTGTGTAGCTCAGCATTTTACTGTGAATCAGCATGAAAAATGCAGTGTGTTAATGTGAAATAATGATGTGCTTGCACCAAAAATCGACAGATTCGGTGAATTTCTGCACTAATTATGGTTAGCATAGTTCTGTGTAAACAAGATATGTGAGATTCAGCAGCTACAGATGCTGTTTTAATGTGTCAGATACATGTTTTAGCCATATTTAGATTAATGTAAGTTTCAGTTTGGACTCTGTGTTGGCAGATATGTAAAGGCAAACTACATTTTTTGGGGAATTTAGCCAAATCATCCTGATGTAAGACAAGAACATAGATGCCTTTCTCTTTTCTGTGTGTCCAGTAGGTCACGAGACACTCAACATGAGCAGTTTACATGTTCAATGGAAGTGATAGGGAGACGCCTTTACCGCCCTCTAAACCACATCCAAAAATCATGAGCACACTCTGTCTACATGTTAGGACCGTGCATATTCACCACGCTATAGAGACATTATTATTGTGAGAGCAAATACTGTGGAACTAGTTGTCTGGGCGTAGCGACACAGCGGGGTTATGCTCCACAAATGACTAAAATAGTATAATTTCAAAACACATTTAAAAATCGCAGGGAATGTGCAAGTCATTGCGTCTCCCTGCCACTTCCATCAAACACTGCTCTTGTGATGCGGGTATCATATGACCCACTGAACGCACAGAGACGTTGGCTCGATTTTGGATGAATTGGCTACATTTCGAAAAAGTGCACTTCCCTTAATAAATGACTCATATCAGAAAAATCTTGATTTGAACATCCTTCTTGTTATGTGTTTTTTAAAGAGTGAGGACTCAAACCTCTTCTCCGACTTCAGTTGTCAACCAGCTAATTTCACTGTTATTATTACTGATACAAATAAACAAAACTACAAGAATTGGACCACAGCTGCAATTAAGTCAAAATACGCTTCATGTGCTGCGGGCTGGAAAACATTTTCACACTGAAAAACCCACAATCACTCCCACAGACGCACCGTGTTCATATTTACACTTTACATTTAAGGACACATTATGAGCAGATTCGAACATAAACTTCATCAGATAGCAGCTGTGAGAGCCGTGAATGTGAACAAAGCAGCAGAGCAGAACTCCGGCTGACCTGACACACTCTGCTGCTTCCTTATTAGCAGCTGAATGTTTTATTTTCACAGTTAATAGCGAACGTTCCCGACTCGAGTGAAGACAGCAGACAGAGCAGGGGAGTGAACTTTCAGAGGCCTCGACGGCCATTAAACATGGATTCAGAAGCTGCAGTTCGAAGATTAAAAAAAGGAGAAACAAGAAACTAATGTTTAAAATCTGCTCTGTGATGAAGCTGCACCATCTGCAAGAAGCTATTAAAGCAGGAGCTACAGGAGAACTACAGTGATAAACTGATGAGATCATTTTTGTAAGAGGAGGAAAGAATCAACCGTTAAAAATTCAAGTAAATATTAACATCGTCACAGGTAAAATATTCTTACATAATCATGATACAGAATTTAACCAAAGCTCATCACTTCTTCATTATTATTATTGTATTTTTGCACCATGTGAATGTTTCAGTTTCATTGTGTTTGTTCATATAATGATAATAAAGTTCTTCTGTGTTGCAGAGCTTCATTCAAAAAACATCAGTGAGTCACACTGTTGCTCTAGCTGACATGATCCTTCATCCTCATAAACACACACATGCACACACACACACACACACACACACACACACACACACAGAGTAGCTCAAAAATTACTGAACTTTTAAAAATAAAAAAAAAGTAAGAAACATTTCGATGTGAGTGTGTGAGTGCAGGAAGTTCAGCTGTTACGTAATAGAGCAGCTCAACATGATCTGTGTGTGTGTGTACGTGTGTGTGTGTGTGTGTGTGCAGAGTGAGGTCTGGTGGGCTCAGCAGGTTCAGGAAGGGCTTTCTAGAACAGGTGGAGGACACACACACAAACATACACACACACACTATGCACACAAACTCACAGCAGAGAAATCAATTTGACATCCTGGGTGATATTTATTTGGACAAGAGGACTATGCTATCTCACTCACACACACACACACACACACACACACAAATGGCCTGTAAACTGTATCCTCTGCATCTCCCTGCAGTTCATAACAATTAGCACGGCAGCTAATTTGTCTCCACTGAGCAGCAGAACTAATGCTAGCACTCTCTGACGCTAATACAGTTAGCATGCTAGGCTAGGTCATTACTTCAGTACAACAGACCTGCTGCAGCACCACAGACCATCACCTGTGGGAGCAGGTAATCACTGTGGTGCAGCTTCAGTTAAATTCTCATTGATAGCTTTGTGGCTTCTGCAGGCTAATCCATTTTCCCACGTGACACCCTGCTTTGAAAACAAAGGCAAATCAAAGAAAAGCAAGGAGATATTAAAGAAACCAGGAAAGGAAAGGAAAACCAAAAAAGGAGGCAGAGGATATGAAAAGAAACCATCAGGCCTTTTTACATCCTTTGGAGCTGTAAACGATGGACCGTTAACATAACACTCGGAGACACACAGAGCAGAATCAGACTTTTCAGAATAAAACGTCTCAAACAAAAAGTCACATATAGCATTCACACGCTTTATAATGTCACCTCAGATTCAGATGAAGCAAAACTCCCAAAAATCCTTTTAATGGAGGAAAAATGGAAAAAACCTCAGGAGGAACAACAGAGGAGAGATTTCTCTCTCAGAACAGACAGAAAATATATTCCATGTGTTTTGTACACACCTATAAATAAATAAATAAAATAAATTCTGAACTTATGCCGAAATTCACTGCATGTCCAAAACCAACATGACAGATGAGGCAGTGACAGTTAGAGGATACATTTTAAATGCAAGTATTAAAATAAACTAAACATTTTTTGGCTTTTTGGCTTCTTCTTTACATGCACAAAAGTTAACTGCTATGTCATGGTTGCTAGGTGACAGGAGCGGTGCGTCGTGAAGTCAGGAGCGGTTTGTGACAGAAACAGGAAATGGTCCACAGACCAGACCGTCTCATTTAACAGAAGGTTCAGTTCAGCAGTTGTGGCCGAGGGCGTGACGTTGGGAGTTTGTGTCATTAACGTGGCCAAAACAGGCGGCTTCTCTCAGCTAATGTTCTTCGTGCTTTGCACCAGGAGTCCGACCTCATTCTCTACCCCAGCAAGAACACCGGCCACAAGTGTTTCAGGTTCCACAGAGGATAATCAGCTGACAACATTCCTCCTCTCTCTGCTTTGCACACACACACACACACACACACGAAACACTCGGAACAGGTTTGGTCGCTCTAGAAACTCAGCGGCAGAAACTCTACAGTGGAAACTCGGTGGCAGAAGTGTTCCTTGTGAAGCTTTTCATCAGTCAGATACTCAGAATGGTGAAACACCCAAAGCTGCTTTAATGCAACAAGACCAGGAAGGAAGCCAAGAGACACAACACACAGTAACACACAGTAACACACAGTAACACACAGTGACACACAGTAACACACAGTGACACACAGTGACACACAGTAACACACAGTGACACACAGTGACGCCAGCGTGGTGCCACTGAAAGCAGCCATTAGCCAGTTAATCACCTTGGCTGTAA
>JAPQLA010000013.1:983744-1003868 GCA_029822935.1 Naso vlamingii | reverse complement strand
CCCCCCCCCCCCCCCCCCCCCCCCCCCCCCCCCCCCCCCCCCCCACACACACACACACACACACACAAAGACATGTTTTCATCACTTTGGAGCACGTGACATAGGTTCACATCGGTTTTCTGGAGATGTACTCTGATATTCATCCAAATCTTCCCTCTAAAATTTTAAGATTTCTCTTTAAGGAATTTATTTGTCCCCATAAGGACGGCGAGTCCCTTCAGTGTCACTGTGTAACTATGTCCCCAGAACATCAGTAAAACACATCCTCACACAGAGTTTGTACATCACACTTGGACATAATTGGCTTTTCCATTTGACAACAGAGTTCAGCGGGACAATATTGACATAACACAGAGACGAGGCTCTCTGGACACTAAACACACACACACGCACACAAACTAACAAGTTTGTCCTCCAGTGCCACCCTCTGGACAAAGTGGGTCTTTACTTAGTATTAGAGAGTAGCAGGCATCTCTGAAATGTTTTATGATGTTCAGTATTTAGAGAGAAATGAGTTTCTGTTAGAGACTGACTCAAAGGACATTTGACTGTATTTACAAGGTGAGTTTTAATTTATATGTCACTTTATTTAATAGGCCAGCAATTTCATCATAATGTCACCAAATTTGACGCAAAGAGCGATGAAACTTGCTCCTAATTATAGGGAGAATAACTGAAAAAAGTTTTAAGTTAAGACTACAACAACGTAGTTATGGACTTTGACCAGCTTTGTGTAAACTCAAGTAAATATTCACTTGTTGTTCCTTTATTATTCAAACTTTATCTCTTGTGTATATTGAATCGTTTACATGCCGTAGAAAAATTCATATTTTTCATGTTCAACTGACTTTGACCTTTTGCATTCGAGTGAATCTGTCTTTGTCTTCTTTCTCTGCAGGTTGCCATCGGGAAGATGTACGAGACTCAGAAGACCGTGGTGGAGGAATAACCCTCTGCTGGAGGCGGAGCCGTTTACCGTCCCAACAAACTACAGGATGTGACATCACAGACTGGAGCCAATCACTGCCCTAACATCACCACTGCCACCAACCAACCTGCATCCTCCTCGACTCAAACGCTGTTATGTTTGACATCACTGGGTGGAGGCGGAGCTGTGAAATGCATTTTGGGAGATGTAGGGACAGAGTGAAGCTGTGAAGTTCCTGAAGTTTGTTGCAGTTTAGACTTTAAATTGTTTTGTCTCTTTCATGGATGCACTGATTGGATTTTTGGCCTGTTTCTGATTATTGATTTCTGATCGGTGTGATGAGTCAATTGCTGATCAATCACAAGCTGAAGTGGGGGATTTTTAACTCCAGCCCACCTTTAGTTTCCACTTTCTGAGACAGCTTTTTGAGCTGTGAGACCTCGAAATCAAGTGAAAGTGACTAATTGTTATTTATTTTCTCAAATAATTGATTAACTGTTTCTATAGCTCTGAGTCGTATGTGATTTCTCGTTTTGTCCAAAACCCAAAGATGCTCAGTAGAAACTAACAGATCTTCACACTGACCAAGCCAAAAGTCGGACTTTTGACTGTAACGGTCATTGTTTGACCCTAAAGTATTTTTTTCATGTGTGTTTTCAAAACATCAAGAGGCCAAAACATGAAGTAAAGACTCTTTATGAAAGTCACATTAAAAAGTTTAACTTAATCAGCTTTGTGATGCCTCAGATTTATGTTACGTTTCAGTTTGGTTAATAGGTTATTGTTCAAACCTGATTATGAGGAAAGAAATAGTAATAATCAATTTTTCAATGTAAATGATGAAATACATCTGATAAGATGTAAAAGCTTGTAGGACTTTGATAACGTGAAATGTTTCCTGTCTCTGAAGTTCGAAGATTTAAAAAGGTATTTAAAAACTTCATTCAGTGAACATAAAGTAAGTTCCAAGGTTTTAAACTTTTTCAGCACATTGACCTGCTTTTGATTGTTTGATAATATAATAAATTAATTGTAATATGAGCACAGCTCTAACAAAACATCTCAGACTGTTGGAAACTGAATATTTTGAGCAAAATTGATTCAGTAACAGCAACTCGTCAGTGCATCCTTGATTCTTTTGTCTTTCTAGTGTTATTTTTGTATGACAACGCACAAATATTCTATCCTACACTTGATTATCTGATATATTGGAATACAAAGCTATAAACGAACTGACACTGGATCTAACCTCTATAGTGATCAATCATACACACTTATTTTATTCTTCAGTTTACAGCCGACGCACAGAAAGACTTGATGTTGTGTATAAAGAAGGAGCGATACAAACCCATCAGTTTTTACTGGAAAACAAACTAGAACAAGAAGCAGCAAAGAAAAGACCAACAACACTGAAGTTACAAAGAGTTTGTCAGTTTAAAGCTGTTTGAATAAAGTGGGACTAAAACAGACTGATTATGACGATGCTGCAGATTCGTTTTCTCATGTGTGAAACAATTTCAGGTTCAAGGCGTCCAAACTCGCTTCCTTAGTTTCAGAGGATTTCTTCTGTTGTCAATCTTTAACGTCTTCGGTTCAGATTTTGTAGACGTCAGTAAAACAAACCTGAAATTCAAATCAGCCACCAAAACCTCCTCTGACGTCGTTCTATTTTTGATCATCTGGAGGCCTGGTGTTCAAACTGTGGCTCTGGGAATCTGTTAAGACGTGTTGAAAAATGTAACAAAGTAATCTGTGACAATGTTTTTCAAATGTAATCTGGCCTCATTACTTAATTTTCCCTATTTCCGTTATCTAATTAACTTTCATTATTTGTAATCTGTTACTTTTTGGGCACAGCTCATGACTCAGGGCTGAGCTGTGAAGGTTTTGTGTGAAAATCAGAGAGAACTGATTCCTCCAAACATCACGTCACAAATCAGTTACTATACACATGATATTCACAGTGACATGCTGTTGAAAATATGAGATTGTATTTTTGAATTAATTACATTAGAGCGTTGGAAATGTACACCATGTTTCTTCACATCACACAATAGGTACGACAAGTTTATCCATCCTCGCTTTTTTTACCATCTTGAAATCAAATCTCAGCTTTCATGTGAAAAAATAAAATATATAAATATAAAATATTTTAATAATTTACATCAATAATCAAACTGATTTAATGTTCCTCCACAAGAGTTAAATACCTCACATGAACATTGAACCACATTGAAACATGTTACCTCATGTAGGAGATCCTTTACAGAATAAAAAATGTTTGAAAAATTAATTCAAAAGGAACTTTCTTGCAGTTGCACTTTTGGAACTTTGATGATCTCAAAATTTTAACAAACCTTCCAGCAAAAAATCCTGAACGGTATCTATGGCTGTAGATTTCTTCTGGAATTGCATTGTGAGATGAAAATGCCGCAGCACACTTATCCAATGAAACAAATCAGTTTAATTTGAATAATGGCGTTTCAGTCCATTTTGTTTCTTTTTTCCTTTTTTTTTTTAATTGACACAACAGAGACTGAAAAAAAACAAACAAATATCAGCTTAGCATGTTAGCGATGAGAGAGCCAACAGGGAGCTAAAAGGGGGAATGTGGGACACAAACATGAGTGAATGAATGAATGATCGTGTTGCTGTGTGATGAAGTTAAATTAGTGATGGTGTTTTTCTGCACGAGTCTCCTCCTCTTATTCTCTCCTTTGAGCTAACCAGAGAGTCCACAGAGTCTGTGGATAGATCAATAAATACCTGAAGGTGAAGTTAGTTCAACACTCTGTTATTTTGTTTTTGTGTGTGTGTGTGTGTGTGTGTGTGTGTGTGTGTGTTCAGTGGAACACACAGTAACTGGCTGTGGCAGCAGAGGAGGTGACCTCAAAGGTGCGCTTGGTTTTTATTGAGGAGGGTGAAGGTGAAGGAGGTGACTGACCCAGAAGGTTCCAGCAGCTACTAATAATAGACCTATCTGTTGGTTTAAGGAAGAGCACACTGACCCACTTACACACACACACACACACACACACAGACAGGTGTTAAAGATCACATTGCTCAATCAGTGACGGCTGTTTCATCAGACAAACAAACTCAGGATGCCACATGGAGTTTCTGCAGTCACACCTGTGACCTGAAGGACTCTGACTCGAATCTGACCTGCTGAGTTTTGAAAGTCAAGCTCATGTTTTTAGGCAGAAAGTGCAGGCTGAAAATATCTGCATATTAAGCATAGACTGGAATAAAATTTGACACTGTAGCCAAGCTGCTGATTATGCAGTTGGAGATGCTCATTCTCACTGATGAAGAACGTGGACAGTGAAGCTCTTCAGATGCAGGATGCACATGAACGTCTGCTGGTCGCGGCATCCAGACAGAAGATGAACAACTTTGTTTGAAATTTGTTTTATCCCTCATAAAAAAAGTTAGAAAAACAAGACAGAAGAAGAGATGTCAACTACAACTCCCATGGTGCATTTCAGCATGAAACAGAGCTGAGACATGTACCGCTAACAGTGAGCTAACGCTAAAGATGTTGAAAAAAAAGTTTTGTGATTTCGCAACATCTCTGTCACACCTGTCAGTTGTTTTTTGATGAGTGTTTCGCCTCTGAGGGGAAACAGTTCATGTTTCTGAGCTTTCAGTTTTGCCAGCGGACGTCCAGCTCAGGACTTCTTCTCTTGTGTGCCAGTCATCGCTCACAGTCCCATTGGCAACTTAAGATGCAAAGACAACGTTCCAACTAATCTCTCTAAGCAACTATCTGCACCTGATTGCAGATAAATGAAAGGACTGTCCGGCATCACTCAGACTACATTTGGAAACCAGAACACTTGTAATACCGAACTTGTGTTCCTTCGGTCCAGATTCTGCATTCATGTATCTGTCTGTCAAGATGAATGCAGCCAAGGCTCATGGGTATTTTCTATGCGTAGCCGTCCATCATCGCAAACTGGAAGGTCCTAATTTGTCAAACTGCCTGATTTTACAATGAAATTTTGCAGCTGCAGCTTGAGGCTGAAGAGGTTGTGATGTGGGGGTAACATGTTTTCCTCAAGTCCTGATCATAAAAACACAAAAACTGTTTTTATTTGTTGATCGTGTGTCTGTGAGTTGAGCTGTTGAACGGCCTGAAATTTTAGAATTACCTGAAATATTCCTTCATCACTTTGAACCTCAGTGTCAATGTTGACAGACCAAGAGATGTCGTCAGGTTTGTCAACAGGACTTTTTTCAGAGGTGACGGACTCCTGAACTCTGGGCCTCATGGAAAGATGACAGACAGACAGACAGACAGACAGATCTCACATACAGAATAAATTTTTGCTTGTTTCCTGCTCAGCTTTTAATTAGCAAACATAATCAGAGTGAAGCAAACAGCAGAAACTGTTGCAACAGAAGCAACCTTCCACCCAAGATGCTCCGTAGCAACAGAATACAAGCTGCAGTGATGGCATAGTTTAAGCTTCCTGTCTGCTCAGTGGGAGTGGTCAGAAGCGTTGTTGTGAACATCATCAGAGACGAGCAGAAGAGTTAATATCAGCACAAACTTCTCTGCATCCTGTCGAAAGGAAAATATGACTTGTTCCTGTTTTTACAGGAAATTATTGCCTCCTGATTTGTCTGAAAAATGCCATTTTAGTGTAGCTTTTGAAAAATGTGTCCAGTCCCTTCATCAGTGACAGACAGCGAAATAATAATAATCAGCTAATATTGAAAATCAACAGCAGTTGTTTTTGCTCTCAGATCAGTTTAAGAAATAAGAAAAGGAAACAAAAAAGGGAGGAAATAATTGTTTTAATAATATTCTGTGATATTTTTCTTGCTGTCAGCTGCATGTGGTGCAGTGAAAAGTGTTATTTAGAAAATGTGTGTGGAAGCAGAAGAATGCAGAACATTCAGGAAGTCAATCTGACAAATCAAAATACTGCTTTAAGCTTTTATTGGCTGAAATCACTTTGACACAAATGGTCATTTTGGACAAAAGTTTTGTGATGTTTCTTTGTTAAAGTAACAGAAATATTTCATGAACATTTTGTCCTGCAGGTCTTCATTAGTCCGTTTTCTAACTAAGAAGAACAAAGGTCTTGATTTAAAGAACCTAACCAGTAACTCAAACAGCAAACATCACAGACGATCAGTTCACAAAGCATGCAGCTGCTTCTCAGTCATTTTAATGCCGTTTCTGGGAGCTGTCGATGTTTGTCCTTAGATGATAAAAGTGAAAGAAAAGTGGTTTGTGCATCACAGTGAACATCAGCTCTGTTGTGAACGCAGACATGATGTTCAGTGTGATGGACTGAAGCTTCAAGAGTCTGCAGACTGATTTTCAAACTGAAGAAACAAATGAACAAGGTGAAATTAGTTTGTTTGCAAACAGACTCAGTGTTAAACAGCTCAGAAATGAACTCGGTCCTCCATCTGAATGTGCTGCTTTTAGTTTTACAGAAGCAAGAAGCAGCTTAAGGATTCTTTTTTCAGTGATCCTCCCCTGAGAAGCTTTGTGGTCATTTAATTACAGAAGTGGAAGCACAGAAATATTTTGTTTTCAAATCTGACATTTGTCCACATTCTTTTGTAATAGGACGAGTCTAAGAGCAGCAGTGAGACAGAGACACTTGCATTTCAGCCAAAAGGTCCAAAACGTCCAGCAGGTTTTTAAAAATGATCCTAAAGTCAGAACTTAGAATCGGTCCGTTGTTTCCTCTGGCAGAAAGAAAGTCCATCAAGTCATGTGAATGTTCAGGAAAATACCCATAAATTTCAGCTGTGTTGTCCTCAGAAAAACACGGACGAGCTTCAGCTCAACAGGTTTTATGAGACTGTGCGACTTCGAGCGTAGAGAAACAACAGAATTATTTAGGAGAGAATGAAGGAAAATCTTCTGACTGTGACAAGAAACAAGTTCTCTGATCTCCAGAAGACTCAGAACAACACAGGTGATGTTTGCATTCGGCAGACGGAAAACAGCAGCTGCATGTCAAAGCAATCATTTCAGCAGAAGGGACGGATGGAGAGCTTTTTACGCGCGGATGGAAGGCTTTTACGCACGGACCTGTGGCCGCTCAGGTGGCGTTGAATGCGGCGCTGACAAAGGCTGTGGAGCCGGGCATGCAGCGGTACCTGAGGCTGTAGTTCCGCCCGTCGTTGTTGTCCCAGAACTCCCCCTCTTCACTCCTGAGGTACACGGCGAAGTGTACGGCCGAGCTGGGATCCATGAAGGGTGGTGTGTACACGGTGAAGCTGAACCGCTCCCCCGCACCGCCTGGCTGATCCGCGGCCACGGGCAGAGCCTGCGCGTCCACGTGGGAGAGCCAGTCGTTGAAGGTGTACCTCACTCCGACCTCTTTATCGGTGCAGCCGCTGAAGGTCAGGATCTGCCCCCGCACGTCAAACTGCGTGATGGTGACCTTCTCCAGGCAGACGCGGAGCTGCCGCACTCTCCGCTCCGCCTCCCGGGGCTCCGGGAAGCAGGAGACCAGCCGGTCCGTGCCCAGGCTGGACTTGAAGCTCTGGCACAGGTCGCTCAGTAGGTCCTGCTGCTGCTGCTGCTGCTGCTGCTGCTGCGGCGGGAAGCTCTTGTGTCTGGACAGAACTTTGTTCGGGATCTGCGGGTCCTCCAGCGAGCTGAAGTGCTTGACGCTGGCCAGGTTCAGCCCCATGGAGTCGGCGAACTTCACCCGCTTCCTCTCGTTACCCTCGGACACGTCGTCCAGGAGCGCCGCCGGGTATGCGGGCAGGGACTTGGCTCTCCTCCGGTCTCTCATAAATCTCTCCAGTTGAGAAGCGTCCACCTCGTCGTCCAGATCTTCTTCATCCTCTTGCTCCTCCTCCGCCTCCTCTGCCTCCTCCTCATGGCCGTTCTCCATGCGCTGTCTCGAGGACAGAGAGCTGGCGTGGGACTGCAGAGGTGAGCGGGACATGTCTGCCCGGCAGCCAGGCGGCCTGTGTGCTGAGGCTGCAGGCCGGTCGAGAGTCCCCGTGCGCGGCCGCTTGTATAGAATAGACTCCCCCCCCCCCCTCCAGAGGACAACGTGCCCGACAACACGGAGCGCACGCGCCGTGTTTTGCAGCATCTGTCACAGAAACACGCGCACTGTCAACTTTCACCTGCTTGTGTGCCGCGGAGCACGCACACTTCCACTGTATGAGACAACAACAACAACAACAACAACAAAAACTGTTCAGTTTCTGTGAAAAAAAAGTACAAATAATAGTTCAGCTTTAAGCAACAAAAACGGATAAGGTAGCGTGATAAAAGCAGAGCAGTCAGCTTGGCTGCTGTTTTGTATATCCTCAAAATTGTCGGATGTATTTTAAACAAACAAACAAACAAATAATCTGTAGCGTGAATGTACTGTGCCAATTAGATCAGATCAGATCAATGTAACGTAATGTAAAAAGTAGTGAAGTAAATCTAATGTCTGCATGCAGAGAAAACATTACGTCACGCATATTTGAGAATGAAAATGAACTTAAACATCAAAATGCAAATGATATGTTTATTTGTTTGTTGGTGTCAAACAGCGTCAGGTGTTTATAGACATTAACACAAAGGGTAAACATGCCGGCGGTTTCAAAAACATGACTTCAACATGTGACGTAGTTAAAGTACATAAATGTATTTATGAGGCGTATAAACACATTGTGTGTGTTTACAGAGCAGTTGGTTCATGAACTTGACTAAAAGCTGTTTGTTTGTTTGCTTGTTTGTTTATTAACCTGTCGCTTTCCTCCATCCACGCGCTGTCCATTTTTCAGCACAAATTAAAATGAAAATCAGACTTTAGCGTCAGAGAACCTCAAACAGAAAAAAAGACGCTCGTGTCTTTATTATCGGTCTAATCAAAACTCCGCTGCGGCGCTCACAGCCCGCACCGGAAGCGACCAGAACAAACCACAGACTTCACGAGCGAATCTGAAGTCCAGCAGGTTTCATAATGAAACATTCGGTCCGTTTACGTGCGACGTGATTTCACTGAAAGTTTGTTTCTGTCGGAAAATCAGTTTATTTATTTACATTTGTACACAGATGAATGAATGAAAATGCTACATCAGCACTTCCTGTTTGTCTCTGCATGATGTGTAAATAAAGTTCTGTCGCAGTAACAATAAATCCATATTTAGACATTTGAAATGCTCGCGCCCCTCACGGAGGATCGCGACCTTTCTCAGAATCACGCTGTTATGTAACGATGCCCACCGCGTGGCTCCGACAAGTGCGTCATCCAGCCGCCGGTACATAAACACATGTCGTCATCACCCCCATCATCCTGACGTCACGCCGTCTCTCATACAGAGAGCCGAGAAGAACCTGACGGCCAGGAAGTGTTTCATCACTTCAGATGTCTGACGCGTCACTCAGACTCAAACTTCTTCTTCTTCTTCTTCTTCTTCTTCTTCTTCTTCATTTTTTGGATTAAAAACAGACGTCAGACATGAACAGACGCGCTGTTTGAGCAAAGCTGTTCTTAGAAACAAAGGAAAAACTCTCAGCTGGCACTTTCAAAAGTCGATCGAAGCAAATTTAAAAGGTGTTAGACTGCAAACGAACTGCATTCAAGTTTTAATCATTAAATTCTTTCATTTGTTGGGACCAAAATGATTTTAAATGTAAATCAGACATTTGGTGTCTGACAAAGCTGTTATTGAAGGACAAGACAAACATTCATTTAACCGCTGATTATAAGCCTCTGAACATTTATGTCTGTTTCATCCTCTTTTAAACTCTTCACATGAAATCATGGTAAAACATGTGAACTGAATATTTTGGCCTTTTTTGACTCAAAATCACAGACTCAAAAATATTTCATAGGTAGCCTGTGGTAACCTGTCATTATTAGGAATATAAGGAGTTGAACATGTAGCCTATTATTAGACTATAAGAAAGAAACAAAAATGTCAATGCACGGTATTTCATCACTAAAAGCTGACATATAAAGCAGTTATCACTGATTTATCAACTGTTGAGCCCTTTCTTAAATTTGATGTTGAAGCATTAAACCACTAGATGGCAGCATTTCTGTAGTTTCTGTCACCATTTGACTCAGCAGTCGCTGCGTCTGTGCTCAATATGTTTATGACTCTATTATCCAAATAGAGACTGAACACAAATTACACAGATATAAAACCACCTTAAAAAAGCTGCTTGCAACAACTTGGGACAGATCTGTGAACAAAAGAATCCCATAAAGATGCAGGTCGCCTTTGTTATTGAAACACAACCATGATTTTGCTCAAATAATCTTTATTTTGACTCCATTTGCACTTTTATGCTTCTGGATTTATTGTTCTGATCTTCATGAGGTGAACTGAACCTTCATTCAGTCTGACTGTGCTGCTTTCATCTGATTAAGTCTGTAACCTCCAACACAGTTTCTCACTGAGTCATCTGAACCAACCACACCTTCAGCTCAGCAGACTGACTTTCAAAATAAAAGTCAACTCCAGAAAACAAGAAAAAAAAGTTTCTTTTATGATTTGTGAGCAAATTGTAAACTTCAAAAACGTGTGAAACCGTCTCATGAAGTCACATGTTGAGTTTTTATGTTAATGACGACACCTCCAGCATCTTCCTCAGGACCAACTTCACATTTTTGGACGTTTTAGATTCACATGAACTTTCTGTCTCATGTATCCTGTTATTTTAGTTTTTCTTTAGTTGTTTTTTGAACCAATGTAGAAGTGAGACTGTTAGTTCTTTATTAAAGCTGATAAAAATCAAAACGAAGAGAAACAAATTCTGAGTGAAGCTGCTTGTGTGAACAGATGACAGTTGGACTGAGATCCTTGACAGTCACATCCGCTCTACAGACGTGTGATCTTTTCTCAGACAAGGACTCGACAAACCAAATTAGCCTTGAAAAGGTTTTTCATCCTGCAGAGGCCCAGAAAACTGTGAAAACCCGTCTGCTCGCACCGTGTCTGTTCTCATGAGGGTCTTTTCTGCAGGTTATTACTCAGAAAAGAGTTTCTCATTGACCTCATCAAAAATATTCACGACTGCAGTTTCCAAGATGAAGATAACACTGATGTGATCCTGGACAAACATTCTTTATCTACGGGCTCTGAATTCAGACAAAAATAAGTTCAAGTTCTGCTTCCGGACAGTTCCTGTCAAAGTGTTGGCTTCTGGTTCAGGATTTAAAGCTTCAATTTGAGCTCAGGACAAGTTATTTTTTAATAACAATCTACTAAAAATTTCTTTCTGTGCCAGACGTGCTGCAAATGGACAAAAACTGCTCAGTGGGAGGAAAGATGTAGTCTGACAAATTAATGATCAGTAATGATGAAGTGAAAGCAAAAGGCCAGCTTTGGCTCTCTGCTGCGGTTTGGATCTGAAAGTTTGCAGAACCAGTCTGGTCTGAAAGACGTGAGCACAAACTGAGGCTGGTTTAAGTTTGGGACTCGTGCAGAAGACAATAAAATCCTAAGTTGCTCATTTTTCTTTTTTCAGTGTGACTGAGACGAACTGAACCGACAGTGACGCCGTTTGAATCAGAAGCAGATTACACGTTTAAAGCGAAGTGAAAGTTTACAAATCGAACTTTTCTACATTTCCATAAGCAGAACTTGTACTGACAGTTTTTGTTTGTGGTAATTCTGTGAAATTTTTTGTATTTTCTTGTGATCTTTTTTCTTCTTCTTCAAAAGTGTTGAATACGCAGTCAGATGAGCAGAACTCATCCTTTATTTGAACAGCTCATAATTTGAAGACAGATGTGACTCCAGCTGGATGTGGAGCCGGCTGATGTTCAGACGGTGGAGTGAGCAGGTGATCAGCGTCTGGTTATTATTAATCAGAAAATCATACGTTGCAGAAAGTTAAACATTGTTCAGTTGTTTCTGCTTCAAACAATTTTAATGCAGAGATCAAGAAAGTTGAGCATCAGACAATTATGAACAAAGCTTTAGCCAAATTACTACTGGATCAAAGAGAATCCAAACCTGTGCGTTCACAACGAGACCAGGTTGTAAAAAACTTCATACACTTTGTTCAAGACATAATCAATATTTCATGTTATGATAACGTGCATCCAGGATCTGCTGACTGCATATTTATAAATTCATTTACATTCTTTTACAAAGATATAAAAAGATACAAATTATACATCCACTGAATTTCTACAAGATTATTAATCATGGAGATCATCTAAAACATCCACATATCAAAATATTGCGATAAGTTCAACAATGCAGATGACTTCATTAACATAATGCCATGTGATTAGTTATTTGAGCAGCCTGAATTGAATCTTGGGTATCGTAGTACTGTGACAGGAGAGAGGCAGAGTAGAGTTAGTGATGCGACAACAGATTATTTCAATCCACCAATCAGATGATTGTTGGTCCGCAGGAGCAGCTCGCCCGGTCTACTGCCAGTCTACATCGCCATTGGCTGGTGCAGCTGTCAATCAGACACTGGGCCATTTGCCTGTAGTGCTTGTTGATGACATCACAGCAGCAAGTCTGATGATGTCACTCGCTCTCTGTGGTGTAGATACGGTAAAGCAGCGTAATAATGGCTGCTACCAGAGCGGGAATCAGCCAGTTAGACCAGGAGCTGCAGGAGAGAAAGACAGCAGGTTACAGTTTTAACCAACTGACTGACCAGTTAGACCAGGAACTGCAGGAGGACAGCCAGTTAAACATGTAACTGACTAACTAACTAACTAACTAACCCAGCTCGTACAGCAGCTGGAAGAGAGAAAGAAAACTGATAAACTGAGTAACTTATTAAATAAATAACCCATCCATCCTGTTTGGCCACCAGCTGGAGGACAGAGAAACAAGCTCATGGTAACTGTAACCTGGTAACTAGTTAATCCGCTAACTTGACAGAAAAAACACAACTGACTGTGTTTGTGTGGCCACTTGCTTTTACCTGGTGGAGTGAGAACATTTTGGTTCAGTCTTTGTTTAAGGGTTAAACATTTTGTTTGGTGCTAAGGAATGAATTATGTCATAATGTCAGCCAGTGAGACAGGGACAGACAGACGGACAGAGACAGAGGGTGAGTGTGTACCTGGGGTCATCCATCGGAGTGGCCACCATTAATTCCTGCCAAACACAGAACACACACATCATCAGAGTCCCAGTGACTCAGCACAAAGAATCTGCCTCAGCGCACCAAAGCAATGACAGGACTTCATGAAGCACGTCGAGGACACGAAACTTTACATTTACAAAAGAAAAGAGCCACAAACAGCAAGAAGACACACAAACGAACAATTCCACAAGTTCTTTATTCAAAGGAAATGAGAACAAGAGAACAGTTGCAGTTTGTCCTTCCTTGTACATGACAACGGCGCGCTGACGCCGCAAATGTTTGAAACGGGGTTCCAGAAAGGAATCTTCTGAAACTGCAAACTTCTTTCTGGCTGTGGAAACTGGCAAAATGCAAAGCCTGTGTCAGCGTGCCTATGCTAAAGCTAATGTTAATGCTAATGCTAGCACAAGTCAATGCATTCTACAGCAGCCAAGACCAAACTCTGACTGAACACTCCACAGTGCACCCAGAGCAGGTGGAATATGACGACAGTCTGTTGAGGTGAATTTAAGTGTTTGCATCATAATTTTAGGAGTCAAACTACGACTGTAATTTGTAGCTGCTTAGGGCTTCGCAGCAACAGGAAGTTAACAATTTTGGCAGCTCCGACGTGTCATTACAAACTTACACCACCGATTATCGGCCTGGCATGCAAACTACAGCGCTTTCGGTTGTTCGTGTAAACGCAGACTTATCTTGAAGACGCGAAGCACAGACTTTTCCAGGGCTGCTCTCGTGTAAACTTGGCCAAAAAGTCGGCGCATCTGTCTCCACTCGGCGCTATTTTCAGAGTGTTGTCAGTCAAATCCCACCTGCTTCCTCATTGACAGAATGCTTAAATCAATGAAAACACATTGTTACTGCTGCCTTGCCGATTCCATGCAGTCAGATCTTAGCGAACAGACACAGAGCACCGACATATATGTAGTAAAAGCAGCGCTAACAGCCTGGTTACAAGCATTGTACAGTCAATGGTCGCGAGCAGGAGGATTAGAAGGGAAGCCAGAAACCACAATATTTTGGCCAACACCTCTGATTTGATGTGTTTGCTCCCCCAGAAGAAAGACCGTAAGGACATGTTTTCAGATAGGAAAGTAATTAACTTCATCCAACTATCAGCTGTTCCCTTTGTAACAGGAGTTCCCAGTTTTCACAAATAAAAAGCCCAAATGGTTCATTAAGTATTAATCACATGTTAATGCGTCAGAATACAGGAAATGACATCTTACCCAACTTTTTTCTGCTTCCTCTGCTGAATAAAGTTGCAACATTATCAGCAGTTTGTTGTTGAAGGCTACAAATATTTAAATTCGGTGGTCTCGGACTTTTGTCATGGATTTGAATGTCCTCGTAATAAGATCCTTCGATGTGAACCTCTGAATCTCCGTCCTTATATCTAGACGCCTACAACAGTTTTAAAATTGTTTGAAATCAAAGTCTTGATAATCAATAACGCTGTCAGTCTCAGCACTGCGATGGTGCTCAGTTCTGCCCAGGTTGTCATGCGTGTGCCATACCCTCAACCCCCCCACCCCCAGAAAAAAAACCAAAACCATGCACCCCCCCCCCCCCCCAGACAATAGTTCCACTGTCCCAGATCAAGCTCCAAAAACACTGCAGCCTTCCCATGATGCACCTGGAGAGCATCTCTCTTCAGTCCCTCCCTGCCTGGCAGATGCCCACATCCCTCAAACTCCTCCCCTCCAGTTTGAGACACAAACTCCTGTCAGACATCTGCAGTCTCTAGCGATGACATCACCGTGACATCACTCACCTCTTGTTGGGCGATCTTGTGTCTGTCATCCTGTGGAAAGACAGGCAGACAGACAGACAGACAGTTATGTTACAGCTCATGACACCCTCAACTGCAGTAAAACGTGACGTCTGCGTGGACGGACACTGACCGGGTGCAGCTCGCCTATCACCATGTCGCCCGCCATCGCTCTTGCGTCGGTGGAGTGTCCGACGTCCTCGAAGCTCTCGGTGGCGTTTCCTCCTGCCTGCTCCCTCAGCACCTCTTCTCCTCCCGGGTGCTGGCGTCGAAAACAAACACACAAACAAACACACACACACACACTGAGAGTTACTCAGGTATCACAAAGGTTCAGTTCATATTCAGATGCAGCCAATGAAATGATATTAAGAAAATCTTTGATCTTATAAAACACATTTATAGTTTTTAATAGAAAAAACTTTTAAAACTTTATACAGCAAGAACCTCCAGACATACACACATACACACACACTTGTAAACTGTTGTTACGTGGACGTTTGTTTGCACCAACACCAGCTCACATGTGTTGGCTTCAGAGACGGCTACGTCTGCTAAAAACGGACGACTGAGGCCAGAAACAACGTGACACGAGTTTCAGGTCTGACTGAAATTTTTATTAATCACACAGGAGGAAATGGTGCATTTCTTGGGGACTATTTTCAGCGGCGGATTAATCCTCATTTGATGCTATAGGGTGTGTGATTGAGTGAAAATAAACTTCAGTGTGTGTGTTCGTGCTAATGAAGGAACGTGTCAGCCAAGGACAGCAAATCATTACAGAAAAAATCAGAGAGCAGCTGAAGAGTTGATTATTTTTCACAACCATAAAGAAATAAATAATCTGAATGCAAAGATCAACTTCCGGGTTTATTCTATCACACTTCTTGTGTCCAAAGTCAAGCATGAGCTCCACAGTGACTCAGTTCAATCAGTGCAGGAGTTCAGTGAGTGTGGCAGCATTTTGTTGTACACACGAAGATATCAAGCTGTCAGCAGTGGGACTTCATTAAAGTCTCCAAGAATGAGTGACCACGGCTGCAGCACGAGGCCGCAGCTTTAACACGGCTGTGTGTGTGTGTGTGTGTGTGTGTGTGTGAGAGAGAGAGAGAGAAAAAACAACAATCTAATTGGTCACTGAAACACTGAGTTGTAAAATGAGATGTTGAGCTTTCAGAAACTGGGTTAACTGTCAGCCACACGTCCACACCCTGAACTCTGTGCAGACAAACACCTGAGGCACGACAGGACCTGATCCAGGTGACAGGCCACGGTCAAAGGTCGAGCAGAGAGCTGAGGCAACTCATCCAAACTTTATTCCGAGGGGCCTAATGTTGATAAGCAAAAATGTTACATTTGTCTGTAAGACAATATAGTTCAACAAACACGAGGAATAAAGTTTCTAATGATTAGCCGATGAGAAATAAAGGCTATCCTGGGTTTAAATGGAGCTTTTCCTTTCAGGGAAATTCACAGTTTCTTTATAATAACAAATAAATTACAGAGTTCTTTGACAGATCTGCAGTTATGTCAACCTGCTGAGTTTCTACCCCTGATTCGATTATTTCCTCCAATCATCACTTGATGTTATATCTGCAAAATGTCCCAAAAAAGCTTAGAACATTTCCCACAGCCCCACAGTGACATCGTCAAGTGTCTGTTTGGTCTGACAGTCACACACACACAATCACCATCGTAACAGAGTGTGACATGTGAGGCGCTGCAACCGGCAGATTTCTGCTTTAAAAAAAATAATTAAAATGCAATAATCACTGCAAAGTTACCAAGACCAAGTTACCAGTTTATTGATCAATTCATCAACTAATTGTTGACGCTGAACAACATGGGATTAAATCAGAAGTGAGCATTAAAAAATGACAAATAATTTGAAAAAATCAGACTAAGAATGTCACAAACTAGTTTTAGGGGAAAAAAAAAGATTTTCACTCCCCATTTCTGTCTTCTCTACTTAAAACAAATATCAGATTTTTAAAAAAGACGATAAGAAAGCTTTATTTTCACACTGTAAAATATCACATTTACTCAATAATATCGTCACTATTATTCTCAAATAATCAAAGTGAAGGGGTCACTGTCAAATGTTTATGTCTTTAAAATAAAATTAGTATCAGCTGATTTAATATTAAAGTCTTTTTTAATCGTTATATAGTTTTTAAAAATCATCAGTAGCTACAGATTAGGCAGATAACTTTGTGTTGTGTGCTCTGAAGGCAGAGGTTCCTCCTGCAGCCTCTGGGATGCTGAACTGAGCTCAGGAACCAGAACCTTCCGGTCAGACTGCAGCCCCCCACAGAGCCACATTTTAAAGCAGAGACACTCTGACTTTGACCGTGTCAATTTAAAGTTATTTCCGAATCAAACTGTTTAAATGTTTCTGTCTGACCAGCTCTGCTTTAATTCCTGTGATGGAAGAGTTCCGCAACAGGAAGCGTCCTGGTTTCTACGAGCCTCTGTTGGACTGAAATGTGCTGAAACTTTGCTCACCTCCTCCAGGAACTTGGTGACATCGTAGACTTTGTTGTGGATGATGATCCACGTTGATTTGAACGAGTTCTGCTCTTCTATCTCTGACAGTCTGTAATATCTGACTCCACCGGGGCTCTTTTGCTCCTTTTCGCCCATTTGTGTGCCTGAAAGCTGCGACAGTTTGCGAGTAACGAGCGGCTGGACGTCGACAGGAGCCGTTCAACGAGCTGTGCGTGGTTATATAATCCCACCGAGGAGCCGCACAGACACACCGACATTTACCCCAGTTTCTATCAACAAGAGTAACGAGTGTCAGGGGCACTCACTTCACTGCCGTCAATCACCAGAATTCACTACGAAACCTCCGGCCTCTTTCCTGTTTTCAAAATAAAGGTCTAGTGGATTTATGTTATAATTAATAAAAAAATACAAAAATCAAAGGGGCTTTATTTATTGGTCACATATACACAATGTAGAGTGAAAGATTCAGCTCGCTGTCACTGTGCAATACAGGAAGTAATTGACTGGTCAACAAATACAAAAGTGGCACTAAAGGGAGGAATGAAAAAGGAAGGTGGCTCTGTGGAACTGTGTCTGGATGGATTCACTGTGCGGTGCTGTGGTCCGTTAGAGACATTCAGGTTAGATGGTGACATATCTTGCATGAGGAAAGTGGTTGTAGAGTTTGTGGTTTACCTGAAATCACCAGTGACACGGAGAGATTATAACCTAATGGGGTAGAATGGGGGCTGTTGTGTTGTGATCACTGATGTAATTTGTGGCTGCCATGTCTGTTTTTCTGTGCAGATACTGATTTTATTTTTTTAAATTTACTAAGAAAGTCTTTTATCAGATTTTATTATTAGTTTTTTCTTGATTTTTTTCTGTTAAAAAAAGTCCTGTATAATTAAGACAAAGTATTCAGTTATATTCATATATTGAGCAACTCATGAAGAGTAAAGCTAATCAGTGATAAATTCCATGAGCCAGCTGTTTTAACTTTGTTTCACTTTATATGTTGCCAGGCTACTACCATTCCTGATTTTTTAAAAAATGTGAACTGTTTCACTTGTGATCTCTAAACGTCGCAAACACTTTAATTTTGAAACAAAGTTAAACCCTTTTAATTTATTTGTCATATTATTTGTCAGTTATTAGGTTATAAAGGTATTTGTTTATTACTGTTGCTATATTATGAGCTATATATTGTTGTAGCCTGCAAATGTTTACTTCAATTAAAAAACTTCAATTTTGAAACTTTGATTTCCGGGTAAACTGTGTTTCATTCGATCTACTTGACGAAGCCTCGAAGTTCCTGGAACGGAGAATGTGAACCACCCCCTCCGTCCTTCTCGTGCTGCTATTGGTCATTCTTTTCCTCAATTATGCCAGAGGCTCTCTGATTGGTTGTTATCCTGTCAGTTCTCAGTGGGTTGTGGGCGAGAAAGAGGCTAAAGTTCATGTAAGTTCACTAACTTTCAAGGAAACCCGCTTGTCACGCAAGGAGCTGATGGCCGTGTTATCACGCATGCTGTGGTTTATTACACGCTCAGCGCATTTCAGCGAGCAGCCGGCAGCATGTACCCTGTACACTCAGCGACACTTTGTGAAGAAAAAGTTTGATTTCTAATCAGCGGCTCACTGGCGGGAAAACTGACAGACTGCGGGTCGAAGATTGTATATTAAAATGACCTTGTCTTTCTCTGTGTGTCTCTCAGTAGCAAACAGATCACTTACTGACAATTGTTACAATCGCTCTGTTTGTAAAATGTCCCATGATTTTTATTTTAATTTTATGTTGGGTAATTCACCTGCTCTTCTATAACGTTTTTGTTCACTAAGCTGAAAGGCAAAGACACAAGATCTTCGCCGTTTTACACCTTGTTGGTTATTCCCAAAGTCTTTGGTCTGTGCAAGTTGAAGCAGAGTGAGAGCTCAGCGATTCTCATCTTCAGCTTCAAGCATTAACCTTACTTCTGTCGTCCAGGTCATTTCGTAAAATTACATCTTTACTGTAACAGCTGTCCTAAAGCAAGATATCCACCTGGCTACAATTGTTATAACGTCGTGATATAAATGTAAATATGAGTTTGGTGACCTATTAAATAATTTAAAAACTGATTAAAGGCCAGATGGGGATTAGCTTACTCAGCTAATTTAGCTGCTGTTAGCTTCTTGTTAGCCTTGTTAGCCTGTTAACCGTTAAGTGCGCAGGTCGCTCGGCTTTGGGGTCAGTAAGGTCCAAAGAGGTAACATTAACGTTGCCTGAGAAAGATTTAACATAAAGGCTTTAAGTCACTATTACTGTTTGTATTTTAGTCAGTAAGGTGTCAAAATGTTGTTAGCTAATGTCTAGTAACGTTATAATGTGTTACCAGAGCTCAAAGTGATTTGCTGCGTTTGTCATCAAACTGTCTTAACAAAAGTGTCCTCAGTTAGATGGTAGATAACAATTAAATCTATAAAAGTAATGGAAGCAGTCTTCATTAAGATACAACGAAATAATTATTTTCATGAACACTTAATCTAATTAGTTATGTTTCATCTCATATTAAGAACAGTAACAGTGATAAAGTTAGTCAGTAAAGAACAAAAAGCAACAAATTTCTGATTTAACCAGAAAATAAAATTTATTCCTGATAAATTAATTGCTGATACTTGAGTCAGTTGGGTGAATTATTATTCATAGTTATTTAGATATTATCATTTGGTCATTAGTGAAGATCAGCCACATGTTGTGGGATGCACCAGTATTTTAATTGTAAGTTGACGTCTTTTAGCTTGTCTGGAAATCTAAAAAACTGAATGTGTTTTAAGAATCAAGTGTATTTTGTGTACTATAAGTGTAAGTTGTGTGTGTGTGTGTGTGTGTGTGTGTGTGTG
>JAPQLA010000013.1:971229-983644 GCA_029822935.1 Naso vlamingii | reverse complement strand
TGTGTGTGTGTGTGTGTGTGTGTGTGTGTAAAGATGCCAGCCTGGGCTCAGCACAGCGCCTGCAGAGCGATGGAAGATTTCCATGAGTCATTTCCATAAAACCGATGTGGTGACACCAGTTAGTCTGGTGCTCCTTCTCAGTTTCTTTCCTGAAAGTGCAGGACAGATTCTGAATGGAATAAATCCACACAGGAGACTCATCAGGTCCTCATGCACATTTCTGCTCCAGTAATGTGAGGCTTCAGCTCTGATTTACACATATGAAGTTTAAATCTTTAAATTTACTGTATTTTTATGATGAATTGCTTGTTTGTTTTAAGTCAGTTTGCTGAAGGCTCTTAAAAATTTGAACACAGAATGAGGATGGTGGATTTTGTTCTCTATCACAGTGGTACCTGTGGGGAGATCTGTTCACAGCTAACAGCAGGACCGACGACAGAGACAGTCCTGTGAGGAAAGGAGCTCTGAATAAAATGTTGTTTAAATATTATATGCATATTATTTATCCATCCATCTATCCATTCATCCATTTATCCATCCGTCCATCCATCCATAAATCAATTCATCCATCCATTCACCCATCCATCCATCGTCAACAGCTCACCTGTGGTCGGCTTGTGGAGGCAGCAGTTTCAGCCTCAGACTTCCCTCTCCCTGGACACATCATCCAGCTCTGATTGGGGGATTCTGAGGCGTTCCCAGGTCAGAGATATAATCTCTCCACCTGGACCTGGGTCTGCCCCACGGCCTCCTCCCAGGTGAATGTGGCTGAAACACCACCATGGGAACCAGGAGGCATCCTTGCCAGACGCCAAACCACCTGAACTGGTTCCTTTCAACACAAAGAAGCAGCGGATCTACTCAGAGTTCCTCACGGATTACCGAACCTCTCACCCTTATAAACACATGTGCGTATTATACATTATTTCAATGGAACACAAAGGATGTGAACAGACTCTCACATGTGTCCTGAAGCCCACAGAATCTCATTTCAAGCAGCAGACTCACATTTGAATCTGTTCTCTCATGTCTTTAAGTGTCTTTACTGTGTAAACAGCAGCTTTCATTTGTGTTTGAATTCTGAGTCCAGATGGACGAAGTTTGTCTCTGACATGTTGTGTCTCTCTTCACTCTCCTGCTGCTTCTCTTCTCAACTCAGATTTCTCCTTATTTCTGCAGAAACACTGAAATTTGATCCGCCGACATCTGGAGGAGGATGAAGTGTAGATGCATATCACTGCTGTTGGAGGAAAACCACGGAGCCAAAATCCTGCAGGTTTTTTCCTTCATTATGTTGGGATTTTACACTCTAGATGAAGTTGTTTTCCAAATATTCAGACCTATGAAGGTGAGGTACAATCTCTTCTTCATTCCTCCTTGAATAATGTGATTAAATAGTTATTACTCCCATGCCCAGCAGTCAGAGACATTAAACACAAAAGAGAACAGATGAGGAGCGTTTGATTTATCTAAACTCACTGATGATGTGTTTTGTTTCAGGCTTGCGGCGCGTTAAAAAGAATACAACTACCAGCTGCTGAGTTCAGAGAAGCTGAAGCTCGACTGTGTTTATAGATGAGGACTTTACAGTGAGAGTAAATCCTCAGTAAAGCAGCGATCACACCTGTATCACAGAATAAATGAACTAAAGATGGCAAGAGTGCAAATGCTGGACAACTGAACACAGACCAGCTCTCTGTTTCACGTTTCTGCTGAATTTGACGTGAAGAAGTTTCTGAGCTGCGACTTTCCTCAAAATCAGAATCAGCGTAAAACTGAAATCTACTCATGCATGGTTTGATTTGATTTTATTTGATTTGCAAGTTAGAAAGGATCATCAACAAGTAATCCCCCCCCCCTACAAACACAGGACAGAGATCACAAGCAAGACCTTACACAACAAACAAGGATGAAACACAGAAAAGTTTACGACTGATTTCCACTGTGGTCATCGGACAAGATCGCCCTCGATGGTGCTGAATGGTGATTGTCCACAACCTGAGAGCAACTTGTGATGGAGGGATAAGAAGCATCTGATGGTGGATAACCACCAGAGCAAATTCCACATTTCAACACATAAACTTTGCGAGGCCTGTTTTGTTTTAAGTTTCAGGATTTTGCAGGTTGTGTAAACTGATGCTTCACCTTTTCTCACCACTGTTTCCTGCTGTACCTTCATTTGTCCTCCAATGATGGAGCTGAAACATCTCCAACCTTTTTACACTCAGTGCAGAGACAAAGGTCCTGCAATCGCTGCAGGAGGCACCAGGTCTGCTCACAGCTTTACACATTGCTCAAGCAATCTGATTGTTGAACAGGATGTTTAGAATGTGCTCAAATCAGCATGACAGCACGCCTTACTCATCACTAAAAATATTACTCTGCCATATCCATGGCAATGATGCTGACAGGTGCTTCCCTGAATGTCTGAGAGTAACAGTTGTGACACAGTGAAAATGTTTTTAGTCAGTTAAACACTGACAAAAATGGATTGAAGATCAATATGTCATTAAATAAAATCCTTTTGTATATTTTTGAAGTGACTGAATCTTTCTATATATGGCTTTTGGGTTTTCATCGGTCGAGCTGTGAAGATGTTTGGCTTTCTTCATCAGCTGTGTCACTGACACGGTGCTGTAGCCTAATAATACACATGAAGAGTTTGTGATTGTATAAGCTACATCTGTCTGTTAAAAAACACTTTTTTCGGTAGAAATCTTATTTATGACATGATTGATTTCGGCAAACTTTTTTGTAATTATTCAGTTGATGAAATTTCACGACTCCTACAAAGCATTAACGTCATCTCAGAGCTCACTGTTCGGGTACCAAAGCCCTCTCTGTTGCTTGGTCGTTACTAAGGGTGAGACCACTTTCCGGTGTAATAAACTAGGTTATTTTTAAATTATAAGTCAGATCCCATGTATTTCCGTGGTAACTTGGAAAAATGTTTTAATGTTAAGAGCTAATTGCCCCACATCATGACTTAATTTTGATTATATATTTTATGTTTTTGGTAATTGTTGTATAGCTGCAATATGACACTCGAGGATGAGCTGTAACGTCATTTGAGAACAACAGTGATGCTGTCAGGACTGAGGCGCTTGACAAGCATGCAGCAGCTGGATGTGCATCACTCACACATCTGTATGTGCAGGGCTCACACAGCAGAACATCAGTCCACATTTTATAAATTAACTGATCTCAACAAATTAAATGAAATGTTGGAACATATTTTATTCTGCTTGGTTTATATGAACAGAAGCGTGGTCCTGAACAGACCATTTAGTCGCTGCTCACTGTACATTGTGATGAAGCTGACTCAGCAACATCACAGCACTCATGTGACCTGGTGTGACCTCAGGCATTAACATAAACCTTTAAACTAACCAGCTGCGGGAAGAAACGTTAATGAAAGTGCTTTGTGAGGATGAGAGCAATGTTGTTTTCTAACATTTCTGTTTATTTTACTGCTGAAGGCTTGTTTTGTCTGTTGATCTGCAGGATTTCATCCAAATTTACAGGAATTTCTGGCCATGAGTTAAAAAAAATGACTAATCTGTTTCTGTTGAGGATTGTTTCAACCGTTTCAGGACTTCATGGTTTTGTTTCTGATTTTCAGTCACTGATCTTTTTTTCCTGCATTGCTTGGCTTTGTTTGGTTTTAATTTGAACTGAAATTGTTCTGCAATTTTATTTTTTTAAAAACTCTTTGTTAAGCAAGTTTCATCCAGTCTTCATCACTTTAGGTGCACTACTATAAAGGCCCTCAGGGGGCAAAAAAACAAATCAAAATGCCTTTTCTTCCGCTCCTAAATGACACTTCAGTCTCATGTGGATGAAAAATTCTCTTCAGCTCATTTTAGATCATTCTGACAAAGTTTCCATTTTTTTCTCCTGTGCTGCTGACACTGCCTAAAACATGTGAACATACTGATAAACTACAACCAAAATTAATACAACAATCTCTGCAAAGTAACTCTCCATCTCTTGGCTCCTCCTGGTTCAGAGCCACACTGGTTGTTTCTGAGCAGGTGGATCCAGATCATTGACTTAGAAAAAGAGATGCAGAGAGAGCACAGTGCAGCAGCATGATCTCTGGTTTATATAAACTACCTGTCGTTCTGTCCTGTTTCTGCAGGCTGAGACTCACTGCAGAGTCACTTCCTACACATGCTGAGTGGAGATGATTTGCCATCCTGGATTCAAGCAAAACTTTTCATATTATCATGGGGATAAATTTTAAATGGGAAGTTTTGGTTAAGGTGATTTCATTGGTTAATGAGCAGATTCAATGAAATAATATAAGATGTTTGCTTTTAGAAACCTAAATTACATGACCAAGAAAGCTGTGTGTCCTTCATTTACATGTTAACTGATATTCACTAATCTGTCACAACATTCAAACCGTCTGTCTCATATTGTGTCAGTCTCCGTGATCCTTGATCATATGGAGAGTTGGATTTTTGGGGGTCAGACCTTGAGTTCCTTGAGCCATTCCTGAACTTTTGCATCGTCCTGTTGGGGCCACTCCCATCATTAAATGATGTTGGCATGAGCAGGTGTGCACGGACTGCAGCAGTTGATGATATGTGAGCAGCACATGAGGTCTTCCAGAAGAGCATTGAATTCTAATGAGATGATCAATGTTATTCACTTCACCTGTTTTAAGTCAAATCTGCCACATTTTTGGCATTTATATTTAAATGTTTTTTAAAAATCTCACTGAGACTCACTTGACAGGTAAATGGGAAGAAAAAATGCAGAGAGGATCCACAAACACTGGATCAAAAATCTGCTTATCTGATGAGAAGACATTTAAGGCATTGCTGCATGTTTCCAGATTCATTGTGATGAAATCAAAATGATTCAATCACAACATTTTTAAAATGCATTTCCAGAATGAAAAATGTAAACAATATGACATGAAATCCAAATATCTGCTGGACAACAAACAGCAGAAACTGAAGAACAAAATCTAGTTTGTCAAATTTGTGTAAACAGAATGACACAAAGCATTGCAGCCTCCATTTCTGGCTTTAGTCTCTGCAGCAGATGTTGAACCTGCTGCAGAGGTTTGACCCTTCAGACACCAGAGCATCAGTGAGCTGCAGCTCTGATGTTGGTGATCCAGTTGGTCCAGTGTCTGCAACATCAGTCTGAGAGAAACCATTCAGAGCTGCTTTGTGCGTCATGTTGAAACATAAAGAGACAAACAGGCTGTTTGAGAAACATCACTGTATGCTGCAGGGCCAGATTTCCCTTCAGTGAAACAAAGAGGCCAAACCAGAAAACCAGATCAGAAAGAGAGGAGTGTCTGCATACTTTGGCCATGTATTTAGTATTTATAGTCTATGTTTTACATGGTATAATTCTGAATATGTCTCAGAAATGGTCCATATTTATTGGGAGGCTCAGTGCTTCATATCAGTTCTTTCTGAACTTGTTAAAACATCATCCTTAGGGCTCAAACTGAAAAATCAGCCACTCATTCAAACATCGCTGGTCTGTTTCCTTGTAAGTGTGACTGTATTCCAGGATGAACTCTTCGGCAGGGATCGTCTTTGTTTCCTTCAACCTTTTGGTGCAAAATTTGCCCATGAAGAAACTTTTAATGCTTAAATATTAAAGATTGTTCACTTGTTTGAAATGTACGGTGTGTTTCTGAGATACTTCCGTCATTGGTGCCCTTTATTGGTCTCTGACAGCCTACACCTCCTCAGAAGTTCAGTGCAGTATGGACATGGCCTTTTGCCTCCCAAGCCCGTCCCCCTTGTCCTGAAGCCCCTCCCTCCCGTACAAGGCGGGTCAGGATGTTGAGGAGACGCTGATGGACTCCCCCACCCGGACCCGTCACTCCTCCCCCACCTCCATCCTCCTCTCTCTCTCTCGTACCTCCTTCTGTTTCTGAGCACTCCTGCACCGCTCGCTGCAGCTCCACCTGTTCAAATATGACAGAAGACTATTTTCAGTTTGTGAAGCTTCTCCTTCGCTGAGTCAAAGATGAAAAGTGAAAAACATAGTTTTTTAAAGTAACTGTTAGCAGGGAAGCCTAAATGAATACCAAGAACTTTTAAGTTTGTCCAGAACTGAAATTTGTCTGTGGTGCAATTTTCAAGTTGCGTCAATCATCGAGATTTCAGTTTGTTAGTTTTTTAATTAAATGTAAAGTTGTTTAGATTAAAAAATAAATAAATTATATTAATACATAACACTTCATAGTCATTTTAGATAATTAAATACTAAATACTTATTTATTCAGTAAATACAAATTATTATAAAAAACTATCCTACCTGCAGAGGGAGCCCTGCTTTGGCTCCAAGCAGTGTAGGAGAAAACCACGGCCTGAAGATCTTCTCACAAATCACCTGAAGAGAAGGAGGAAAAATAATAAGAAAGAATGAGTACAAAAAAGGAGGGAGACCAATGAGATGAGACAGGAGGAAGACATGATAATTAGAGTGAAACGGTAAAGAAGCAAGGGAAGGGACAGAAACAAGACCAGTGTAAAAGTGAAAAAGAAGAGAACACATTAGAGTGAAAGAATGAAGAGAGAAAGAAGAAATGACAGTTGAGATGAGAGATGAAAAGAAGTGAACAGAAAACAAGAGAGAAAAGAAAGGACAGAAGAAGTAAGGAAAGACACGGAGGGCAGACACAAATGGAGGTTAAAATTGAACATGGGGGGGTAAGAAAAGAGCAAGAAAAGACGGAACGGGAAGAGAAAGAAGAGACAAAAGACGAGTGATTCGGAATAGAAAGCATTTTCTCTGTCATTATGCAGATGACGCCTCGCTTTTCATAATCAACACATCTGTCAATACATCACACACACACACACACATACACACACACACACACACATCAATAAAGACAAAGCCTCCTTTCTATGGGAGATGATTGACAGCTTTGGGGGTCATCAGAGGTCATGCTCAGGAGACACCTGTGGGGCATCAGATAGACCAATAGGATAGCAGCGTGTCATCATCACCTCCTGTCCTGTGCCAGTGTTCAGTCTGCTCTTCACTCATCTTCACTCCTGTCTTCTCTCTTCTTCTTTGTTCTTTACTTCCTTTGTTCATAATTTAACCCTTTGTCTGTCTTCTCCTTTTTCTGCTCATCTTTCATCTTTGCTTTTTTCCTCAACTCCTTTTTGGGTTTCGTGTTCTTTTTATTCTTGTAATCTTTCAGTATTTTTTTTTTTTGTATTTTACGTCCAGTTACATGTTTTTATCCCACATTTCTCTTCTCAACTTGATTTATTTCTCCTCTTTTCCAGTTTTGTCTTGTTTCTATTTTATATGGTTTTCTTTTTCATTCCATAATTTGCCTCTTTTTTCATTTTCCTCTTGTAATTGTTGGTTCCTCTGCACTTTCACCTCCTCGGTTTCTTCTTTTGTTTTTTGAATTTCTGTTTTTCCTCTTCAGCTTCTTCACTGTCTTTTCTTTTCCCTCTGTCTCATATTCACACATTCTCCTCTGCTCAATGCAGGTATCTCGTATCATATGATATGTGATCCAGCAGTTGGCAGGGTGATGAGAGTCTGGCAGGCTGTTGTCATGGTGATGACAGCAGTGACAGTAACGTGCAACTTGACTTTTGTATCCCAGAGCCCTCAAGTAAGGGTTGTTTCACTCCGTACTATTCTTCCTCTTCTTCTTCTTGCTGCTATTATTATTATTATTATTATTATTATTATTATTATTATTATTATTATTATTAACAGTCATTAAATGATAGAAAATGTACAATTAATAAAATGTGGATTTTTGATGATACTTTAACTATGTATCATGTCTATGGTAATTTCTGTAAAGTGATTTTACAGTCTTAAGAAACTGACATTATGTTGCTATTAAATGTTGTAAATCAATATACAGTACAATTAATACAAATGTTAATACCTTATCTACTAAAAGTACTAATGTAACCAGTGTCATTCCAATTAACTTCTAAATAAATGATAAAAAACAACTAAAACCACAATGATCTTAAATGTAATTTAATTCAAACGGTAAAATTGATTATACATGATATTTCCACAGCCCCAATAATACTAATACTAGTACTATAGCTAATACTACTACTACTACTACTAATAATAATAACCAAGAAACGAAAATGGAAATATATAGAAAGAAAAAGATGAAAAAATGTAAAACTGTTCCTTAATCTTGAACTTTTTGTATGAACACTGATGATCAATGCTGATTTGTAAAGAACTGAAATAAGAATTGTCTAAAGTGGTGAACAGGTGCATAATAAAATAAATGTAATTTTTTTCTTCCAAGGTGATGAAGGTTTGGCTGAAATTCTGAAAATCTCTGAAGAACTCAGTTATGACAGTGTGGAAAATTCACATGTTCTCTTTATATTAACTATAATTAAATAATTATTAAATAATTGTAATAAAATAAGAAAGCTAGTTGAACCAAAAATACTGAGTGAAATGAGCATTTGAATCAATGTTTACATAAAATGGAAAATGATAATTATTAACATTTATCTATACAGTAATTTTCATGATTTAAATGAAGATTTATGACAAAATATTTATACTTTCAAACTATTTTTTCAGCAGTGTTTGATGATCGGTTAACACCGAATTGTACTCAAGACTAATAGGATAAATGATATCGAATTTCAATAAAATGAACAACAACAACAATAATAAATTTAATTATAATTATAATGGTATTTGATTTCATAGTGTCTTTTATTGTTGACCAAACCTTCTAAACTTTTAACAGTAGCTCAAAAGACTAAATACAAATGTGTTCTCAGTACAATAAAATTTTTCTTCATTTAAAAACACAACATGTCAGCAGGTTCAAGCCTCCCATCCTCAGATCAGTAATTATCATTCCAGACACATCTTTACTGCACACACCTAATGAAATATTGTAAAAGATGAATTACCCAGAACTCAAAAGACGGCAACCCTGTAATTTATCAACCAGCTCATTCTGGACCGAGGGGGTCTTATGGCTGCACGGATTTATTGAGGTCTCAATTTACGATTTTACCTGAGTGGAGAGAAGAGCTGTGCACAGGTAACTGAGTTTAAAAGGTGAAAGTTCAGATGTACTAAAAACAGCCTGTAGTGAATTTGTAGAGAAGTCAACATAAAAACAAAGGAGAACTTTGAAGAAAAAGAAAAGTAAGGTTAAGAATGCTAAAATTTATTTAAATCTGACTTGTGCTGCTTTTGTATTCTTGTGTAACTCAATCTAAAATATTTTCTTCTTTTTTTTTAGAAAAGCAATTTTTCTTTTAAATTTTTCACAAAAATGCCCTGCGATCATTCAATTTATGTTGTTCAAACAACAAAATATTAAAACTAATAATTTTAAAGGTTACAGTCAATTTTCTCAATTGAAAATTAAACACATTTTAAAAACAAAACTAATAGTTATAATTTGTTTTTTATAAATATGTGATAAATTCAAATTCATCTTTCTAAAATAATGACTGAATCCTTGACCTGACCAAAAAAAAAAAAAAAAAAAAATTGCTAAAGCAATATACTTACTACTCATTTTACGATTAAAAAAAATCAAAAAGATATTTCCTGTTTATTGTATTTCTCAACATAAAGATCAAAATAGTTCTGTGTCCCTGCAATAAACTTCTATTATGACATAATTGTTTCTTTACTAGACTTATCCTACAAACACAATGTTTTTATAGCAGAATTTGACCTCCACAGGTTCTATCTAAAATGCCAAATGCTTCTATCTGTAAATAAATACATTTTTACTTAAATTTTTCTTGTCTGTAAATAAAAACCATGAAAGTAATGATCAAACCTCGCTGTGAGAGCAGTAACAACACACTCAGATTACAGTTTGCTATGATTTATGACACAGCATTTGTGATAGTTTTAATAAAAACAATTGTATAAAATATTTTATTTAAATCAAATACCCAGAACCCAAAGAATTTTTCACCATTAACATCAGTCAGAGAAATTCTCTGCTGTGAAGATGAATTAACCCTCCAAGTCTGCTAGAAATCTCTCACTGCATGTTTCAAACATGGAACAGGGAGCCTCATGGTTACGCAGTGTATAAGCTGGACTGTAACGACTGACCAGAGCTCAGCAAGGACGGAGACGCTGAGTTATCGTTCAGTCATTCATGACGTATTATTCAACAGATCCTCACCACTGGAGCCAAGGCTGAGAAAACAGACAGTCTCCTTGCAGCCCGTCTGAGTCTTACCTGCAGGTTGCTGTTCCGCCGGCGGGGGCTGCACCTGCGCTTGTCCAGGTTACACCTGGATGAACAGTCGAAGAAGTTACAGTCGTCATCGCTGCTGCAGTTCTGGTCCAGGATGTCCCTCATCTTCGGCTCAAAGAATGTCATGTCGACGTCGATGGCTACGACCTGCAGCAGACAGCACAGAGATAAAACCTTCAGTTCTGTTTCTGTTCAACCTGATCACTTTCTGTCATCATTAAAGAATTTCAAAATGTAAAAATAAAAAAAATTCATTACACAGAAAACAGTGATGACTAATTTGACCATTATATCTACTTAAAGCTGAAGCCATTTTGTGGAGTTTGGCACATCTCACCTTTGTACTGTATTATTATGAACTTATTAATTAAAATAGCATCTTTCTGGAAACTGCTTTATTGGTTTTTATTGTCAAAGAAAACAAAAATTCATTAAGATTATAGATTTTGTTTATAAAATACAGACATGGAAACAAACATGAATCCTGTCGGAAGCTGTGCTAACACTGTAGCTGTTCTTGTTTAACAGAAACATTTCACAATGCTGGCGTTATAAACAGTGAGTTGTTAAATCTGTTCCTTGTCAACATTTTATAGAAATACACTAATCCTGCAAAGCCCACGAGAACATAATGAGCCTTTTTGTTGACTTGACATTTGTTGGAGCTACAAACGCTGCATTTAGCTTCAAATTTAAAAGCTTTTTTTTCTTAAATGGCTTATTTTCCAGCAATCATGAGCCTGAAATGTGAAAGATGAAAGAGTTTAGATTCAGTTGTGATTGTTGGCTGTAGCCCAGCACAGTCCTGACATGGTGCTGAATTAATGAGCGCCTGGCTCAGTCTGCTGTATAAACTGTAAAACCATCCAGTAACGCTGAGAAAACAACTGCAGACATTTGCTGATTTTCTCAGCACTGCTCTGAGCAGGAGCTCTGCAGTGATTTATGACAGAGGAAAATGTCCAGCTTTCTCTTTCGAAGGCTCTCCTCTTTATTTTTAGAGCTTAAATAAGCAAACTTTTACTTTTAATGTTAATATAAGAGATGATAATAAATGATGATTGTATAAGTTTGCGAAGTCTGTTAACAAAGTGATTAAGTGACTCTGAGATGGTGAAGTTGCTCACAAAACTCATTTTTAGAAGTTAAAGTCAGCTGCTTTCTTCTCAAGTCAGATGCTGGACTTCATGTTTCCTCCAAGAACAACAAACACAGAGAAATTCTCCTCATCTGAAGGTCGAATTAAATTTCCGATCATTGGCAAGGATCTGAGAGAATCCTCTGGATATTCAGAGTTTGGCTGAAAGAAAATCTATGCATATTTCTCAAAATAAGATTAATGGTGATACACTTCTCTGAGTATTTTGGCCCTGGGTTTGGCCTCTCAGGCTACAGCTCAGGCTGCCTTGGTGGAGGTTGTTTTGGTGGAGAGGGAGACTGCAGCCCTTGTCTGGGCTTGAAGAAGTACTTCCACCTCCCATGTGCAGGTTTTATTCAAAATGGATAATAATGAAATTGGTTTTAAGCCACCGTCACTTAGCACTCAGTATTCTCGACATCAATAGTTTGTCCCTTTTTGTTTTTGAGTTTGCATGAACAAAAAGTTGTCACCATAATATGTAAGACAGGCAGAGGTTATTCTTTGTTTTTTTCAAGTTTTATCCGAGTTTAAAATGGTTTTATTAAAACATTTACTTCAATAAAGACAGTGAAGTAAACAGAGAGAGATCTGCACTGCGATTATGACCAAGTTCTCATCAGCAATAAAATCAACATAATCATAAAGGTTCAGGACACTACATGTACTTTTTAAAGGTCAAGTGTGTAGGATTAAGACCGATCTGAATATGTCAGAAATTACACATGATATTCGAAATGTGTTTTATTAGTGTTCAGTCACTTGAGAATAAGAATTCTGTGTTTTCGTTACCTTAGAAAGAGGCTTTGATATCAACACAGGAAGCGCTTTCCCTTCCACAGAGTCCACAAAGCTGCATGGAGGGATAGAATGTTGCTGCAATCTGCAACCTCACCTCTAGATGGCACTAAACCCTAAACACTGGACCTTTAAGAAATGTTAGTGCAGTAACACTGTGATCATTCATATAGCAGATGATGCAGATGAGCTTTACGAACGTGTGTGTGTGTGTGTGTGTGTGTGTGTGTGTGTGT
>JAPQLA010000013.1:952918-965872 GCA_029822935.1 Naso vlamingii | reverse complement strand
TCCTCCTGCTTTACCTGTCCTCCTGCTTTACCTGTCCTCCTGCTCACCTGTCCTCCTGCTTTACCTGTCCTCCTGCTCACCTGTCCTCCTGCTCACCTGTCCTCCTGCTTTACCTGTCCTCCTGCTTTACCTGTCCTCCTGCTCACCTGTCCTCCTGCTTTACCTGTCCTCCTGCTCACCTGTCCTCCTGCTTTACCTGTCCTCCTGCTTTACCTGTCTTATTGCTCACTAGTCCACCTGTCATCCTTAGTCTCTCCTTGAGTAACCTCAACCCTTGTGGAGCTGGGAGTATTTCTCCTTATCTCAGTGTGTGTGTGTGTGAGTGTGAATGTGTGTGTGTGTTGATGGACAGAACAGGAGTGGGAGGCGATGTGTTGAGAGTTAAATGACACTCTGCAATTATCCTTCCTCCTCCTCCCTGCTGAGACCCAAAAAGTTCCTGCTGTCAGTCATCGCAGCGATTGAGAAGCACTGCTGTGTGTATGTGTGTGTGTTTGTGTTTGTGTGTTTGTGTGTGTATGTGTGTGTGTGCGTGTGTGTGTGTGTCCTCTGGTGAAAGAATCATCCAAGGTTACATAGAAAGTGTTTACCTTTCATTTTATTTTGTTAAAATGTAAAATGAAACAAACAAATTGTGACCGTAGTGTGTAAACTATAATGAGCCACTAACTGCTGATAAAACTGACACGATAAAAAAAAAAAAAAAAAAGATGATATCTGATATCCCTCTTATTCTTCCGATTTTGGGGCGTGTATAAAAGTTAAAATAATTTCAACTTTTCAGCTTAGAGCGCAGAGTCGCACTGCTCATCAATGTCACTTCTGAGCAAAGCGGACAATTAAGCAAGGTCAAGTAGGAGGCGGGCTTTCACCACATCCTTCCTGTTTTGTTGCCGGGGGAACGGTAGAGGAAACAACAGGATGATGGGGAACACAAAGGAGAAGTAAATACTGACTGTATTTTCCTACAGATGCCCTTCCAAGGTGTTTTTGGAGCAGCCGTGCTTCTCAGTGTGATCAACTCTTTTGCATGAACTTAATTCTCTGCAGCTCTTTCTCGTTCACTCTTTTATTTCTCAGTTTCCCACATTAAAGCGTTATAGTTATCAGATTGCACAGCATCTGCTTTCCCGTCAATGACTTCTTTACGTCTGTCTATTTCAGCTCACTGCTTCACACAAAATGTTATCAGGATTCACATTGATGGCTGTGAGTTTTACTTTTTTTGCAACAAAATCTTTGAAAGCCCGCTTTAAATGTCTTCTGTTGCCTCAACAGCACTGTCTCCTTTTCTAGCGGACTTTGAGGATTTCTGAGTGGAGGAATTGTCTCGGTGGACTCAGACATCTGCAGAATCTGGTCTTTATTTCAGCTCTGTGAGCTCTGCAGCCTCCACATATCCGCTCTAATTCCCTGGATTTCCTCCTGCTTGCATCACATTCACTCTCCAGCCGCTTCCTCCTTCCTCGATGCCGCAGCCTGTAAACTTTCCCACCGCAAGGGGATCAGCTTCCACTTACTGCTGTGTTTGTGTGTGTGCGTGTGTGTGTATGTGTGTGTAATGTGAAAATGAAGACTTCAGTATCTATAATTTTACAGGTATAGATTTATCATGCTGGGTTTGGGAAGTTTTATTTTCTAGAGGACTGCAGCAGATAAATCTAAAACTCAAACCTCTCGCGTGACACAGCAAATATTTCAGTAGGTCTAAACTGTCATTCAGACTTTAGTTTAATGCGCACATGCAGAATTAACCCCCCACTAATAACAGTGGCAACTACTTCCTGTTTTCAGCAATCCTCTTGTAATTAAATCCATAATAATTTAATTTAAATGATCTTCTTCCTCCAGAAGAGCTCATTGTCCTTCTACTTTACTTATTATTTTAGAAGCTCAGTGTGAAATGTGTCAAATCATAAAAAGGTTTTCAGATGATGGATGCAAACAACAAACTTTTAGGCCTTTTTAGGAAGCAAAGATGAGAGAAAAGCTGAGGAGCAGGACCTCATAGAGCTCTTCTGATCAGATGTGCTGCTTTGTCAGACTATCTGCAGTAACAGTGTGAACGCGCTGTCAGCAGCTTCTGTCTGCAGTGTTTCCATGGATGATCAGACAAATACCACTGGATAACTCTGATACTTTGATCAAACATGATGGTTTTTTTTAGGAAATTTGGGTCTCTACATGAATTCATGAGCGTTTCTCCTTGATAGAAATCACAGATAATAATGATGCATTGGTCTTACTGAATGAGATCAGTTCGGGTTTCATGTCTGTTCACTTTTGACTGAGTTACGACTCTGAAAAAAAAGGGCGTTTTCTGACTCACATCACTTCACACAGTTTCGTTGCCTCTGCTCTATCTGTCATTTCTCCACCATCTTTGTCCTGCTGGATGTTGCCGATGGTTTCCTGTAGTACCTGACGGTTAAAATGGCGTCCAGACGATGAGTTTGAACATTTCAAGCTTTCCTGTTCTCATTACATCAGTGGATCTCCTGGTTGCTAAACCTGGTGACAGAGCTCGTTGGTGTTGTGGATTTTGGCGTCAAGCTCCTCATTAGAGACGCAGCAGGTGTGTGTTTGCTTGTGTGCAGATGTTCACGTTCACCCAGTGGCTGTTTGCGAAGCTTCCAGTGTTGAAAATACACACAGCCTGTCTCTCAGTGTGGATCTGATAAACAGCAGCGAGCAGTGAAATTCAAATGAACAACATGGATTTAATTAAGAGTTTGTCTGTCGCTGTCTTCGGAGTATCACATTGACGCCAAGTTTGTCTCCTGCCAGCAAACAGCAGAGTGTTTATTTGGCCGACTCCCCTCGAGCCGATGACAGAGACAAATGGCTGCAGGAAGCAAATGAGCTCCAGACTGAAACATTAAGATCTGCTAATGAACTTTGGTTCCTTCTGCCAAGCTGCAATGAGACCGCAGAGAAAACTAATTTGGTTTTAAATGTCATCTTTGGCCTTTTAAAGTCCTTTTTTTCTTTTCCACATGCAACTCCACTTCCCAGAAAAATGACAGTTTTTACTCTTTTACAGCTGTTACACCTGATTTACCTTCAACATGAGAAAACTAACTTACATTTCCTTCTCTCTTCTTTCCATCTTCCACAAATTTTCTAACGCGCTTCTGAAACCCAAACAGCTGATGGTACACTTACTGTTAATCCTTCTTTATTTCTGACTCAGTAAAAATGCGGATCCAGAACATTAAAGTAATTTTTCCCTGATGTTTTAACATTTTTGCTTCAGTGGATTTTGTGAAGTTTTTCTTGAGTGAGCAGTTGAAAGCTGAGAGGTTTTGTTTCATTCACGGTGAAAGCATCCTTTGTTGTTCCGCTCTCACCGTTACATTCCATGACGGTAAAGCCGAACACACAAGGAACATTAAAACGCCTTAATGACATTCCTGTGTGAGCTGAGCCTGAAGGCCTCGGCCGGCCGAGCAAGCAGCGCAGCAGCACAGAGAAAGAGAGAGAGAGACACGCAGGTGTTGTTACAAAGGAGGAGCAGTTTGTGGCAAAACTACTGAACTCTTTTTGTCTGAACCTGTCAAATTTTTTCAGGAACTAGGAGCTTCAAGCTTTTTCCTGGAAATTACTGAAACAAATTAAACAGGAACACATTCTGTTGAACTGTCACGAGGAAATTTATTTGGAAGATTCTGATGCTTTGACGTCAACCTTTTGGGGGGAATTTAACATACTTGCAGTAAATGGAAGAGCTTATAACAGAAGAACTACATGCATGCATGAGGGTTAGTGGATCTAACACATCTAATAATCCAAAAATATACACAAGTTCAAACATTTAAATATTCATTAGGAGAGCTTCACTGCTGTGTGAACACATTACAGTGCAGTGATCACGGCCTTAAGGTGCTATGTTTAAAATTATTTTAGACTTTGGATTTTCCCAAATTTAAAGAAACAAATCGATAATTTGGGTGAAGGGTGATTGATAAGTTCATGTCCTACAGTAGATGCAGATGAGTTGCACAGCTCTCCTTACATGTTCAAGCAGTTCAGCTCTTTGAGCATCTTTGCAGAAAGTTTGGAGTGAATAACTTTTGTTGTTTTTCTGTTTCAGGTAACTGAATGTTGGACATCAGCACTGTCTGAGAAAATGAACATCGGCCTCCGTGCAGTCGTCCTTTAATGTGAATTTGCGCTCGTTCAGCAGCTGCCCTGCTCACACACATCATCCTGCACCCAACCATTAGTTTGCCTGTTGCTGTAGCTGGTGGAGTCAGTTTGTGGGTCACAGATGAGCGTTTGCATGTCGGCTAGTGTGTGATTGTGTTATGTTTCATTTCTCCCTCCTTCCCTTCCTCAAGTAAAAGGCACCATTGTCACCCTCAGGCCCTCACAAGGCGACACTCAGTGATTCATCACACTTGACACGAGGTCAAAGGTCATATGCAGTAATGTTCAGCATCCCACGAGCTTGATGTGTAAATCAACACTTCGTAAGTGTTCCTGTTGTGCCGAGCAGGCTGAGCGCTTCAAGAACAATAGTGTGATTTTTACAGCCTGTGGGATGCACGAGGTGTGGGCTGAGAGGCTCGTATTCACCACTGCACACACACACACACACACACACACACACACACACACACACACACACCACGTAGGTGGACTGGTTGAGCTTGAGGTTAGTTCATTGGAAGTGTGGGCTGATCTCACAGCCACAGGCCACAACACAGTCTGCATCACTGTTTCCCTTCTAATGAACCCCCACAACACACACTCACATACAAACACACACAGATACACACTGTTTTCCCTAAACACACAAATGAACTTCGCACCGACAGTTAACCTCAGTAACGAGGCAACGAGCGGGTGACTGCTCCTTACAGCTGTTGGTTTAATGAAGCAGTAAACACATGCGGCCGGTGAGCGGCGACCTCACTCGTCTGTTAGCCGAGCTGTTAGCAGCTCTCACACACACCCTCACACACACTCTGGTCTTTTCATTGTGTTGGAACAGAAAACAGCTGCCTGGAAGCTTTGGATCTTTTCACTGTGTCGGGTTGGAACATCATACAGCGGTGAGGTAATCAGTTCTAAAACCTGGAAGTCAGTTAGCATTTTTGCACTTCCTGTTCCCTCGTCTTAAAGTCTGTGTTTTTTGAATGAGTTTTTGGTTGTCTTGCATCAGTTTTCGGTTCTACCGGTCTGTCTGGTGTGCAGTTTTAATTTTATGCAACACAAACACTTTGTGTCACTCAGTTCAGTTGGCTGAGATGTGCAACACCTTGTAGTGAAAGTCCGGTATATGTTTTGGTGTTTGGCTTCGTGTCTTAGCGGTTTGAAAATTCTTACATCAGCCCAAACCTAGTTTTTGGTTAAATACCTGAAATGAGGTCTGTGGTTCACACAGGCTCAAGATATTTAGACGTTTTGTTCTGCGACATAAAATACATCAGTGTTAATTCAGGTTTTGAACTTTTATGTGTCTTCAGAAAGGCGATCGCTAACAAGCAGTTTTGAGACGACAGTGTTTGTCAGGACGTCAGACGTCATAAAACGAAAAAGGACTAAAGTCTATAAAATCTTTGAAAAGGGATGTGAGATGCGAGATGGACACAGCCGTGATCATCAGGTCACGTTGAGAGGAGAGAGTTTAGTAGAAAATCAAATCAGAAGCTGAACGCTTCAGGGTGGCGACATTTAAGTCATGTGACCACGAGGTAGTTTGTTTGTAGCCTAACAACAGCTTTTTGCTTTTGATCACGCTAAACAAAACATGTCAGGACCATAAACTTGTGTTCGTCACAGAGCTGATTTTCAGAGAGAATCCAAAATCCGTTGATTTTGGATTCTCTCTGAACGTCGAACGTTGGACGGCAGCCAATCAGAACTCACATTCTGAGGTGACACCGACCTCACTGTTGATCTGCAACTGAGCTCTCAGATATTATAGATGTGCTACTTCTGCAATACTAAAAATGTTTGCAGAGTTGCAACTAACAACTATTTTCACGATCAATAGATTTGCTAATTATTGTCTTAATTAATCATCATAAATGTCAGCAACTTTAAAAAAGCAGGGTCAAAGTTGTAACGCAGCACAAGAACTTTACTGCTTTTGTCCTAATCATTGATTCATTGCTTGAGATCCTTTTTTTTTTCTTACAAACATAATTTCTTCTTCATAACTCAACAAAGATGCAGAGTGTGGTTTTGTTTTTGTCTGTTATTCTGTGAAACCTCACGTTCATTTCATTACCATCTGATATGCTCATTTTTTATTGGCATGTTGTGAAGCGTCCTCGAAATGGTTTTACTTAAATAAACCAGTAGCTGTTGTACCACCATGCTGCATTCAGGGACAGAGGGAATTACAGCGTTTATACCTTGTGAGCATTCACATCAATGATAAGTCAAGATGACTTTGTGATTGCAGAGCTGGTTGTGTTTAAAACTACATCCACTGAATCAAAGTGTATATGACCTTAAAGAACCGTCAGATTTTAAATTTCATTTTTATTTAAAAAATCTGAGAAACCTGTAAAGTTTGAAAAAATATGAGTGCTTCCTCGATAACCTGGAGAAAAAAAAACACTTTGGACAAAAGTTCCTGCAGCCTCCAAACATTCAGCACCTTAAACTGCTTCCTAGTTTGACTATAAAAAACATTCATCCACACAACACAACGCTGGGCCCCGTCACAGTGAAGAACAAAAGTCAGCGTCTGTCTCAGTCTGAAAGTGTGTGTGGTGGCAATGAAAGGCCTGTGGTCAAACAGCATGTTGAAACTCACTCAGACGCCGAGTATCAGAACCCTGCAGACATAAACTTAACACGACTCACAGAGCCAGAGTTTGCCTCACTGCTCCACATGTAAATGCATGAGAAAAAACCCAACAGGTCTGCAAGTGAACGCCCAGAGGAGTGAAAGACTCTTGTATATAAAACATAAATCACATCAGCGGCCGACGCTCCCTGCAGGCATCACATCCATCTGACCCAGGAAGAGATAGCAGTAATTAAAGAAACTGTTTCTCTGGCAGTAAAAACAGACATAAAGCTGCAGAGACAAACATGATTGTATTTATATGCACAGAATCAGCACATGCAGCGCTCTGTTAGTATAAATGTTGTTTCAGAAGATGATGAATGCTTCAGATTTTTGGCAACAAATGTCAAAAGATGTTTCAACACTATGAAAAGTTAAAGCTGTTCTGCTTAAAGGGACATCAGCAGAGATCGCCCCTATCTTCTATAAATGTTGTTCAAATGTGACCATGTGTTTACTTTAGTAGATATCAGGCTGCATTTTTAAAGCCCATTCACTGCCATTCATAGAAACACTATAGGACTCTCAGAGCTTTAGCCATGTGCTTCATGGCTGCTAACATAAGCTAATGTTTTCTACCGACTGTCACATTCGTGTCCGGCCACCACGAGTTATCTCTGTGACATAGACTGTAAGCTCCGAAACACATGTCCCTGCAGTTTTTATTTCATTAAATCAGATTTCTCCTGAGCTAAACCTTCATGGCATTAGAATCATTTGCTAGCTGGATTATCCCTGTGAAAGCTATCATGTTCACATCAACATCAGGGGCTGCCTTCGTTTAAAAGATGAACAGCAGTCAGAAAACAGGCCCTGATCGGCCTGGACGTTTATTTGATCCACCCCTCCCACTGAGATGGGTGAAAGTCCAGACAGGTCTGCAGGAGGGAAACAAATGTGAAGCTCGCAAGACCTGGCTGGTCTCACCAGGCTAGTTAGGCATGACAGAGATAACCGCTAACATGAAGTTCAGTAGCAGGCATACACCTGGCTCAGTAAGAAGCACCTTCCACACATTAACATCACTGCATCCCACTGGCCAAAATGTCTCTGGTTGGACTGCAGAACAAGGAAATGGTAATTAACTGCTCTGCTAAACAACAACTGGACAGCATGTCCAACTATGAACATGATGAAGATGTGGATGAAGTTAGCTAAGTTTTAATTTTATGGTGAGACTGTGGAGCCATGTCAGCACGAGCCAGATCATACTGAGGAAGAAATGGCTGCGAGACGCACAGAGAAAGAGAGAGAGAGAGGAGCCGTGGAGACCAAAGTTATTACACCTGGAAAAATAGTTCCCCCAAGTGCTGCCTTCCTAGCTGAAATATTGGCGTGAAGAGGGATTTTTTCACTGATATGCTGCCTTAAAAACAAACAGAACACACACACACACACACACACACACACCTCACACACAGAGCAGCTCATCACACTCATTCATGCAGCTGCAGTTTGTTGCTTTAGCTTCCTATGGAGACGCTGAATATTTCATGAGCCGCGTCGTACTTTGATTCAATAATGCAATTAGAGAACTGAGTCGTGTTTTGGCTGCAGGCTCAAAAAAACCTGTCAAAACTCAACGTCCTCCTCACAAAGACACTCCTGCTCTCAGCTTCAAGAGAGCGTGAGGAAGAGACGGGAGGCATGCAGATACAGGAACTCCACACACACACACACACACACACACACACACACACAAGAGATAATATGAGAGCCTGGATCTGCTGAAAATGATTGGTGATTAATAAACTTATTCATTTACAAAAAGACTCTGAACCAGAATCAAAGGCTTTCAGAATCAATGAGCAGAATCAGAATCAATACTGTCCACAGAAATAACCAGACAGCTGTTTTCAAACCCACAGCTCATCAGACGGCTGCTGGAGAACTTTGAAATCCCATTTTTTGTCGTCTGATTGTCCCTAAAAGTTCTGTTCTTCAGAGAATCTCGTCAGTAGTTCTTTAATGAGGAACTGGAGATTAAAAACCTTGTTCTTGTGTTTTTTCTCGGACTTGTGATGTGAAGTTCAGAGGCAGAGCCTCAGTGTGAGCACGCTGTCATTAGACGCTGTTTTGGGGTCAGTCGTGGCTTCAGAGAGAATAGCAGAGAGATGCAGCCTTGTTGGTGTTGGGTCGCCTGTGACCCTGCAGGCCTGCTCGTTGGTATGCAGCTCTCATATCAAACCCTGCTGCTCTCTTTTAAGTGTCTGTGTTCTTTTCTTATCTGTCCTCTCTTTTCTCTCTCTGTCCCTCTCTGACCTTCTGTTCTCTCTCCTCTCCGTGCAGAAACACAGGACTGAATACAGATCAACAAACCACGGCGATGGTCAGACTGTTTCTGTCCACAGCAGAGGAGGAAGAATCATCAGATTCCAAGATTTAGGCTCATTTTACTGAAGAAGCCTCACTGTCTTAGACTTTAGGCACACAACTTTATTACGTTTTTGCTCTAATACATGTGTCTGACACTGAGCTGACTGAATATGAAGCACCACTTCAGTTAAAGTTATTACTAAAGAAGATTCGGACCACCTGCAACCTCTAAAGTTAAAGTTCTTCTTCTTCTCTTCTGTTAATTAATGAGGATCTGCAAATTGTGTTAGGTGCATTAGATTTTCAGATGGAGCTGCAACGATGGTAACGGTCTGTCAAAGCTGTGGTCGGTGACTTCTGAAAATCAAGCTAGCTGTAGCATGAGACCCCTAAGGAATCAACTTAGCTGCCCCCTCCCCTCCCTGTTTTTGCTCCGGCTCGTGTTTTATCTCAGTTGTTGTCTCTCTCTTTTAAGTCCAGTTTGCAGCAAAGATTCTCGATGAGACCAAACGGCTGCAGGGAAAGTTGCAGCAGTGTAAACTGGTTCGTCTCAGCTCGACTCGAGCCGGCTGACGGTGTCGCCTGCAGCTCAGCTCGTCAAGTCGCCAGATGCCAGTTTTAGAACGTAAGGCAAGTCACTTGTTTCAACAGCCAGTCAGCTCGTAATGACATCACCTGTCATTTAGAGGAGCTGCCAATAGGAACACACGCTCTCTGAAATGACACGTGATTGGTCGAAAAGTCCCGTCATGGTCTGAACACAGAGCCGAGGAGAGGAGCAGAAGTCTAGAGTTCTTTCAAACCACCTGCATTACAATATGCTGAAAGGTTATTATGGGATGTCACACGAGGACCCATAAGATAAACTGCTGAGCCTAGCTTTAAACACAGTGACGTTCACAACATGGAGTTTCACAAACTGGCCATTACCTGAAGCTCCCACACAAGCCTGTGCTGTTGCAGCCTTACAGAGAGTTTGAACGACAGCTTGTCAAGGTGAGTGACAGCTGCTGGGTCAAGATGTTGATGACTGACTGTGAAGGTGTGATATCACTTCTTCCCTGATTTCATGTGAAAAGTTATCTGTTATTTATGGAATTTTCTCAAAAGCCATCTTTAAAAGAGAGAGTGAGAAAGGCAGCAAACATATTTTTCTCTTTTTTTTTCTCTAAATGCTCCACAGTGTTGACCAGCTCGTCTCTGTCTGTCTGCTTTTCAGAGGCTTTTAACAGCTTCCTGCTGAAACACAGAGCTGAGAGTGACCGAAACTATGAATTAATATGTGACTGATGAACAGTTCAGGTGTTACTGGAAGTCAGGCATGATTCTGGCTTTGTCAGCCTGCTGTAAGATAGAGAGAGACAGATCTAAAGGTGTGAAATCAGTGAATAACCTGGCTCAGCAGCTGCCGGTGAAAGTCAGTCAGAGGGTGACGGGAAGTCAGGGATGTTTAACGACGGCCTAAAGATGGCTGATGGACAGCTGACCTCCAGTCGGCTGTCAGCTCTGTCCACAGTGGTTCAGGGTTTTATGTATGATGAGGCCTTGAGAAAAGAAGCAACCAAACAGCTGAAAATGTTTAAAGACTTTTAAATCAACCAGCTGCAGAGACATAAAACCCTGACAGGGAGCAGAGCCGATTCAGAGTGCGCTGCAGCCAGTGATGAAAAACTGACGGGGCCTCAGAAAAAATCACATGAGAGGGCAGTGATTGGTGCTGCACTCACTAAACACAAGAAATGTAGTCTTGATTAATTTGTCTGGACACACTGTCAATAAAACTGTGTGCATTTAATGTGAAAAACAGCAGCTTTATGTAAGAATAATGCACTAACAACTACATTTTCAAAGTGCTCCCAAATATTTGTAAATGCCCCGATTCTGAACCCAGCCAGAGAAACTGAACCTGCTGCTTTCCTTTTGTTGCTGCATCTGTGGGAACACTCTTTGCAGGAGAAAGGTTTGTGTTGCGTTATCAAAACATTGAATGATGTCAGTCTAAAAACAGAAAGGATCTCCCGGTGGAATCATCGCCGTGAAACGTGAAGTCTGCTTTCATTTTTGTCGAAGATGCCTTATCATAATGAGGAGCTGCATATGTGTGAATGTGTGTGTGTGAGTGGACTGATTAGCAGATGTTTTGTGAATAACATAGAGACAGACGTCAGGTTTCTTCAGTGCTTGCGTTTCCAGACATCTTTGTTTTTGCTTTTTTTTTACCTCCTTGATTATATTTCGGAGCCTGAAATGTTTCCAAATCATCTCATCAGTGTTTCGATGCACTTTGGTCCTTGTTGGCTTTTGGTTTCTCTTCCAACCCGCAGAGACGCAAAACTGAGAATCTAAAGGGAAAATTGATTTGAAACCAAGGTTGACAAGAAGAAAAGCAGATGGTTTGGAATAAATACCCACAGTGTAAGGCTGGTGTTGTTCTACGTGGGGTGATTGATAAGTTTGTGGCCTCAGGCGGACACAGATCTGCTGACTGTCGTTCACTCCATTTTTGTTATTATGTTGCAGGATTGACTGAAAGTTGCAACTTCTAATTTTACATTTATTATATTTAATTTTCTCTTTTCCACTTTTTCTCTTTTATCAACATGCAGGTGGGGTTTTTTTTCTGTTTCTTGTAGGAAATTAAATTACTTACTCACATTTTCACTCCTTTAAATTGATAAATTGATTCTGTCCTTCTGCCACACTCGTTCATCAAACACAATATTCATGTCTCCCTGCAGAGAAGCTTCCATTTCTCTCTGGTGTCTGTTCAGCCTCCAGCCGGAGGAGAGAAATGAGCTGTGACAGAAATCTAACCTGCAGCTGTAAATCAGCTGAATGAAGAATGGAGTGGGATTTACCTGAGCTTCATCCTCCTGTCAGCTGCGTGTATTTATCTCACAGTCTGTGCTGATTTACCAGCAGCTTCAACATCTGCACAGACTCAACGGCAGCAACACAGAAGCAACAGAACTGACCTGCTGTGAACTCGTCAGGATCTGAGTCACTGACCGAGCATCGACTCCATCCATCATCCTGCTGCCGCCGCTGGAGCACCTGCACCTCCACCGCGAGAACACGAGTCGAGTCAAACCGCTTTGATGTGAGTTTGTATCAAGTTTTCTTTCTTCACGTCTGCTTAAGGAGCTGCAGTATGTTGAGTCACTGAATGTGTCAGATTCATTTCATCAAAGCTTCATATTTTCTGCTGCTCAGCTCTGATGAGGCCGTCAGTCCTTCACTTGCAGATATTTTAGCTTTTAGCCACTTGCAGATGTTGAAAAATAAGATTTGAAGGAGTTTGAAACTTCTGCCTGCAATAGAGATAAAATAAGCCAATCACAAGCAGCGACGCTGGTGCTCTTTGACTAAACAGTCAGATGTCAGCAGCCCTTCAGCCCAGTTTGATCCTGAAACATGAGAACACAAACAGATGCTTCCAGGTGAACCTGTGACAACAAGTACTCAAACTACTTCCATGGTTCAAAGTTCGCAGCTGTTGGTTTGTCGCTCTGATGTTTCGACTGATGCAGACAGACGCAGTCCTCTGACACGCTGGCTGTTTCCTGTCGTCAGCGACATGACTGATGAGCTGATCTCACTCCTCCATTCAAACTTCAAACTTTTAACCAGGGGAGGAGAGTAAGTAAATACATTTACTCAAGTTACTCTAATGAAGTAGCTTTTCTGTGTGCTTGTACTTTTTTGAATATTTTTTAAAACCAGTAGTTTTACTTTTACTTGAGTGCATTTTGCTGGAAATAAAAGTATTTCACTACATTTGAAATGGCTTCAATAATGAAAACACACACACACACACACACACACACACA
>JAPQLA010000013.1:930565-947243 GCA_029822935.1 Naso vlamingii | reverse complement strand
CACACACACACACACACACACAGAGCTGTGTAAACAATGACTCAGAAAGCTTTACATCAGATCAGACTTGTATGACTCATTCAAATCAAAACCTGACATTTTCTGTTATTTTAAGCCAAAACATGACCTTTAAAATTCAGAATCATAAGTTTAAACATGTTCATGGTTTCAGAAACTACACTGCAAACCTTTACCATCAGGTTGACCTGCTGTGAACTGTTGCTCCAGAATGAAGCAAAGGAGACGCTGCACTAAAAAACACCAGAATGCTGTAAAGTGTGAAAACTTTTCAAAAAGAAATACATTTAGACTGCATGTATTTGCATGTGTTACTCTTCATTTATCACTGCCACCATCACATCTGTTGCACAGTCACAGTCCTCACTGTGTCAAAATCATCTTTTAACAAAGTGCAGTAAAAATGGATCACCGTGTGACTCACCAGCCTCTGCAGGATCCGCTTGCTCTTGTCGTCGGTGCAGTAGTCGGACAGGATGCTCCTGTGGACCAGAACCAGGCCGTTCAGGAACAACCAGGAGCCGAACCACAGCAGAGCGAACACCAGCGTCCCCCGACGTGACCACAGCCTGAGACCCAGCCACCGCAGCAGGCACAGGCCTCCGCCACTGCGACCCCCCCCACCTGACCCCAGTCCTCCAGGAAGCATGATGGATGTGCAGATCACACACCGGTCTCCTCTGACAGAAAGTGATGGAGGCTGCTCCGCTCTGCCAAAAGTTTGATGTAGAAATAATGTTTTGTACAAAAAATGAATGTTTTGCCTGAAGAAAATCCAGAATTTAAACACCTCTACAAGATTTGCCAGAACAGACTGATCCTCATGTCTGATGAAGTAAATTTGTGCTAAAAAATAATGAAAAGCATCGTCAGCATATCTTTCTACATCAGTTCTATGTGCTTTCGATCTGCTGTGAAGCTCTGCACGCAGCTCAGGTGGACATCAGAAGTAAAGAAGTGGTCACTTCATAATCTCCTTGGAGAAATTCAGGAATCCAAGATCCAAGAATGTACTCAGTGCGAACCATCGAGGCCTTTCTGAGTTTCTCCTGCACTTTTCGACCAGACGCTGCAGAAGAAGAGAGCGGTCTGTAATCATCCAATCAGAGCATCTCCCTTCACACTGAGTTGACCGCTCCGGCTTCCAGCTCGGCTTCACAGCCTCGCCACCAGAAATGTTTGGAGATAATGTTTGTTCATGTTGAAACTTTGTATCTTCATGTCTGGCCGGTCGATCCTTTTCCCTCACAGAGTCACGAAGTTGAGGGACAGGAAATAACTCAGGAGCAGCCGAGTCGCCGCCACACTGCGTGATGTGGATGTCTGAGGCTGTCTGCAGTGTGACGGCTGGACACAGACACACAGACACACACACACACACACACTCAGCAGCAGACTTGCTGTTGTCTCATCACCCCCTCACAGTGTCCAGCTCACATGAAAATGTCCCTGAAAATCATCTATCAGGACGAGTCTTAAAACATCCAAAAGAACGTTTTCCTCTCAGAAAAGAACGTAAATATCATCCAGAATAAAAACAGGAGGCTCTGCAGTGCTGGAAAATGGAGTGGCTGATTTTTTTCCTGCTCCAACAACGAGGACGTCCTCGATGTTTGACACTGAGATCTGTGACAGAGAGAGAGAACTGTCAGTGCTTTACATCTTTATGCAGCTACTTGCTCCAAAACAACCCAAAACTTTCCCACTCATCCCTGATTTGATGCTGAAGAAAAAGAAGAAGAAAACAAAAAGAAGAAGAAGAAGAAGAGCAGTTCACACCCAGAGAAACTTGAGTGATCAAAGTTTTCCTTTCATCAACTTCAAACTTTCAACTAAAACTACAAAACATTGACGTCATTTTGCTGTTTCCTCTGCAGAACTATGTGAAACTTTAATATCTGATCATCTCTTCCTGTTTTCTCTGACAGCTCGTCTGCAGCAAAGGAACCAAACTAATAAAACTTCTGTTTTTCCCAAAGTTCACACAGGGTTCAGGAGAGGAGAGCAGCTCTCAGAGCCCTGATTTCCCCTCTGATGTTCCTGTTGAAGAAGCTAATTATCTCTTGCATTTTCAGGGTCAGACGGTTTCTTAAAGTGGAATTTAAGCTTCTATACAAGAAAAGACAGCTCATCACTCTCATGTGTTTCCTGCTCTGAATATCTAAAGAAATTCAAACAAGCAGCTCCTGAAGTCACAATCAGGCCAGTGAAGAGACAGTCAGTCTTTCCGTCTGTTTTCGATCCTGCAGCAGCTATAAATGCTTTTGCTGACACATCCAGAAACTCGGCCGTTATTTAGCTCTTATTACAATTTCCTGATGTGGTCGTGGCTCCTCTCACTGAAGCATCCAAACCATGAACTGAAGGAAAAGCTCAGCCACCACACTGAAAAACACAGAAACTCGCCAGAAGTCTGCAGATCTCACTGCTGTCGTCCGTCGCACAGAGATGAAATCCTACAGAAAGGAAAAGCAGAGGAAGGCCGCTCATCGTCTGCTTCTTAAAATATCAGCGTTTGTTTCTCGCTGATGGAAATGTGGGCAGAGGAGAGGCGACAGCTGCTGCAGCTGTTCTCAAACTGCTCCCATGAGACAAAACCACATATTAGCTTCTATTTATACGAGTTCACAGGTTTGATCGATGCAGCATGTGGTCACAACTCCGTCTCTCTGAGAAATTATTTTCATTTGTTACTGAATTGTTTTCCAGATTATGGAGTCACAGGGACGAGGTGCAGGACTCTGACAGCAGTACACAGGTTTGTTTAGGCAAATTAAGGTCTTTGGTTAAAGTCAGAAAGCATCAAAATTTTATGTACAGAACTCTCTCTGTTTAGAGAAAGACTGTGATCTCAGTTGCATGCTGTATAGATTTTAAAAAAAATCTGTTTGAGAGATACAGAATTTAAAAAATACATGAATTAAGCCCATGGGCAAAAATCCTTGGACTATTTTATGTGTCTCTCATGTTACAATTAAAATCTTTTGTTGGTTACATGTTGGTTTACTTCATCATTCATTCAGTCTTTCATTATCCGTAACTGTTGCGGGTGGGTTGGAGCCAATCCCAGCTGACACTGAGCGAGGGCTGGGTTTACTTGGGACGAGTCTCCAGTTCATCACAGGCCTAACACATGGAGACAAACAACCATTCAGACTCACATTCACTTTTGGACGAGAGCAGCCCCGCTAAAAACAGAAAAGTCTTTCCTTTGCGTCTTTAGAAAAATCTGCGTTTACATGAAGGACTGAAAGCTCTGTAGTCTGCATGCCAGGCCAGCAGTCAGATGTCTAAGTTTGTAACGACATACTGACGGAGCTTCTCAAAATTGTTAACTTCCTGTTGCTGCTAAGCCCTAAGCAGCCACAAATTAGAGAAATTCAGCCGCAGATTGACTTCTAAAATTATTTCTTCGAACACTCAAATTCACCTCAACAGACTGTCGTCATATTCGACCTGCTTTCTGTGCACTGTGGAGTGTTTAATCAGAGGTTGGTAGTGGCTAGAGTGAAATGCATTGACTTGCGCTAGCATTAGCATTAGCGTAGTCACTGTGTTCACAGGCACTCCACTTGTCAGTTTACACAGCCGGCAAAGAAGGTTCAAAAGATTCCACTCCGGAACCCCGTTTTAAAAATTTGCAGTTTCAAAGGCACGCCGTTGTCATGTAAAAGGAAGGCCGAACCGCGACAAAAATGTTTCATTTGATGCTAAAACTTGTACCATGTAATCGGGGTCTCAGAGTCACCAATGAACCTGCATGTGTTTGGAGTGTGGGAGGAAGCTTGAAAACCCAGAGGAAATCTACACAGACACGGGGAGAGCATATAAACTCTTCACACTAGCCCAGCCTGGTATTGAACCCAGGACCTTCTTGCTGTGAGGCGACCGTGCAACCCACTGTGCCGTACTGTGGTTTACTTTAGTTATGATAGAAACTACAAAGCAAAATTTAACTTAGACTTATAAGATTTTTTGTTCTAAAAATTCATTTATCAGTTCTTAAATCTAAATTTTGCCTCAAATGCTGTTGAGTCTAAACTCTCAGATGATTCTTCCTCTGCAGAAAACCCGCAGGATCAGAGTCGAATCAAACAGGAGCTGCAGTCGGTCGCTCAGATGCAACAGGTGCCAAACTCACAGATCTTCGAGATCCTCATGTGCAGAGGAAAGCAGCAGTTTGTTTCACTCACCGACTCACCGACTTCTTGAAGCGTTTCTGTGCAGCTTCTCAAAGAGCAGCAGAAGCCAAATCGTGCTGTTTCCTCTTCACTGTCACCTTTTAGCGCACAGTCCTCTGGTGGCAGCAGCGGCAGCTGTTTGAGCCGTCATGCATCTCATCTCTGAAATGTGAACCAGTGTTGAAAGATGATTCAGTCTCATGAGATGCTGCAGAGATAAAACAAAGAAGATAAAACAAAAGAAGTTTAGAATGTTTTCACTCAAAGCAAGTAGAGGACGCTTTGTGACCCGCTCAGCCGCGCGTCTGCCAGCAGTCTGTTAAAGTCCACACGCGCTGCTCTCTGCCACTGGATCCTTTATTTGCCTGGTTGGCCCTTAAATTGATCAAAGAGAATTCAAAACCAGGATTAAGTCAGACTTTTAACTCTGCAGATGCCTCTCAGAGAATTCAAAAGGTTGTTCAGCAGCTTGTCAAAACAAACGTCCTCCTTTGTGCAGAAAAATGTCTAAAACTGTTTGTATTCCTGCTGCCTGTTCGTCCATGGGTTGTCTGATTTTCCTTGACAGCTTTCTCCTTTTCCCCGAGGTGATGATTAAAATTCCAAATCTAGGATTCAGTTCTTCTTCTCTGATTTGTGACTTCTAAAGAATTCAAAAGCTTGTTGGCAGCTTGATGTCCAGATGAGCAGAAGTAACAACGTGCTAATGATTCTGCTGCTTGTGGGTCCTGGAAAGGTTGATCAGAATCTCAGAAACCAGGAATAACTCAGATTACAAACTCTTCCACAGCTCCTGAGAGAACTCAGAGGACTGTTGGTTGTTTGTCAGCAAAGTCCAGATTGATAAACTTCTCTTCTTCCGTTGAACAGGAAAAAAAGCTTAAAAGGTTTGTAATCCTAGAATTTGTGGGTCTAGACAGGAATAATTCCGACATTTGTCTCCATGATACCTACTTAAATGAACTGAAGATGTTCTGCAGAGAACCAAACTTTCCCTCAGCGAGAAATAAAAAGATGAATTAGAGTGTAATCCTGTCGTCTTCAGGCTCGTCAGAAGTCTCGTCTGACCAAAAAGAGTTGAGATGTGGCAGCAGCTGGAGGAGCAGGTCCACGAAGATGCTGCAGGAGACAAACTGTGAGACTTGTTCGGCAGCAGAGACGATCTGGCTGTCAGAGGATGAGAGCTCTCCTCTAAACCCTGAATGAGGACTGTCAGGCAGCCCGGCAGCTCCTGCAGACGGCTGGTGTTTCAGCAGCTCTGGTTTCTTCTCACACTGCTGCTCCTGCTCTCTCTCTGTCTCTCTCACTCACTCTGTGACGCTCTGTGCGTGTGTGTGTGTGTGTGCGTGTGTGTGTGTAAGAGTGTGTGTTGTGCTAAGGCTTGTTAGTTCAGTCTCAGTCCTCTTCCTTGCTCCCTTCAGTGCTGCACTCCCAGCCTTTTCCTTTCCTAATAACTCTGTGTGTGTGTGTGTGTGTGTGTGTGTGTGTGTGTGTGAGTGTGTGTGTGTGTGTTTTTGGGTAGAACAGAGGCGGCTCCTCCGGTGTCCCTCCTCTCAAACCGGAGAGACTCCCTCCTCTCTCCCTCTCTCCTCCCCTTCACCCTCTCCTCACCCCTCTCTTTCATTTACATGCTACTGTACCTCTCTCTCTCCCTCTCTCTCTGTCTCTCTCTCTCTCTCTCTCTCTCTCCCTCTCTCTCACCCTCTCGCTCTCTCTTTACTCCCCGTCTACCCCCTCTTTACCTTGTTACCACGGCAGCAAATCTCTGCCAAGGTTCAGTCCCCACATGCAGCTCCACTGAACCTCGCCAAATTAAAAAGTCTCCCCCCATTTATCACACTTTCTTTTTCTTCCTGGATTCCATGCTTCCTCCCCCATTTCTCCCCCATTTCTCCCCCTTTCTCCCGTCCCACATGGTGAGTGCTCCAATAAAAACAGCTCCAAGGCCAAGGGCATGTTGGTGATTGCCCTTTTTGTGGAAACACCAGTAAAGTTTGATGCTTTCAGGAGGTAAAAAATGTTTGGGGAGGTTATTTTTAAAGAGCTTTGATGAATGTTTGCTGTTAGCTTGTGTAGGAGCGAAGGTCAGACGGGTAATAAGTGCTGTCAAAATAATTAAAGGTCCATTTAATGACTAGTGGCCACTAGAGGGCAGAATAGCTCCACAGCCAGCTGCGGACACCCAACTCTGATGGTTTCACCTGATGAACATCAGTCCAACCCTCTCTCTCTCGTAGCTCTGTGTTTGTTCTCGTCCTGACAGAAAGATCTGCTATGTGTCTGCTGAACGCCCCAGCTCATCTCTCACTGTCTGTATTCTTGTCTTGTCTCTCTGTCTTTGTCCTCACCATCGTCTACAGTCAGACTGCAAACGTTCATCCAGCAGTGCGAGTTTTTAAGGTTCAAGTTAATGTTACATTGTGATCTTGATTTGAGCGTGATGATTCGTTCTTGACCTTGAAAACCTTGACAAATCAAAATTTAAATTTTAGCTAAAAGATTCAGACTCCACATGAAGCATCATGTTGCTCTGTGACTGCTACATGAGGAAATAAACTAATCACAAACTCAGTGTTAAAAGTTGATCATGTGACTGTTCTTGCTTTTGTTCCTTCAAATCAGCAATAATGTGATGACTGCATGAGGTTTATACTGATCGAAATGACGCCTCAGTGACTCTGTTGGTTACTTGGACAACAGCAGTTAAAGTTCATTTCATGTAGACTGAAAGACAAGATGGAGACAGTTGGATGTTAAGCTGAAGACAGGGACGAAACTGAAGAGGGGGAGAGTAGAAACAGAATCCAGCAGCTGCCGTCCAACCAGATGGCCTGTCTAAATATTCAAACACTGGGAGCGGAGTGATTTTCATCCCTGTAATTGCCAATTAAACCATCTGGTGTCTCTGCAGTGTCTTGGCAGTCCATCACAGAGCAACATTCTCCTTAGAATTATCCACTCATCCACTTATCACAGACACCTCGTTAGCTGCAGCCAATTATCTGAGGTCGCTTGTTTGGGGCGGCTGACTTATCTCACAGGTACTTTAATTGAGTAAAAACACTGCAAAGTTGCCGCCTCAGCAAATATTTCAGAGATTTTCACCTTCATGTTTTCTGAAGTTCAGTTTAAGGTGAATTTGTTTCACAGAGGAGAAGAGGAACTTTTAATGCTGCTTGAGTCAGTTGAGACGTGGAATTATTCACAGGAGGACGTGCATTCATTTGCATTGGAGGTATTTACACACACACACAACACACACACGCAGGCACAGTGCATCAGTGCATAAAGTCAGTTAATGGGTGCCAGCTCAGGCTGTTAAACTCACTGGACACGGAGTTGTGTTGCAGCATCACCTAGTGGCTGCTGATGTTGATTACAAGAGGTTATGACATCAGGAGAAATGATAGAAGAAAACGGAGGAGAGAAAAACGAGTCAGAGAAGAGACGAAAGGAAATAATTAAGCAGTGCTGAATGTTGTAGATCAGATTGTGATATTTTCAGGCATCAGTGAGATTCACATGTTGAAACGAATCCAATAAAATCTTCTCTACAAACTTCTGCACTGCAGTGAATCTGGGAACATGTTCGTTTTACAAAAACAACTTTAAAAGTAAATAAAGAATCAAGCTTTTGCAAATAAAATATGACACACAGCAGGACACTGAGGAGGAGTGTCTGTTGTTCTTTTATTGTTCTTTTCATTTTGTGTGCCTTGTAAAAACCCTGACCCTCGGTATTTTAATTTGAACATCACTGAACTTGTTCCAGTGTTTTCCAGAATCACCCAGAATGAATCTTCTGTCTACACTTTGGAGTTATTTACTCATAAAAACTGTAAATTAAAATTCAAATCAAATTTAAATTGTGGAAAAAATATTGATTAATGTTGTTTAGAGAAATTTCATAAACATTCACAGGTAGCTTTGAATATCTACAGACGCAACATAAACAAAAGTGTACAGACATCTAACACTGCAGCCGGTTGTTATTGTAGCACCGTGTTCATGAACGTGCTGCTCTGACAGGATTCTTTCCTGCAGAGACTCCAGAGAGTCACTGAGGTCGAACTCTGCTGCTGCTGATCAGGTCTGACTGTTCTGTGCTGGACGGCTTTCAGGTCAGAGTCTGTGCAGAACAGTCAGGATCTTCCAAACCAGAAAAAAAACCCATTTCCTTATGAGCAGCTTTGTGCACATCTGAATGAATGTCTAAAATATCTTTATAAGCTGTATTATTAAGATTTTGCCTGACTGAAGGACAACAAAGAAATAATAAATAAAACTTTCTGCCATACAGTTTAACTTCTGACTCAGTTCCTTGATTTTCTGTTTCTGTGGAGCTTAACTGAGCTTTGATCTTGTTTGGTTTTTTGTTATTTTTGTGTGTGTTTGTGCGTGTGTTCATATTATGTTTGTGGTTGCAATGCTGGCCTCTGTATTTAGTCGGGATCACAAAAAATTTGTCTAATTGTCTTCTGATGAGGATCCAAATACTAAAATAATTCTGTTGTTCTATATGAAGGTTTCTTCTTAACGGCCGTCACTGTGGATTGACGGTTGCACTGCGTGTGTCTGCTGAATGTGCTGCAGAGACACAAAGAGCCAGCCATGGAGAATAGATCCACCGACATCAGCTCAGGCCGACAGACATGAGCAAAGCGTTTTTGTCTGTGACAGTGATGGCTGCTGCTGCTCCTAATCCACAGCACAAACAGAACTGCTGGGAAATCAACTCTCACACACACGTGCTGCTCGACGGGGATTAACGGCTCTCGGTCGCGTCTGATGTGTGACTTTGTAAAAACAGCTCAGGTCCTCAAAGTGTGACCTCACGTGCTTTGAAACCTCCACAAAATTTCTGTATTTTAGTTTAAGGTGAGATGCATTGAAACAACACTTGAATCTGATAAAAGCTTTTTCCTGTTTAACAGAATAATTTAAATTTATCAAATCTATTACAGGTAAATTTGACTCCATACAGAGCTGCTCTGTATTACAGAAAAAAAAGGAAGACATTTTGAAACTGTTAGAACCTTGTAAAGCCCCGTTGCTCTGCTAGTGTGGCCAGTTGACTGTGCTAACTTAATAACATGATTAAACTAAAAGAAGTGCTGCAGCAAAGTGCAAAATATTGCATATGAAACGTAAACATGCAGCAGAGAGGACAGATCAGGCAGCAGAGAGAAAGCAACACGAACACAGTCGACATTTTCAATTGTCGGGCCATGAAAGAAGCTTTTATTTCACTCTGCAGCCACGGAAGATGCTCATGTACAAAAACCACAGAATCAGAACAAACACACTCAAACACATCACGACACAGAGACAGTTCATCTGTGTGTGTGTCTGCATGGACACAAAGGTTCATCATGGTCTCATCTGCCTTCATCCTCTGCAGATCATTTATAACACCAAATATTCTACCAACTGTCACCAAAACTGAGACAACCAACAACTTCTCAAACTTCAGCAACCAAAGCAGTCAGTGTGAACGGACACTAAAACACCAACTAAAGTAGAGCTGCAACAATTAATCGATCGATAGAAAACGAATCGCCAACTATTTTGATAATTGTTAAGTCACTTTCAAATAAAAAAGTAAGAAGAGTTGCTGGTTTTGCCTCTTAAAATGTAAAGATTTGCTGCTTTTCTGCATCCTAATAAATGATAAGGTTTTTTTTGTTTTGGGCCGTTGTTTGAAAAAAGACGCAATTTGAAGACGTCACATTGGGCTCTGGGAAACTGCGATGAGTATTTTTAAACGATTAAAAGATTAATCGATTAATAGTAAAAATAATCAGCAGATTAACCAATAGCAAAAATAGTGGTTAGTTGCAGCCCTAAATTAAAGTTTCATTTGAAAATTCCTTCATTTCAGAAACATGAACCTCCACAAATTAAAGAGGAATTTTGTTATTCATGCATCTCCGTGAAACTCTGAGTCATCAACTTTGAGACATTAAAGAAACTAAAGTGGAACATGCTGAGCACTTTTTTAGGATTTGTCAGTAATTTAAGAACACAGCGAAAAATTACCGTCACTTTGGATTAGTTTGATTTGTTACTGAATATTCAGTTACTCAATTAGATATCTAGTCTATGAAATAATAAAATAATAACTATTAATGTTGCAAGAAGAAAGTCCAAAGTTTTTACTGAGATTTCTAATCAGCTTCTAAAGCGACTCAGAACAATTTGATTTTAAGAGCTGAATCTTTGAGTTTGTGGCAAATGTTTAATATTTTTTGATACTTTGTTGAAAAATTCAATAATTTGATTTCAAACCAACTGGCTTCCTGCTGAGTGACTCCTTGTCTTGTTGTTTCAGAGCAACATGATGTCTCTTCTCTGATGTCTAATGATGTTTTCCTGTTCTGTGTCTTCACTCAACGATCTCGTCTTCCTCGTCCTCAAAGTTCTCCTCGCCGTCGTTGGCGGTGGCCTCCTGGTACTGCTGGTACTCGGACACCAGGTCATTCATGTTGCTCTCCGCCTCTGTGAACTCCATCTCGTCCATGCCTTCGCCCGTGAACCAGTGCAGGAAAGCCTTTCTGCGGAACATGGCAGAGAACTGCTCCGAGATCCGCTTGAACAACTCCTGGATGGCTGTACTGTTGCCAATAAAGGTGGCGGCCATCTTGAGCCCCCGGGGAGCGATGTCGCAGACAGCCACCTTGACATTGTTCGGGATCCACTCCACGAAGTAGCTGCTGTTCTTGTTCTGGATGTTGAGCATCTGCTCGTCCACCTCCTTCATGGACATGGGCCCCCGGAAGACGGTGGCGACAGTCAGGTATCGTCCATGACGAGGGTCGCAGGCAGCCATCATGTTTCTGGCATCGAACATCTGCTGTGTGAGTTCAGGAACGGTGAGTGCTCGGTACTGCTGGCTTCCCCGCGCCGTCAGAGGAGCAAATCCCGGCATGAAGAAGTGCAGTCTGGGGAAAGGCACCATGTTTACAGCCAGCTTGCGTAGATCTGCATTGAGCTGCCCGGGGAAACGGAGCGAGGTTGTCACGCCGCTCATGGTTGCCGACACCAGGTGGTTGAGGTCGCCATAGGTGGGCGTCGTGAGTTTCAGAGTGCGGAAGCAGATGTCGTAAAGGGCCTCGTTGTCAATGCAGTAGGTCTCGTCTGTGTTTTCAACCAGCTGGTGGACCGACAGGGTGGCGTTGTATGGCTCCACCACGGTGTCTGACACCTGGAAGGATTGGAGGGAGATCAGATAAACAGACATGTTGACATGTGACAGGACAAAAACAAAAAACAAACAGAAAGATGAAAGGGGGGAAGAATGAAGAACTATGGAAGGAGTTTGTAGAGGCCGAGGGCCAAAACATGACAACGGTCATTGAAAGTCCTGGAAAAATTGTTTATTCCAGCTGAGCGCTCGTGGTTAAATCCGAGATTCTCGCCCCCATCACTAGCTTTGTAGTGTGTTGTCTGTTTTGAAAAGACAGACTGATTCTATATTTTCTCTCTGTCCATGCAAGTGGATGGCATCTCCATGGACAATAAGGAAAAGGATCACGGGTTCTTGGTGGATTTTAGTGCGGAAGGATCATAGATAACAGGAAGAAAGACACAGCAGATCAAGTAAAACAACAGTATCTCACAACCTTCCATCCCTCAGTATTAAACCTCGTTCTGATACCTTTGGTGATGGCATGACGCTGAAGGTGTTCATGATCCGATCAGGATACTCCTCACGGATCTTGCTGATCAGCAGGGTGCCCATGCCGGAGCCGGTGCCCCCTCCCAGTGAGTGGGTCAGCTGGAAACCCTGCATGCAGAATCACAGCCGAGGATGATCATTTCACAGCAAACAGTGAGGAGAAAAATGAAAGTCACATAGATGGATGATCAAGCTTTGTCATCAGATATTTATGTATTGTGTATTTGTTGTTTGAAGTAAAATGTGTTATTAAATGGACCTTGATGACATGTGATTACATCCTATGGTTTTAAACCACCAATGGCACCAGATGAAAAGTCAGAAAATCAGCAGCAAAAGCCAGCAGGTTTGATCTTCAGGGGACCATGAACGCACCAAGTTTCAGTCCATCATTTAGTTGTTGAAATATTCTGTGGCGGACTGACTGACGTACTGAGAGCCACACAGCTGTTTAACAGTAGGACCTGCCTTTAAAAGAGTACCTTAGCTCCGCCTACTGAGTTTTAATGCAACCAATGAGGTTTCCTCCGCCTCTAGAGGAGCTCTACCTTGGACAAAAGCTGAAACATTTCGTCCTCCTCACCTGGAGACAGTCGCAGTGCTCACACTCCTTCCTCACTATGTCCAGGACAGAGTCCACAAGCTCCGCCCCCTCCGTGTAGTGACCTTTGGCCCAGTTGTTCCCTGCACCTGTCTGACCTGCAGACAACCAATCAGCACAGAGAAAATCCATCTGTGAAATATAAAACGATCAGCACAACACATGGGAATGTGTGTCCACACGCACATGTGACTGGTGACCCACTTCTCAGCAGTGCAGGACAGCGTGTGTGTGTATGCGTGTGTGTGTGTGTGTGTGTGTGTGTGTGTGTGTGTGTGTGTGTGTGTGTAAAGGAAAGCCTTCCTGCTTCTCCTCCTACTGAGACATCAGTTTATAAAACAAACGCTGGAGTCTTTTCAGTCTGTTTATTGTACAAATTTAGTGCTGGAAAGTTTCATTGCTGCTGCTCTGCTGTAACCGCACACAGTATCTCTGGTGGTGATGAACCCACAGAAACATCTCCAACTCTACAGCTCCACCGAGCTTTTGGCCTCTTTTTGTTCCTAGTTTTGGTTTTGGTTTCATCTCATTTTTTCCTGCAGCAGTCAAGCATTTAGCAGCTGAAGAGCAGATATTTCCAGCCGGAGGAGCCCAAACAATGTTGGATCTGTCTGCTGGATGTGTAAGTAAAATAATGAAATAAAGACACTAGGGCTGTCAGCATTAACGCGTTAACTGCGATCGATTAAAAAGCTGCGATTTTTTCATCGTGTTAATCGTGTGCTGCTATTTTGTCCCTTCGATACATCCTTACTCGAGCTGCTGCAGCAGTTTTCTGCTTCCTAGTGGCAGAAGAAAGACAGCAGTACACTTCTGAATTGCTGTTTTTTTTTTTTTGTTGTTATTCGCCTCCCTCCTGAGTTCCAGACAAGAAGATAGATCCCATTCTTTTGACTGCGCATGCAGTAACAAGAGAGAGACGGGCAGAGCTCGCCCACCGCTAATTAGCTTAGCTCAAACACTGGTAGTCAATGGGAAGTGTTAGCCTGCCTCCACCTGAAGTCATCAGATAAACTTTCCAACAACTCTAAATGGTCCTGTGTACTTGTTGTGACTTGTTTATTTACCATGTTATGTTATTTTTAGACTCACATTAGCACTTAGCCCATAAATCAATTTGATTGATATAAGCAGGTGATTGTTACCGAAGATGAAGTTGTCTGGTCTGAAAAGCTGTCCGAAGGCTCCTGAGCGCACGCTGTCCATGGTTCCTGGTTCCAGGTCGACTAACACAGCCCTGGGGACGAATTTATGTGCTGCACAAACAGGGAAGAGAGAAGAAACTAAGAAGGAGTTACTGGCAAATACCTGCCCATTCATCCATTCATCCATCCGTCTATCCATTGTCCTCCATTTATTCAGTGTCGGGTGGCAGAAGGACATTCCAGACGTCTCTCTGTCCATCAACACTTCCCAGCTCCTCCGGCGGGATCCTGAGGCGTTCCATGCCAGATGAGACGTATAATCACTCCGCCGAGTTCTGCGACTCTTACTGGTTGGACGAAAAAACCTCCAGAGTGAAGTTCACAGGATGCATCTGAATCAGATGCCCAAACCACCTCAACTGGTGCAGATACATTTTGAAATCCAGAACAAGCTTTGTGTTCATTCTAGAGGTGACACTTATTCTCCAGCAGCAGCCAAACTCAGACTATCATTCAGAGGAGGTGTGTGACTCACACACACACACACACACACACACACATCTCGGCTGTCGTACTTACAGGAAGCCTCATTGTAGTAGACGTTGATCCTGTCCAGCTGCAGAGATGAGTCGCCCACGTAGCTTCCTGCAGGGTCGATGCCGTGCTCGTCGCTGATCACTTCCCAAAACTGACCAAGTCACCGCAGAACCAGAGAAGAAGAAGAAGAAGAAGAAGAAGAAGAATCAGGTGACCTCTGACCTGGTGATTCAGAGACTTCTTGCCTGAGGTGTGCATCCCCTGACACATCGCTCACCCTCTCTGACATTAGGGGCGTAAATCCAATCCAAACATTTTGTCGGAAAATCCTTAAGTCCAACTGTGACAGATAATGACTCAGCACTCAGATGTTTTTTTAAATGATTTTTTATAGGAAGTAACCAAACTACAACATGACACACGAGACATAAACACACTCACCATGACTGTGTGTATGTGAGATGACAGTGTGCATGAGGAAGAGGCGATCATGACATAAAAACAAACTGACATGTTTCATCCCTGCAGGCTCCACTGAAACTCGAACAATGCTGCACAGTCACTTCCCTTTGCTCAGTTACACACTTTCCACACACTCACACTGCTTCATTACCCAGCAGCCTTTGCAGTTACAGTACATGACCTGCTAACTGTTTATGCAGCTCTTGTTGCCTCTAATGATTCACTGTCTTCCCCAGCTGAAACCAAGTTCACTCCTTTGTCTTTCAGCCCAGAAAACTCACACTGAAATAGCTGTGTGTGTGTGTGTGTGTGTGTGTGTGTGTGTGTGTTTGTGAATGTGTGTGTTCTCCTGGATTCCTCGAATAGTCTCACAGTGGTTCTGAGTTCCCTTCACTCCCCCTCGGCTCTGTGTTGAGTTCATGGGACAAACAGCAGAACTCATGCAAACAGTCATGGGGACTTTAAGCCTGTTTATCTGTTTATTATTGATTAGTTTGTAGAAATCAGTGAAAACATCCCAAATGATGAGAAATTAAACCTAAAACTGCAGATTTTTCCTGTTAAACATGTTTGTATCCATCATCCACGCTGTAATTTAAGGGCCCCCGATCGATTCATCAGTCATTTCATCTGATCACTATTGATGCTGGCATCATTCAGTGGTTCTGTGTTCTTGGTGCTTTCTCATCCCTGCAGCAGTGATGAGCTGCACAGTGTGACATCACTCTTCGTGAGAATAATCCCTAAAAACTGCACAAAGTGAAAGTGAGAGAGGAGGCAGCACACAGAGCAGCTGATACATCAGGGCTGTAAGGATGAAGGTGTGGTTAAAGTGATTAAAATGAACGAGGCTGATCACAGCACAACACTGAATTTAATTTGAACTGCTTGTTTATTTCACATACAGCTGATGAGTAATCCTGTTAAAGAGGTTCAGTGCTGTCACCATTAAGTTCCCCTGATAAGAATTATTTCACAATGAAAGTGGACACTTTTTTGCCCCTCAGTCCACCTTAACTTGGTTTAAGGAGGTATTTGACAATATAGACCTCACACTAAATATTCTCTATGGGCTTGTTTTAATTTTCACTGAAGCTTCATGATGACGTATTCAAACTCAAGCACATTTAACTGATGTTTGCGAATTTTTAACTTTGCAAAAGTTGGGATTTAAATAAAGTTGCGCTGCTTTTCATCATGTTTGAAGGTTCTGAGGTGCAGAAAAATCAGCCTGTGATCAAAGCGATTCAGAGACACCACAGAAGAAGAACTTCACACGTCAGCTGTCATGAAGCGGGCGCGGGTCTCACCTTTGTCCCGATCTGGTTGCCGCACTGTCCGGCCTGGATGTGAACTATCTCCCTCATCTTGCGTCTGTCTGTCGGTCTGTCGCTCTCTCTGTCCGCTGCTGCTCCGCTGCTTTGACGCTCCGCCGCTGCTGCGCGTCTGTTAAACGGGAGCGCGCGGCCAGCTTCACCTCCTCCTCCTCCTCCTCCTCTCACGCGCGGTCACGCGACCACACCCTGCGGGGCCGCACATTGGTCCATTCTGTCGCACTCAGCATGAAATACTTTGCATTGTTTGCCACTGATACTACCGTTAATTACTGCGGTCACACAGCTACTGTCCAAAGATTCATGTTCATTTTTATCTTTGTGCACAAAAACAGCGTAATTTAGGGATTCTTTGCGATTTTCCATTATTTTGTTTGTTTCTGTGAGTGTTACTCATGTAATTTTTTTTTTTTTTGCTGTGAATGCTTACAGGATTCCCTTTGACTATTTTAACTCTTTATTTACCTTTTTGAAACAGTTGCTTGTCTCAGCAGCTCGTTTGGTTCTTATTGGCCTCAAAAACAATAATTTATGACAGCATAAGCATGAAAAAATTCATAGAGAACACTAAGAATAAAGGGAATTAAAAATCAGTGTTGCATAACGATAATGATGCAACCAATGCAGCAGATTCTCACAGAATGTAAATGAGCTGATTAGATTCTTTTCTGAATTCAGTCCAACGATATCAAATTTATCTATAAAGCACATTTAAAAACTAT
>JAPQLA010000013.1:896364-913111 GCA_029822935.1 Naso vlamingii | reverse complement strand
GTGTCAGGTTTAGGATAAAATAATAATGATGAAAATAATCCAAAACACAATGTGAGGGATTTTGGTGAAATTAATTAAAAAATTATAACATAACCAACCCTCTTTTCTCTTGCATGTTACACTAGGCTAAATTTTTTGAGGCATCATATTTTTAGTAGGTCACAAACTTTAGCTGCAGACTGTCCTCTGGTTGCAGAAAAGTGTCTTTATTTGTGAGATGGAACTTTTCATTGTACCTGATCCAAGTGCACCTGATCTAACTGAAACTAAACAGTCTTTTTGTTTTTTCAGCCTTTACGGGGGAAGTGTCTGTTCTTCCTGAGAACCACAGACAAGCCAATAACCACCGCTAACGTACAGCAGGTCTGTCACTCAGCTTGGTCCTTTAGATTCAGACAAAAGTGTCGGGAAAAACCCTGTTGACTCAGTGGCTCTGATCCGGTATGCCATCTTCTCCCCATCTGAACCTATATTGTGCTTCTTAATATTATTTTACCAGTTAAGACACTAGGAACAATTTCTTATTTACAATGACAGTCTTAAAAGCATCAGAAGACACTTTTAAGTCAAACAAAAACAAGTCGGAGTGGTCAATAAATTGAATCAAACAGAGGTAAAACATTTGTAAGTATCAATAAATAAATTTGTAAGTAAAATGTGAAAAGCAGTGACTGTGAAAAATTTATCAATCTGTCATTTGAAAAACCCCAAAATCTGGCAGCTGATGTGACAAAGGAATGAAGCTTTGCCTTGAACTTTGACTGCAACATTATTTACAAAGCATAAACTGCTTTGGGAGGCTTCCACCTCTCGTGGAAATGTTCAGGGTAAAAGGAAACACAGTCACCCTAAATCACATACCTTCAGTTTCAATAGCGTTTAGTTAAGGACTGAGGTCAGTCATGTGGTGCGTGCTGTGTTTACAGGAGGTGAACTTCGGCATGCTGGACTGCAGTGATGGCTGCATGTTGAAGAGTCTGGAGACTCTGCTGGCTCACGTCATGTTACCTGCCCTGAGGTCACAGCAGGTACACACACATGCACATATTGGCTCTTTGGGATGTGCTTGTAATGGCTAACCATTGAAAAGCACACATGACTCTGACCAAGGTGCAATGAGTTAGCCTATTATATTTAGCTACTGTGAGCTTCAAACAATCACACACATTGAACCAGACTATAGATCGTAACTGTACATTTTCATAACTCAGTAATCACACAAACACCAAACCACAGTGACTTAGACGTAATTCATAGAACTGGGTTGCGGTCTATGGTACTATAACATTGGTGGACATGTTGGAGCTCATTTATATTCCTCTGTAAAATATTCACTGTACTCACTGATCCTTGGAAACTCAAGAGAACGCTCAGTCAAACCTGATGGCGGTGAACTGTGCGATGGAGAAACCTATCCTGAGCCTATTACACCTGGTCACTTACCAAGGGCAGCAACTTCAAAATCTGAGCACCTTCACTGCAGCATCTGGAGCATGCTAAATTAACTAAAAACACATGGACAAAATTAACTCACATACTCTGATATTATAACGTTCATAGCATCTCATTCACGGAAAAATGCCCATACTCAGAAACTTGGAGCAACCGTTTTTCCCACACACACGGAGTCGTCTTCTCCTTAGAACCTGCAAGCAGCGGCTAACTAACGTTAGCAACACTCAGTCTCCAAACATCTGTAAATTAAGTAAAATGACCGTCTAAAAATATCTCTAAACACATCTCACTCGCCCGTATTATTACGGGTTATGGTACACAAACAGTATAAAACGTACAGGGCACCAAATTAAAGAAAAAATAACTTTTAAACTTTTCTAAAGCTAAACCAGCATAAGCCGCCACTCCGTGTTTCCCACTGCTGTCCTCTCCAACTGATTTCTGCACACTTTTAACTCCCGCCCCTCAGAACCAGAGCCGTTTAAGGAGTTGCTACTCCAGTTACTCCAATAGACCATTTTTGTTACAACAATGGCGGTGTAGGTACCACTTAGCAGGAGAGACTGATTGTGATGAACTTTGAAGACGAGGTAAGACGTTTTCACTATTAGATTATATATAAACAGCACATCATGATCAATTTAAATACGCATTAAAACATGTAAGTAGATTATCATTTGCTAAATCAGCTGATTTAGTGATCCTTTAGAAAAACAGATTAAGCTAGGCTAGGATAGCGTAACTGGATCAAAATAGCAAGGTGACGTTAACGTTAACCATGAACCCTAACCCAATATGACTGTGGGAACATAGGGCCTGGTTTCGAGGAGAGGAAAATTTCTTTGAAGTTGGGGAACATAGGGCTGTGGGGACAAAAGGCTGTATATAATATAATATATAATATAATATGATATAATATAATATAATATAATATAATATGATATAATGTAATATAATATAATATAATATAATATAATATGATATAATGTAATATAATATAATATATAAACAAGTGTTTGAAAATGTGCTGTCCTGATTTGATGTGTTTAAATGTATGCTTTTTGATAGCAGATTTTTGCACATGCAATCCAAAGAGAGAAATTTTGAGTTTGAACATGTGTATCAAATGTTTATATTAATAAGTGCATAAGAATTGTAAACAAAAACATTAATATTCCATCAATTCCAATTCCAACATCTTGGCACTACTGCTGCTAGTGCATTGACCCTTTGTGCTGTCAGTTAACAATCATTGATAGTCACTGTTTTTGTTTTTCATCTACAAATATTCACTTATGCATGTAGCTCTTACATAACTTATCCTGTATAACTCCATATGTAATTTACTGTCCACAAAATTCTTATAAAAATGTATGCATTGGTTAATATTTATTCTTAACAGCCATTTGTATATGTAAGCCACATGTTTATTGACACTTATTACATATCACATATGTATTTGTCTTATCAGCACTTTCCTAGTTCGCACTCTTTTTTAGATTGTTCTTAACTACTATTCAAGTTTAAGGGCATGAGCTAATAATAAGAATTAAAAGTAATAAAAAAGAACAACAGGCTCATTAACCAAGCTAACATTAGCCTAAAGTATGTCAATGAGGCAGGTAACACATCAGATCATTCATACAGCAACACTAATTGTCAAATATTAGCAAATTTTGCTTTTCAAACAAACATTTTGATGTAACTACATAGGCATATCAGTGTGCCATTTAAAAATATATATGTATTTGCCATGTAAATGTTGTAAATTGAGGCATTTTTGACTTTTAATTACCAAAAATCACAGTTTTGTCTCTTTTTCTTTTCTTCAAACTACCCAAAACTTCCTGGAACTATCTGAGGTCTAAGTCAGTCATGTGACCATCTTGCATTTTGAACTTCCGCTGTCATGACTCACTCTTAAACGGTTCTGATTAGGACAATAGACTCAGATCCTGATTGGCTAATGGACACCAGGACACCTGGCTCCCCAAATAAAGGGACTGGGAGGTTTAATGACTACTTAAAACATTGGACATTTCAGTGTTGTACCAAAATAAACATTAATGCAAAAATTACTTCATTTTAATTATAATCATTCCAGGTCAGAATTTGATATGCTATATAAATGGTTAGCTAAAATACACATCAAAAAATCAGTATGTAAATAAATGCAACAGAAATGTTGCAGGGCAGGTTACTACAGCTTAATTTACATACAACTCAGTCATGCACTATTAATAAGCAGTAAACCTAAAAAGACACTTATTTAGCGTAATGTCTTGTTCATTGAAAATAAGATATTAATAAGTGTATTACAATGCCTACTAAACGGCTAGAATGATACCAATGAGTATGCGAAGAACAAGTAACTAGTTAATGGTGAGTGTGTGTTCCCAATATCAAATGTTATTTTATTATTCAGAGATTTGTCTCTTTAGCTGGTTAAAGGAACTTTGTGTACAGCCATGTTGACTTCAATGCATTTAATGTTATTTGTTTACCGGTATGTTTTGTTTTCTAGTGTTGAAACTGTTCGAATAACAAAAGAGCGATGTCCAAATCTTTTATGTCCAGACGTGGGGCTCTGTGCAGGAGGGCGCGTCCTGTCACGACATCCGGTCCTTCCTGTCCTCAGTGGACCAGTTTGTGAATAATCTGAGCTCAGCCAGAGTCAGCATGGAGAGGAAGTTTCAGCTGCGGCAGGTCGACCTTCCTGATGCTGTCGGCCGGCTGAGCAGCCCTGCAGACTACACAGCTGCAGGTAGGAAGGTCAACCACAGTGACAGTCTCCTTCACAAACACACAGCAAGTATCAAAGTAACTCATCTTTAGTTCTGACTGCTTTTGACTTTATGAGGGACTGGAGTGAGGCACTGTCTCATAGCAAGAAGGTCCTGGGTTCGATTCCCGGCTGGGGCAGGCCATATCTGCGTGGGTTTTTTCTGGGTGCTCTGGTTTCCCCCACCGTCAAAACATGTACATTAGGTCTGTCTCCAGTCAGTATCCTTGACCAAGGTACTGGCATAGAATCTGGAGTTGCTCCCCGAGCGCTGTGCTGTGGCTGCCCACTGCTCCTCAGGGACGGGTTAAATGCAGAGAACACATTTCACTGCTGTGTATATGTGACCAATAAAGAACCCTTATAAAATATAAAAGCCAAAGAGATGACTGAAGCCATGCAGAAACAATCAGGATGTAGATGTGATACAACAATTACATGTCAAAGTCACTTAATAAGAGCCATCAAGGTCAAAATACACAAATACAAAACTATGGAAAGAACAGACAGATCAAACTCCTTATCAAGCTCATCAGGGGGCGCTGTGCTCAGCCTGAATGTCTTGCATCATCATCTATGTGGAGTGTGTTTTTAGTTTTAACAATGTACGCTTCAGGTCAGAGGCTCTCAGGGGCATTAATGACACCTTTAACACTTAGTAATGTCATTGTAGAGTTTTTGTTTTAAGCATCCCATAGATGTTCTGTTTTTTTGTCTTGGGTTCATTTGAAGATGGAGTCTAAAGAGACCAGGCGACACACAAGGAGGAGGATTCATAAAGATAATTAAAAATCATACTGCAAAAAATGAAAATCTGTCTGTTTTTCTGCTCTCAGCCAATAACAGCGAGCTGATGGAGTGTCTGGAGGGCGTGGTCTCAGTGTGGACCAATCAGATCAAGCAGGTCCTAACAGAGAGTGAACAGCTGAGACAGGAGGCTGATGACGTTGGCCCATCAGCTGAGCTGGAGCACTGGAAGCGGCGCATGGTGACGTTTAACAGGTGAGCACGCTCGCTTTGTTTGACTCCACAGTTGTTTCAGCTGCTCTGTTGTTCGTGTTCGGCTGTTTCAGAATCATCAAATGGTCTGACATGTTTAATTTTGTTTAATTCTGCTCAAATCTTGATTTTAAAAGTAATAATAATAATGCTGTGTGTGTGTGTGTGTGTGTGTGTGTGTGTGTGTGCGTGCCAGTCTGATGGAGGAGGTGAGGCGTCCTCAGGTGAAAAGGACTCTGGGAGTTCTGCAGGTCACCAAGTCCCCAACTCTACACGGCTGGAGAGAGTTGGTCAGCATCTGAAAAGACTCCAGTTTAAACCAAAATAAGTTTTGATTAATTGAGTTGAGTTCACAGTTGGGTTTATCATGATTGATTGATTGATCTTGTAAGGACCGGGACATCACTGTGGTGGCTAATGAGGCGAAGGACAACGTGAAGTTTCTCTACACTCTGGACAAATTCTTCAGGCCGTTTGGGAAATGCACTCCGGTAAAAAACAACTCTTTACGTCATGATGTTCTGTCTTTGGTTTCAAACTAGCAGCTTGTTTGTGAACTGCAGATGATTGTCTCTTTCTTACATGATTTATTTTCATTTTTAAAATTTCACATCTTGAGAGCAGAAAAGATTAATTGAACACAAATGCACTCAGAAATGAAAAAGGAAAAATAAGTACAAAAAATGTTGCCAATAATTAAATAAAAGATGAATATAGATTAGCTGAAATGCCTCAAATTAGGTTTCAAAAAATGCAAATTTGCATGAGCTGCATCCAGCAGTCTACATCAAACAGTTGATAAAGTATGGGAGAGGCGGGGCTGAAACATATGACCAGTGAAAGTGTGTGTGTGTGTGAGTATGTGTGTGCGTGTACAAAGCTTGGCCATGTTACATGAATCTGTTTAGAAGTTATGCGCCTTTATCTTACAGGCCACACCCAATGTCACGCCCCCTTTTTGCCAGTTGGCCCCAACAGTTAATCAGCTGTCCTTTGGCTCATGGCCAACCTTTCTGCTAAATCTTGTGCAAGTCTGGCCACTTGCATTGCCACGCCCACTTTTCATCTGCCAAAAAGTGGGTAATTTTTGTGGACTGACCAACCGACAGAGCTGCTGGTCGCAGTAAAAAACTGAAGAGCACTTCTGTGTTCTCGTGGAGCTGTAGTAAAAGCGAATCCTTTTGTTTTATTAACATTCTCATTTGTTTTAAATTGCAGATGACGATTGTTTATATATATATATTATACTATAGAAATAACTATGAAGTGAATTAGTCATGCTGCAGCGGTTTATCTCAAACATGGTATGTGATCTTTGAACTAAATAGGATCCATTTCCAATCAACAACTAAATTTATATTTTAACTATAACAGGGACTTTCCATGTATCCTTCTGTCCAAATCTGTTTGACCCACCTGGGTTGTTTTCTGACACATTTCTTGTCTTAAATGAACAGAAGCTTTTGTGAATCTCTCCCTCCTCTCTCTCTCTCGTTGACAGACCAGCATGCTGGAGCACATCCCTGCTCTGATGACCAGTATCAGGATGATCCACACTGTGTCTCAGTGCTACAACACGTCACAGCGGATGACCTCTCTGCTGCTCAAGGTCACAAACCAGATGATCAACACCTGCAGGAGCTACATGTTGGAGGGCGTGGCCCGTGTCTGGGACCACAGCAGGTAGGACAACAAGACCACCAATCAGCAAACATGTCTCGATTAGACAAGAAAACATGAGATAGCTGTGTGTGTGTGTGTGTGTGTTTGTGTGTGTCAGGCCAGTGCTGCTGCAGCGTATCTCAGACTGCTGTAATCTAAACGCGGCGTATCAGAGGAGCTTCCACACTATCAGAGACAAACTGAGAGAAAACCCACAGAACAGACAGTTTGACTTCAGGTAAAACCAAGCAGCAGCTTCTCTGCTCGTCTCATGACAGCGTGGCTGATGAGGTTTACCGCGGCGCCCTTTCCTTCCTCTCTTCCTTTCTTGTTTTTTCAGTGAGACTTTCATCTTTGGAAAGTTTGATGCTTTCTGCAGGCGTCTGGAGAAGATTGCAAACATGGTGACCACGCTGGAGAGCCTTGCTGCTCTGCAAAACATGAAGGTGAATTTTTGATATTTAACCATTTCACAGACGACATTTCATCAGGCTAAAGGGTTTAACCTTCTGTCTTTAGTTTTTTCTTTCATTTGTATTTTCAAACTATGAAACATGTTATTTGAACTTAACTGGTACCTGCTGATTAGTATTTTAATATTAGTTAATAATATCATGCTAATCAGCTGTACTGGTATAAGCTGATTTTGAAATAATCAGCTAATAGTGACATTTTGATGCAACCTGGGGCCTGGACTACGAAGCAGGATTTATGCTTAACGAGGTCACTTCAGGTTAACTCTGGGTTTTCAGTCCTATGAAGGTGGATCACTTCTGACTGAGCTGTGTCACTGCAGTAACTTATGCTGAACGGCTAACCTGCTCCGGAGCAAGTTATGTTCGAGATCAGATCAGTGGGTATAAACGCTCCGCCCACTGACCAATCAGGTCAATCAGTTCTGTTAGAAAATGACATCACCATTCATAAAAGATCGCGTAGAGCTCAGAGCGTGGATCATGAAAGAGTCTCTGAGGAGGGGGAGCGAGTTCACAGACCTCTTTAAATTTTTCTGACAATTTTAATTAAAATGATTTATCTGTGTGAGCTTCTTAAAGTGTCTGCTGCAGAGAATGAATGAAGAATTAAAGCATTTTCCTTTTTGGACTATGAGATATCAAAGTTAATTACAGCTACTTACCGCTTCGAATTATATTTTATATTTAGTTTTAATTACATCAATGTCCGTTTGGACGCCAAGTCTAAAATAACAGTTTGAATAAATAAAGCTAAGTTAGCTTTAGCACTCTAACATGGAACACACTTTTAACAGCTGATCAGGCATATTTGTGCCTCGATGATTTTGCAGTGATGTATAGGAGTCGTCTTGGGAAGAGCTTTGTGTCTCTCTCTGTATTCAACTCTGCTGCAGGTATTTTTGTGATCCAGCACTCATCATATGTGTGTAAGTTTTTTATTATCTTTGCATTGATATTAGGCTTGTAATGCTTTACGCATTCAAACAGTCGGCAATCTTTTTTTTCTGATCTTTCTGTGTCTGAGGGCTCCGTCTGATTTATTAGTTTGCTCCTCGTATTTAAAACATGCCGCTCTGCTGCCACTAACTGCTCAGTCCATGTTTGTAATTGGTCGTGTGTTGCAAACCCCGCCTCTTTTATGTGAACGCGCTCGTGTGTAAATGAGGAAAACCTGAATTGATTTACCGAGTTGATAACCTGCTTCGTGTGAGTGCTTCGCCAGATCACTTTTGTGTAGTTTAGTGAAGCTGGATAACTCGAACAGATCAGGACATGTTAAACTCACTCGGTTGTACAGGGCCCAGATGGTTGATGCAGCTATAAAAACAAATCCAATGGAAGATTTCTTGACCTGAGTTTGTCGAGCACACAGCATGTGAGCGAACATCACAGTGAGGCTGAACCTCATCCAAGTAAGTCAGACTGAAACTGAGTGGCGCTGTGTTCCAGGTGGAGGGCACTGAGAAAATTCACATTCGCTACCAGACCATCGTCTCCACAACCAAGTCCAAGACCTATGACGTCCTGGACCACCGCAAGCTGGAGGTAACGGACCAAAATGATTTATTAAAAAATTTGCAAGTTACAATAAACTTCGATGAAGCTTTGGTGCTGGAATGAAAGAGGTGGTTTAAGCATCCACTACATTTACAGTTTGACAGTGACTACGCAGACTTCCAGCTCCAGGTTCAGGGTTTGTTCCAGTCTCTTCAGTCTCTGCTAGACTTTTGGTTCCAAAAGTCTCTCACTGTGAGTTCAGCACAATCACAACTAAAACAACTCAAACTGATGAAGCTTGTGGTGTAAACTGTAGACTGAAGCGTGTGTGGGGTAAAAACAGAGTAGGATTCACAGTGAGTGTTTGTGTCAGACTGAGCAGATGCTGGAGCTGCTGGCCATGTTTGAGTCCAGTCCAGTGTCTTGTCTCGACCTGACGCAGCACTACCAGCTGCTGCTGCAGCACTACAGCAGAGAGCTGGAGCTGCTGAGGAAGACCTACCAGAGGCAGAGGGACGGACCGCCCATCGGACGCAACCTGCCTCCGGTACAAACAGCCGTCTCTCACACTGTTTGTCTGACTCTGTGAATTAAAAACACTAACAGTTATTTTCATTATAAATCAATTTGCAGACTGTTTTTTACCATTTCTTGGTTATGGTGGTCAAAAATATTCTAAATTATTTCCCAATGTCGAATAACCTCAGACATGCTGACATCACCTGTCTGACTCTCAGCTGGCAGGGCGGATCCTGTGGTGTCGTCAGCTTTTCAGGAAGATTGAAGCTCCCATGTTGATCCTGAAGACAAAGCTTGACATCCTCAAGGTGCAACCTCTGATTTGACCTCTTCAGTCATATCAATATTACTGATCAGCACGACCTCAGTGACCCTCCCTCCCTGTCTGTCTGTCTGTCTGTCTGTCTGTCAGGGACCAGAGATGACTAAAGTGATCCGGAACTACAACAAGATGTCTGTGGTGTTGCTGCAGTACGAGCTGCTGCACCTGCAGGCCTGGAGTGAGGCTGCAGAGAGCGTGCCGCTCTGCCTGAACGCCGCCCTGCTGGTCCGACATGAGAACAGCAAGGTGCTGGATGGCGTAATGATAGATCACTGGATGAGTGAGCAAGGTTTCAAATAGTCTTTTTCAGCTTCACATCAGGTTAAAGGCATCTCGCCCACAGTGAGAAGTTTTGGTTGTCAGCCATTTCCGTGAAACTCACCAATGTTCTCTTCAGTAACTTTATAGATGAAATCTCTGCTGTCTGAAATCCTCCCTGACGTGCACTTATAACATACTCACAAATATCAGGTTTTCTGTAACAAAACCTGGAAGGAATCTACTATAGCCTGACTGATACATCGGTGTACCAATACTATTGGCTGATATTGGCCTTTCGTAGATTTAGCAGTATTGGTGTATGTGTTCTCCAATAAGTGCTGATATTAAAACTTTTCTTTTTTTAATACAGCTGAAAAAAAAACCCTTTAAATCTCGTTCTGCGTCCAGCAGAGAGTGGTGCATTATTGAAATGGTAATAAGGGAAGTATTTACCTTTTAGTGCACTGATGTTTGGAATAAAGTTTATTAGATATCCTGTCTTCATTATGTATGTTTGTCACATGTATTTGATAACTACATTCAAAATATTGTATACAGAATATTGGCCAAAATATTGGATATCAGAATTTTCTTCCTCCCTAATATCAGTATTGGCATCAGCCCCAAAAATCCTGTATCGGTCGGGCACTGGAATCTACCCCTAAAATGAATGTTGAGGCTTCTCTTTAGCTTTTGGTCGAGTCGGTGCCCTCCGTGTCTTTTTATTTTGGACGTTTAAATCTCCTGTTGGTTGTTCTGTCAAGCATCAGGCAGGTCAGGGGCTCAGTGTGTGAGGAACTGTGTTTTTTCCTCAGGAGGTTTTAGTGAACCTGGACCCTGCGGTGCTGGAGGTGCTGCAGGAAGCTCGCTGGATGACCAAACTGGGGGTGAATGTGCCAAAGGTCATTGTGAAGATGACCTTCAGAAAAACACAAGTCAAAGCTCTGCACAGACGGTGAGAACAACTGATGTTTATGTCCTGCAGGAAGCAGAGGTGTTCGACAGACGTTCAGAGATAACGAATATGAATCTTTAAAGACTGAAGAAAACACTTTCACTACACTACCAGGATAAAATTTCATTTAATTTCACTGCACAGAACAATATTTTTTACTTGAACTGATCAAATAAGTTTTCTTAGATGCAGTTGCTTTGAATTGTTCACCTAATTTGATATTTCAAACAGGGTTATTTTAGTTTAATTGAGTTGACTTTACTTTTTTTGGTCTCCTTTGCTTAATTTAATTTACACTTTGATTGATTTTACTTTATTCTCAACTACACTGTAACATCACGTACTGTCATGTTTAGTTCTTGATCATCTCTGTTAAACCTGTCTCGTCTCTGCTCTGCTGGTCCAGGCTGCTGGAGCTGCTCCAGGACTTCTGCTCGGTGGTTTCCAGGATCCCGCCTCTGCTCTCCCCGCTGATGCAGCCCTTCATTGGCCGGGTGGAGGCAGCTCTCTCTCCTGGACTCACCACACTGTCCTGGACGGCTCTCAACACTGACACATGTAAACGAGAAAAGAAGAATTACTATTTGGATGTTTGCAGATAACATAAAACCAATGAAACATAATTTATTTCAAATATGGACATGTAACAAGCACTAAACACCAGTTTTATCAACAATAGTTGAGTGAGGAATCATCCAGTAATAACATAGTTTCACACTCTGTTGTGCTCAGTCATAGAGAGTGTGTATGTGGCTCTGAAAGATCTGGATCAGATCTCTAAAGTCGTCACAGATCTGCTGGAGTGTCGCATTGGTCGGCTGCTTCAGGACATGTCGTCCTGCTGTCTGCTGATCCTGCCTGAAGACTCGCTGGTCTCACCTCAGGACCTCCTGCTGCAGACAGACAGATCTGTCCAAGCTGCTGCTGCCACTCTGAGCTGGTAAAACACTGACGATAAAACCATGTTCTCACCAGAGTTCCCAAAAACTGTGCTGGTCCATGCGCCTCAAAAACTCTTAATGTCCTTGACAACAGAGAGAAATTCAGGTCAAACTGTGTGTGTGTGTGTGTGTGTGTACAGGCAGAGTCAGCAGGTGGAGAAATATGTGTTTGAACTAATTGAGGAGCTGAAGAGGAAGATGAAGATAACAGAGACTTTAAATCTGGAGGTAACACACACTCTCTCTCTCTCTCACACACACACACACACACACACACACACACATTCATTCTTCTCTCCACTTTTCTTTTCCTCTTGTGTCCTTCTTCCCCTCCTCAGGGGTCTTTTCAGTGTCTCCATCCAGACTCCAAGCAGAAGACACGCTGTCAGTCTTGTCTCCCTTGTTGTTTCTACAACCTGATTGGTCAGCTCTGTCATCACAACACTGAAGCCCTGGTCAAAGGTCAGTCTCCTTCCTTTGCACTCCTCCTTTTCTGTCTTCCCTCCATCTTTCTTGTCCTCTGTCTCTCTTTTCTTCCAGGTTTTGGTTACCAGAGCAGAGATTTGAAAAAGGAAGTGAAATCTTCCTTTATCTGCAATTTGAATGAATCAGGAAATGGTTGTTAGGAAATCTGAGTCAACATAAATCACTCAATATAAGCACATAAGACTGAGCGGCTGTTTCAGAGAAGACCTGCTGTTGTTATTAATCAGACTGTTGTGACCGCCATCACCTCTCAGCTCTACTCATCCTCACTGATTTGTCTTTTTTCCCTCAGCCACTAAGTCTTCTCTGGAAGCTTTGAGGAGGAGACTTCATGTCTCCAAATATCAGTTGCCCTCAACCTCATCTAACAGCAGCCAATCAGCTCCTCTTCCTCCTCTCTTCAGAGCCTCCATCCAGCTCGTCATCCCCAACATCATCCTCAGACCCAGTCTGGACGACATTCAGGTACTTCTGTTCTTTTCTAGAGCTCATGTACAGTAATGTGTAGTCCTGCACGTCCAGAGTGCATCACACCTGTAATGATCAGGCTTCCACATACTTTTGTCAGTTTGGTTTATGTTTAATACTTAAAATTTACTGGCCTCTGCCACATCAGCTGTGTGTGTGTGTGTGTGTGTGTTTTAGAGTTCAGTGAACAGACTGGTGAGTGTCGTGTTGTCTGCGACCAAAGACATTCCTCTGTGGACGTACGCTCATCTGCAGTACAAACAGCAGCAGGTATTCTCGTCATTCATCTTGTTTGTCTTGTTTTGGAAGCACCTGTTACCCGACAGCCAAATACCTTCTCTATTCTGTCTGCTAGTTGGAGCAGGCGGCAATTCGGGACACGGGAAATGACGTCCTGGTGAAGCTGCCGTTGCTGAGGCCTCTGGACAGACAGCTGGCTGAACACAAAGATGTCACCAAGTCAGTCCAATGACTCAGCTGAAAATTCAACTTAAATGCTAAACGTTATTAGTCACCATCGTCTTTTCTGATCTAATCCCAAACTGTCACTACTTGTATTACATTGTTTATGTTATAATGTATATTTAAGTCCATCTAAAACAGCATGTTCCTGGCTAAAATAAACAGTTATATTGATGTTTAATGTGTTTGGAAAAATGGAATTGCACATGACTTTTCTTTGTTATGTTGCTGGCCTTTAATTGTCCCGTTCTCTAAATATCTGGACTGTGTAGTGGCAAGAATCTGCCGATACGATACATATCACGTTACAGGGGTTACAAGACGATATATTACGATACATTGCAATACTGTAAGCAAGGCGATATATTGCAGTTTTTTAATCTTATTTTAGAAAAAATGTGAAAAAGTATAAACACCACAATATCCATAAAATCTGAGTTTGAAAAATTAGTATTTTTTGTGGAATCCAAATATCGTAGCAATAGTTTTTGTGCAGTAGCAGTTGGGGAGTTAAAAAAGCTAAAATGAACCACTGCCACTAATCTTTGCATGAAAACTATTAATTAAAAATAATGCAGAGTTTTTGAGAATCGATATATTATTGCGAAATATAATATTGTGATATTGATATGTATCAATATTTTCTTACACCCCTACTAAATATCAGTTTTATCATTGAAAAAACATCCATCAACCTACTTGCTGCTACCGTTTACTTCCTGTGCACATTTTCCAATAATGTTGTTGTTGTTGTTGATGTTGTTTGGAGCAGGTTGGTGTTTCAGCTCGGCTCCATCGTGTCATCTCTGAGAGCTCAGGCTGCCGACACTCTGACTGAACTCACTCACTTCTCTACTCTGTGGATCCAGGTGTGTGTTTGGTTGGTGTTGGTGTTGGTGGTGTTGTTGGTGTGTTGGACTGACAGTCAGGTGTGTCCAGGAGCCAGAGGAGCAGGTTCAGGCCTTCCTGCAGTGCGAGCCCTCACTGACGGAGTTCAGCTCTCGGATCTGCTTTTACTCTGTGAGTCCACTTCCTGTTTATCACTCAAAACTTTATGTACTCAATAAATATTATGATCAATCAATGTTATGACACCAACGTCATGATTCGCTGCACTTCACAAGAGTCATTTTGAACAAGCTCTGGCTGTTTGCCAACAGTCTTTCTGTCTTCAGTGTTTGAGTGTGACATCACAGTCACTGGTGAGATGAATTCCCCTGTCAGAATGTTTACAGGTTCACAGTGAATTAAAATGTACAAACATACAGTGAGACGAGTGTTTTCTGTTGAAAGAAGCTTCGGTCTGACAACTTTTATTCTTTATGAGAGTCTCTGTGACGCAGCTAAAGAATTTAACAGTAAAGAAAAAACATGATGTGGAATAAATTGATGAATTTAGAAAACCTTCACAGCAGAACAGGTTAATCAAAGCCACCATTAAAACTTGTCTTGAAACCCTCTTTACCCATGATCCCTTGCTGTCCCTGCAGAAGCTAGAGGAGCAGATCTCAGAGCTTGCAGCTTTTTTTTCAGTGGGTTCTGTCATCTTTGACACCGCTGAACTAAAGCTGGCGCTCACTCAGGAGAGTCGTCTCTGGAAACTAGCCTTCGGTGCCGCGCTCAATCATCGGGTGTCCGCTGATCTGGATGATGTTGTTTCATTTGTGGACGGGGTGACAAAGCGCCTGCAGCGACCAATCACAGACCTGGAAGACATCAGAGGAGCCATGGCAGCGCTTAGAGAGGTCAGCTAGACTCTGATTGGCTGTTCTCTGCTAAACACAAGTCATTCATTGAGTCATTCACTTATCAATCTGTCAGTTAATACTTTTCTTAATGTCTCATTTATTCACACGTTCATTCATTCGTTAATTACAACATTTATCTTTTCTTGTAATTTAAAAGCTTATAATATTCAGTGATTTCAATCAATTATTTTTGTTTTTTATTTGATAATGCTTGTTGTCATCTGTCACTTTTCATGTGCTGATTTTTTAACTTGACGTAAATCCATTCCTTGATGTATCATTTAGTTAATTCATTTGAGGTGTTTAATTATTTATCTTTAATCTAACATGCATTTGTCAGTTCAAGTGATTTTTTTTTGTCATTTATTCATCTTTTTATTCTTTAATTTGTCAGTTTATGCTTTTAAAGTGATCTTTCACTCATTCACCTCCTCACTGTTTACTGTTTGAGTTTCGGGAGGCGGAGCTTCGTATCGACGCCACTATCAGTGCAGTGGAAGAATCCTTCGCTCTGCTCAACAAACATAAACTTGTCTTCAATGACGGGAATGCAGAGCGCATGGACGGCCTGACATACGCCTGGAAAAACCTCAACGCTCTGGTGAGACGGAGGGAGGGATGGAAATGCTGTTCATGGAGACACTCAAATTCAAACACTGATCATTCATGCCGATGTGGATCCAACAAAGCATAAAAAGCTCAGATGTGGGTGTGTTGTGGCTCCAGGTGGTGCAGAAGCAGAACACTCTAGTGAAGTTACAACCCAGCATGAAAGCAGACCTGCTGTCTGCGGTGCAGAGCTTCCAGAGCCACGTTCAGAGCTTCTACACAGAGTACAGCTGCAGGTGCTCACACAGCGTCAGACAGTCACGATGGTGAGTCCTACCTGAAAAACAAAACGTCAAATGTGTGTTCGTTTGCAGGGGTCCGGGGGTGGAGGGCATCGCTCCCGCTGAAGCCAGCGAGTCTCTGCAGAGTTTTCAGGCCGAGTTTGATGAGCTGTGGAGGAAATATGTCACCTACTCTGGAGGAGAGGAGCTGTTTGGACTTCCTGTTAATGGTACAATGGACTGATAGACTTCTTGATACTTTTCTCTTTGTCTTAAGTCCTAATCAGCCGTCTCTTTCCTGCAGAGTATCCACAGCTGCAGAGGATCAAGCGGGAACTGTCTCTGCTGTCCAAACTATACACTCTGTATAACTCTGTCATCGACAGCATCGCTGGATACTACGACATCCTGTGGGCCGACCTCAACATCGAGAAGATCAACACCGAGCTGCAGGACTTCCAGAACAGGTACAGCAAAGAGTTTCTGATGGTATCTTGTTGAATAAGTTATTGAGTACCGTTTACATTTAAACCAATACGGTACCGATACTGGTACATGAAAATTGGTACCCATTCCAAACGGCCCCTTTTTTTGGTACCTTACTCCCTCTGTAATAACAAATTAATTTCAGTCACAAAAACCCAAAACTAACCAAGAAAATGGAGAAATGCAAGTCATCTCTCACAACAACTAACTAATTAATTACCTGAGGATGTCGATCCCTCGTTTTAGGTTTTGTCATCCATCAACAAGTGTTGAACATCTCCGGCACTGTCTGTAGGCGACGACGTGCCAATGTTAACTCTGGCTGCTGCTGCTGCTGCTGCTGCTGCTGCTGCAGCTGCAGAGAACTTTGTTAGCTTTTAGATATATTTTGTGTTTGA
>JAPQLA010000013.1:880232-896264 GCA_029822935.1 Naso vlamingii | reverse complement strand
GCTGCTGCTGCTGCTGCTGCTGCTGCTGCTGCAGCTGCAGAGAACTTTGTTAGCTTTTAGATATATTTTGTGTTTGACGAGATATTTCCTCAGGTTCGACATGTTGCTCTGAGCAGTTTTCACAAATATTACTGCGAGCACTATCTGCATCAAGTTAGGAAAGTGCAGCATGCTTCCGACTCGCCATTATTCCTCTGACTGTGACCTGAACACACTGCTGGGTCAGTGAGATGACGAAAACTCACTCACAACATCGTCTCTCTCTCTCCAACACATATGCAAATTCAGTACTGTTGTAATTCACTCAGGGCCCTGAAAAGTACAGAGTTTGGTACCAAACCCTGTGTAGTCAAGACAGAACATTTGGCCACCAGTGGCAGAGCTTTGTTGCAAAAACAAGAGTGCAGTTTTTTTACTCCGTCCATTTTGCAGTCGTCTTTTGTGTTTGCAGGATCCGGAGGCTTCCAAAGGCATTGAAGGAGTGGCAGGCCTTCAGAGATCTGAAGAAAACCATCAATGACTTCACTGAGACCTGCCCTCTGCTCTACATGATGGCCAACAAGGTCTGACAGTAAATAACATAGATTCTGTGAGATTGAGCATAGATTTACAAACATCCTCTGAAAGGCAGTTATGGTGTCTCTTGTCGACTGAACTTGCTGCCTCCTTCAGGCAATGCTGCCTCGACACTGGGCTCGTCTCAGTGAGCTGACTGGTCACAGCTTCCAGGTGGAATCAGAGAGTTTCTCTCTCAGAAACATCATGGAGGCTCCACTGCTGAGAAACAAAGAAGACATTGAGGTGCTGATGTTGGTGCTGATGCAGAATAACTGTGCAAATCAGATCATTCGTAAAATTTGGTAATAACTGAAAAAGTTTGTTTTTATATGACAGTATTCCAAAAGTGGGAATAACCTGGAAAAGTCCAGACTAATCTTGAGTTTTCAGGGTCAAAGTGGCTGAAAAATACTAAGCTTTTCTCTCAAGATGTTTGCTGAAATCAGACTGCTTGTTCTCATGTGTGTAACAGGATGTGTGTATCAGCGCGGTGAAGGAGCGGGACATCGAGGCCAAACTAAAGGACGTTGTGGCCGAGTGGAGCAGCCACACACTCACTTTCGCCACCTTCAGGACTAGAGGAGAACTGCTGCTAAGAGGAGCAGACACTGCTGAGAAGATCTCCATGATGGAGGACAGTCTGATGGTGCTGACATCTCTGCTGAGCAACAGGTGGGGATATGAGGGTCAAGGCACGAAGGAAGAAGAGAGAGAAGAGAGAAATAAATAAATAAAAATAAAATGAAACTAGTTTGGAAGTGTGGAGGGTCAGTGAATGGATATATGAATGGATTTTCCGGCTGTCTCTTGTCCTTCCTCCTGCAGGTACAATGCTCCATTCAAGCCTTCCATCCAGCTGTGGGTCCAGAAACTGTCCAACACCTCTGAGATCATCGACAAGTGGCTGTCGGTTCAAAACCTCTGGATCTACCTGGAGGCGGTGTTTGTGGGTGGAGACATTGCCAAGCAGCTGCCTCAGGTCATATGGTTGTAATGTAATTTGTGTAGTTGTGAAATTTTCTCTCATGTCAGACAGAATTTAAAGTTTTTCTTTGGCTCGTCCAGGAAGCCAAACGTTTCCAGAACATTGACAAGTCATGGCAGAGGATCATGCAGCGAGCACATGAGCTTCCCAGCGTGGTGCAGTGCTGCGTGGGAGATGAGACGCTCAGCCAGGTGCTGCCCTTGCGCATATGAGTAACAGTCTCAATACTCTGCTGTGGTTAAATATGACACACTTAGTGCGTCTGACGAACGGTTTGATTGACACCAGGATCTCCTGTCTCCTCCTCCAGTTGCTCCCTCACCTCCTGGAGCAGTTGGAGTTCTGTCAGAAGTCTCTGTCTGGTTACCTGGAGAAGAAGCGTTTGGTGTTTCCTCGTTTTTTCTTTGTGTCTGATCCTGCCCTGCTGGAGATTCTGGGCCAAGCCTCTGACTCGCACACTATACAGGTAAAAAAACGCACAGGGCGTATACGGGTGATACTAACATGCTAACACTGTTCTACAGTTTCATTTCAGTGTTGTTAATTTAGGTGACTTTATAGTAACATGATTCAGTTTTTATTTTTCCAGCTCTCCACACTCCCTTTCCCTGTTTCTTTGTGTTTGTCTCTCAGGCTCATCTGCTCAGTCTGTTCGACAACATTAACAGAGTCATTTTTAATGAGAAAATCTACGAACAGATCCTCAGTTTTCAGTCTCAGGAAGGAGAAACTGTGGCGCTGAGCCAACCTGTCTTGGCACAGGTACACACAGTCACTTGTATTGATTTAAGTCTATAAATATGGTTGATGTCTGACTCCTGAAGGCTGTGTCTGTAGCTATGAGGTTTGTCTCTTGCAGGGGAACGTGGAGGTGTGGTTAGGACAGCTGCTAGCAGGGGTGAGGCAGACCCTCCATGCTATCATTCGTCAGGCCCACCTGGCCATCAGCGACCCAGTCCTGAAGATTCTGGAATTCCAGTGTGCGTTTCCAGCTCAGGTCGGCCTGCTGGGAATCCAGATGATCTGGACCAGAGATGCAGAGGAAGCACTTGTCCTCAGCAAGTCTGACAAGAAGGTGCTTTTATTTTGAAAATAGAAGCAGAGGGGAAACACGATTGATTATTTTGCAGACTCTCTGTTCTTACTGTCTGCTGTCCAACTGGCTAACAGATCATGCAGAACACCAATCAGAAATTCCTAGACCTCCTCAACGAGCTGATCGACATGACGACCAGGGAGCTAAGTAGAATTGAGAGGACCAAGTATGAGACACTCATCACCATCCACGTCCACCAGAGAGACATCTTTGACGAGCTGGTGGGTGGACAGAGACAGACTAAAATATGTTTAAATATCGATCAAAGACATATTTCTGTTGTGATTTAATGTCTCTGTCAGGTGCGTCTGAACATAAGAGCTGCGTCTGACTTTGAGTGGCAAAAGCAGTCTAGGTTTTACTTCCTGGAGGAGATGGACAGATGTGTCATCCAGATCACAGATGTGGAGTTCAGCTACTGCAACGAATACCTGGGCTGCACAGACAGGCTGGTCATCACTCCGCTGACAGACAGGTATACACACACCTGAGGCCCAAAACCCACCAGCTGCTGGGTGATAGGACTGTTAAGATGATACCTTCATTAGTCAGAGCTATTTTAATTCTCTTTTTAACGTCTGTCCAGGTGTTACATAACTCTGGCCCAGGCTCTGGGGATGAGTATGGGCGGCGCTCCGGCCGGCCCAGCAGGAACAGGTGACATAAATGCCTCTAGTGACAACTTAAATGTTCTTATATTCACCTACATTGATCTAAATCTGTGTGTGTGTGTTTCAGGTAAAACAGAGACCACTAAAGACATGGGTCGTTGTCTTGGAAAGTATGTGGTTGTTTTCAACTGTTCGGACCAGATGGACTACAGAGGACTCGGACGCATCTACAAAGGTGTGTACGTGTCTCTGTGTGTTTAGTTTTAACTGCTGATGGGTTCATCTCAAATTGTTATTGTGAAATGGCTTTCTCTTTTTATCCTGGAAAGATGTATTTTGACAAAAAAAACCCAAACAAACAAAAAACAGACAAACAAACAAAGTGTTTGTCAAACACACACCTGAGCAGCCAGATGAAAACAAGATGAGCAGCAAGCGATCTGATTGAGATATAGCGCAACTTGCCAAGTGCTGTGATCATTTTATTGTTGTGTCTCTCTGCAGGTCTGGCTCAGTCCGGCGCCTGGGGCTGCTTTGATGAGTTTAACCGCATCGAGCTGCCGGTCTTGTCCGTCGCTGCCCAGCAGATCTACATCGTCCTGCAGTGTAAGAAGAACAAGAAGAAACAGTTTGTCTTCACAGATGGAGACGTGGTGGACATGGACCCTGAGTTTGGCATCTTCCTCACCATGGTAACTGAGCAATGATCTGATAAAGCACCCTGCATGATGAGCCAGTTCAGCACTGATTTACCACAGAACCAGTCAGAGGGTGCATTCCGAATCACTCAACACACATAGAAGGACGTCCTGGTATTCTGGCACACTACATTTCACATACGACTTATTGGGACATACTAAATCTACTCAACAAGAGTTTTGAACTAAACAAAAAAAAGTGTCAGACTTTACCAAGTTGTTCTCTGTCCTTCAGAACCCCGGTTACGCCGGTCGTCAGGAGCTGCCTGAGAACCTGAAGATTCAGTTTCGTACAGTAGCCATGATGGTCCCCGACCGAGCCATCATCATGAGGGTCAAACTGGCCAGTGCAGGTTTCCGTGACAACCAGGTCCTCAGCAGGAAGTTCTACACCCTCTACAAACTGTGTGAGGAGCAGCTCTCCAAACAGGTCAGAAGAGAAAACATCCTTTAGCTCACACACAGTATTTTTTTTACATTTGACTTCATTGCGTTATGTTGTTACACCAGGTTCATTATGATTTTGGTCTGAGGAACATTCTGTCGGTTTTGAGGACGCTAGGAGCCGTAAAGAGATCCAACCCGTCAGAAGCAGAGAAGACTGTGGTGATGAGAGTCCTGAGAGACATGAACCTCTCCAAACTGGTCTGTCTGTTGTATGGTTACCCTCACTGTGGACAGATGGGACAATATATGTGACTTTTGAATTGTTTAAGGTGTTGGTGTCATTATCAAAATATACCAGCAGTACCCTGGGGGGGGGGGGGGCGTATTTCATCCTCTAATTATTTTAACCAAAGTCTTTGAACTGTGACTTTTCAGAGCAGTAGCGTGGATTCTCTTTGTATCCTTGTAGGTTGATGAGGATGAGCCTCTGTTTATGAGTCTGATCAACGATCTGTTTCCTGGTATTGGTAAGTCTCCGTCTCTCACTGCATAGTAAACACTGAAACACACTAACTAAATCCTCTTTCTTCTCCTCTGCAGTTCTGGATAAAGCTGGCTATCCGGACTTGGAGTCGTCCATCCTCAGTCAGGCTCAGCAGGCTGGTCTGATCCCTCACCCCCCCTGGATCCTGAAACTGGTTCAGCTGTATGAGACGCAGAGAGTCCGACATGGTACTGGTCATCACAGACAGAACATGGACATGTTGGACTCAACAAATATCCTGATAATTTACCAGTTAGGAGACATGTAGGGCATCTTTAATTTCCTCAGTTTGAACACAGCTGCAGCTGTCGTGTGCTCATGCAGGTATGATGGCGTTGGGTCCCAGTGGTGCTGGGAAGACAGTCTGCATTCACACTCTGATGAAAGCCATGACAGACTGCGGCTCCCCCCACCGCGAGATGAGGATGAACCCCAAAGCCATCACGGCCTCGCAGATGTTCGGCACGCTGGACGTCACCACCAACGACTGGACGGACGGTGTCTTTTCCACTCTGTGGAGGAAGACACTCAGAGCCAAGAAGGTTCGGGGATATTTCAGGATGAATGAGTAACCGTATGTAGAGGAATGTGAACCAAAGCAAAACCAGATATCATCAGTGTGTTCACGTGTATTTCTTAAACAAGATTACATTTATAATTTATAGAAGATGAGCATCAAGAATTACTCATTAATGATGTTTTTTGCAGTTTATTTTACACATAAGTTACGCAAATATAAAACATACAGTAGATAAAGTAAGAAGGTAAATAAAAGTAACAGCATTTCAGTTATGGACAGAGGCGCGTGTGCATGTGTGTGTGCGTGTGTCAGGGGGAACACATCTGGATCGTGCTGGACGGTCCGGTTGACGCCATCTGGATTGAGAACCTAAACTCAGTTCTGGACGACAACAAAACTCTGACGCTGGCGAACGGAGACCGAATCCCCATGGCTCCCTGCTGCAAGGTGACGCAGCATCCACCTGTCTGTCTGTCCATCCATTTGTCTGTCATAGTTCCTGTTTCCTGTTCCTGTGACGCGAACACACTAAAGATCTAAAGTTAAGCCTTGTTGTTTGTGCCTTGTCTCAAGATCATGTTTGAGCCCCACAACATCGACAACGCCTCCCCAGCCACGGTGTCCAGGAACGGAATGGTGTTCATGAGCTCGTCAGTGCTCGGCTGGAGCCCCATCCTGCAGGCCTGGTTACAGACGCTGCCAGAGCAGCAGGCTGACACCCTGAAAACCTGTTTTCACACCTGCTACCAGGTGAGGACCAGAAAACTCATCGTCAGATTAAAGTGAAACTTCCTGCAGAGATAACGCATCACTAAGCACATAAATTGTCTCCATCAGAGCATTCACAGAAAAAGTTCCAGAGTGTTTCTGTCTCTCCTGCAGGACTTGTTGGACTTTGTTTCCACTGCTGTGTCTCCTAAGATGCAGGTGCTGGAGTGTATGTACATCAGACAGACTATTGACCTGCTGCAGGTATGATGGCAAAAGCTGATTCTTCCTGTCATTGTTACTCTGACTGACAGCTCAGTGGCGAATTCAGGAACCTGATGGAAATGTTGTCGCTGAAATGTTACGATTTGGCCTCCAGAAGAACAGGAATCTGAGTTTTCATGACAGAAAGTTCAGCTGATGATTTAAGATTAGTTAATAAATTATAGTTAATAAATAAAATTATTTATTCTCACCAATTTTTCTTCAGCAGTCCTGATTTTGTTGCCTCATGGGTCACTTGTGTGTATTTTTTGTGTGTGTGTTCAGGGTTTGCTCCCAGCGGTGGAGGAGAGACAGGGCTGCCATGTTGACGTGAGTCGACTGTTTGTGTTTGCGGTGATGTGGTCCCTCGGAGCGTTGCTGGAGCTGGATGACAGAGCCAAGATGGAGGCCTTTCTAAAGGTGTGTGTCTGTGTGTGAGCAGGAGAGAGAGAGAGAGTGTGTGTGTGAATCCTTTGGATTGTTTGTTGTTGCACTTTGACTTTCTTTAGGTGGCGCTCTTGTATTTATTCAGTTACGCAGTTCAGATTTTTGTAAATCTTTTCTGTTGATATTTGTGGTTCCAAGAATTTCTGACCTTTCCTCTAGTGCCACTGTCAGGACAAACTCAACATTTTCAGCTCCAGTACCGGTGTATTTTATTGATTTTATTTGGTTTATTTGTACAGGGACAATGCACATTATTTAACATTTCTGTAAATGTACCAGTTTTAGCTATGTAGCTAATTTGCAACTGCAGTCCCTGTGTAAGGTGTTGACAGCCAGATAAAACACAGTACCAAAAAACATTACAAACAGACAATTAGCAATATTGGTACAGTCAGCACAGTAAAAGGCACATCAGCCGCATCGAAATATAAACTAAGCATTCATACAAGCAAGCAAGCAGTCCAGTAATGAAGCCATGCAGCATATTGACAGAAGTTAAAAACAACAATAAACAATGGGCCTGATTTACTAAAGGTTTGTGTGTGTAAAAATGTGCAAACTTGAGATTACCCGCAAATGTGCAAACTGATCTACTAACAGTGTGCACTGAGGATTGCATCTTTTGATGAGCAAGGCAGCGCACGCTGTTGATTTAGCACCTTTTCCTTAATGATTATGCAACATGGGGTGTTTTTACCTGAGTGTGCAAAATACAGAGGAGAAAATGCAAATACATTAATTTAGCGCAATCAATGCGATTTATCAAGCCTGAAAGTGATTGCAGTGACTGCAGTTCGCGTCTGTATCTAACACTTTTGAAAGGGAAGTGTCAGTCTGCCCAGTGTGGAGCACAGACGCCTGCTGTAACTGGGGCAGGGGGGAATCCATGTCACCTCTCCAGCGATGCAGTTTTGAAGCTTTCGGATGAGCTCAGGGCTGATTCGCAGCCTCGTATGAGACGTTCCAGACTGCTCTCTATAGTGTCTGAGGTAATTCACGCTTTGTAAAATCATTCTTCTCCAAATTAATTAAAAAAACATGATTTAGGATCACCAATTTATGAAAAATACATTTATTTTAATGTATGTATTTTTATCTTAACTCGTCCTTATGTAATTTTCATTTATTCCTTCATTTCGAGAACAACTCTTATCTGTTTTTACACATGAACTCTTGAACACAACATTCACAGCCACTATGGAAAACCAAACTAAAGGAAAACAAATTTGTCTTCCTACTCGTTTCTTTCTTTCTTTTTTTTTTTTTTTTTGCAGTTTGTGCGTTTCTCCTCCAGTGTGCTCCTCTCTTCCCTCTCCATTTCATTTTGCGTTAGCACTGCTCATCCTCTGAACTCTCCGTGGCAGAAACCATTGAAACACGCCAAACCCTCGTTTAAATATCACCCCCTACACCGTGTTTGCACCTGTTGTCAGTCACGCAGTTATTCTTAGTAGATCACTCGCAAAATGTCTACCAACAAAACGGGCAATATTTTAGAGTGCTCACACAATTTAGTACTCTGTATTTGGGATCTTAGTAAATCAGGCCCAATATGTCACTATACACAATACAGACAGACAGACAAAGTGGCCATAAAACATGCTGACAGGACAAAAACTAAAACAAACAAACAAAAAAAACCAATATATCACGATACGTCGTAAACAGTGAGGCAACATGTATGCAGGCCTGCGGGCAGACAGTTAGGCAGTGTATGGAGAGGGCTCGTGGTTATGATCACACACCTGATTATCTCTTAACCATGTTTTGAGAGCGTGTTTAAAGGATCTTTATGCTTCAATATTATGAATATGTGATGGTCTGGAATTCCAGAAATGGGCGTCTCTCACTGAGAAGAATGACTGACTAAAGCGACTTTTCCTTATAGGAACAATAAAAATTACCTGCTGCAGCAGATCTTGTGAATCTGCTACTCAGTGTAAAAAAGTCCGTGAGTGGTGTTGGAGTCAGACCATGGAGGATTTTAAAAACCAAACTTGTCGGTTTTTAAAATCAACTTGTTGGTTGGGTGGATCTGTCAGCTTTAGAAAAAGCTGCATTAATTCTGTAATAAGCATTTTTCTTGTATTTCTGCTCCAAGCGCCACAGCTCGTCTCTGGACCTGCCACACACCGAGGACGAGCAGACTATCTTTGAGTTCACGGTCAATGAACAGGGACAATGGGAGCACTGGTCCAACAAGGTCTGTGGACACTAAACTGTCTCTTCCTGCACAAATACATTGAGGAAAATGTCTCCTCCAGACTGACTAACACAGAACACATGGTAGGAAGACACAGCTCCATATTAAACCACCTGAACTCCTTCAACTCTCCAAACCTGAATTTTTCCTCAGTTTTTCCTTGATACCTGCAGAGATCCAGATGTGCAGATGATTCTGCAAAGCGAGAAATTAAGTCGACGCAGTATGAACAGTGTGTATTTATTATTGTCACACTGCAGGTTCCAGAGTACATCTACCCGAAAGATCTCACCCCAGACTACTCATCTATTCTGGTTCCCAACGTGGACAACGTGAGGACGGACTTCCTGATGCAGACCATCCTGAAGCAGAGGAAGGCTGTGCTGCTGATCGGAGAGCAGGGAACCGCCAAGACAGTCATGATTAAAGTGAGGCACTTACGAAGAGAGTCAGTTATTAGAGAGAAGTCCACACACTCCTCAGCATTCAGTGGTCGTGTCAGCAGTTCTGTCTCATCCTCAAGAGGCTAAATGCTAATGCTACATGTTTCTCTCTGGCTCCCCCTGCAGGGATACACCAGTAAGCTCGACCCGGAGCTCTACCTCAGTAAAACTGTGAACTTCTCATCAGCCACGTTGCCCAGCATGTTTCAGAGAACCATCGAGAGCTACATCGACAAACGCATGGGTGCCACCTATGGGCCGCCGGCCGGGCGCAGGATGACTGTGTTCATAGACGACATCAACATGCCCGTCATCAACGAATGGGGAGACCAGGTTGGCCTCAGGCTGTCTCTGATTGGTCACATCTGCTTGTTTCTTTTCTTGTGTTCTTGCTGTTTTTGTTCATTGGCTCTTTTTCTTTGTCATAATTAATTTTTACAAAAAACATTAACAATGAAAACCAAAAGTGAATCTGCCTCTTGCTTTCCTGTCGTTTATTTACAGATTTTAGTTTAGATTTTCCTGCACTTCAGGTGACAAATGTTTTATCTTCCTCAGATAACCAATGAGATTGTGCGTCAGCTGATGGAGCAGGGAGGTTTCTACAGTTTGGATCGTCCGGGAGAGTTCATCACTGTGGTGGACATTCAGGTAACAACATGGAGGCAACAAGTGAGTAAGTTTCTCTCTGAAGACGCGTCTGTGGTGTCATCAGTGTCTGTGTGTCTAGTCTATGCTTGTTTCATGACTACAGACAGCTTCTGTCAAACTAAATAAATCATTGTGAATATTAAAGCTGGATGTTGACACCCCCCCCATCCCAAACAAATAAATAAAGAAAGAAAGAAAAATGAGTGTACCCTCCTTGAACAGCTGGTGGCAGCCATGATCCACCCCGGCGGCGGTCGGAATGACATCCCTCAGCGTCTGAAGAGGCAGTTCTCCATCTTTAACTGCACTCTGCCCTCCAACTCCTCCATTGATAAGATCTTCGGCACGGTGGCTCAGGGATACTTCTGCCCCGAGAGAGACTTTCCCTCAGGGGTCTGTGACCTCGCCAGCGCCCTCGTACCCACCACGAGACGGGTGTGGCAGACAGTGAAGGCGAAGGTAAAATATTCTGCTTGGAGGCAGAACCTCAGTGGCCTCCATGAAAACTTTCTCTGTTTGTGTCACATTCTTACAGACTGAACTTTGTGTGATTTGAACAAATAAAGTCTTCTCTTCTCAGATGTTGCCGTCTCCTGCTAAGTTTCACTACATTTTCAACCTGCGGGACCTCAGTAGAATCTGGCAGGTAGAAAACATCATTTCATCATCATCATCATCATCATCATTGCTTAGTTTGTATGGTTATTATCTGTGAAAGAGCCAAAGTGAACAAGAAATTTATTTGGACTTTTTTCCTCTCTCCTTCACTCAGAAGCAAATATTTTACTTTTGCTTCAACACATTTATTACCTCGTCATATAAACATTTTTAAAACACATGAATTACGGCAGATTTTGGCTTGCTTTTGTTTTTGTTTTTTTTTTAGCGAAAGTGACTCTGTTGTAATTAGCAGAGATGAAAGGTAAAAAAGAACAAATGCGTTATTACTGTTCTTCAGTAGATTTTTTGGGTGTCTGTGCTGTACTTGAGTATTTATTTTGTGTGTGTGTTGTGTTTCAGGGCATCCTCACAGTGAAGGCGGAGGTGTGTCAGAGCTCGCAGCTCCTCTCCGCTCTCTTCCATCATGAATGTTGCCGAGTGATTGCTGACAGATTCATCAACTGTAGCGACAGACAAACCTTCAGCACCATCATGGAGATGGTGTGTGTGTGTGTGTGTGTGTGTGCTTGGGTATATAGATGTTTGTGTAATGATTTAATACTGCTGATAACTTATGTCTGTATATCTTTAAATCTTCTTCTGTAGCAGAATAATATGATTATTTAAAATGCAATGAGATACTGAAATAAATATAAACTTAGTTTAGAAAAATTTTATAGGACTTCTGGTAAAATAAAGTGTCAGTTCCAGCTCATAGACACCAGAGTTCGTTCTAAATATCCAGTATTCTCTGTCTCCTCTCTGTTTTTTTCATTTAACCTGCCCCATCTCAGATCACAGTGGAGGATCATGGGAAAGCTCTGACTGAGCACGCTCAGTGGGACAGCTGCTTTGTGGACTTCCTGCGTGAAGCTCCGGAGGCGACAGGAGACGAACCTGAAGACACCGAACTTGAAGCTCCGAAGGTCCTGAAATGAGAGCAGCCTCTCGCATTGATACACAAGCAGTGTGTCATCTCTGCAGTGTTATTATATAAAAGTGATATGATTGACAGGTGTACGAGCCAATCCCATCGCTGGACGCTCTGGCAGAGCGGCTGTGTGTTTTCCAGCAGCAGTATAATGAGGCGGTGAGGGGTGGAGCCATGGACCTGGTCTTCTTTAAGGTAACATTACAGTTTCTGTCTGACTCATCAGGTTTATCAGGCGGCCATGTTAGAGGTTTTAGGTTCATCAGAACAAAAACTTCTTTTAACTTTTTTTTCTGCTTTAATCAAATTGATTAACCTTCTTGTGTTAATAAATTGTGATTATTTAGCTGCAGTGGATGAATTTGCTTGCATCAAATTTTTTTATGTTAGCTTGTAGATTTGTCTGTGTAATTGTTTTGTGATGCTGTTGATTTTTCTGTGTACAGCGACTACAGATGAAACGATCTAATGGCTAAATAACAATCCTTGTTTCTCATGTTGGGATCAGTTTTTTTCCACGCAGGGAGTTTGCAGTCAGTCGCTAACACCAAAAGTAGCCTGTGAAGCACTGTGATGGCTAATTTCTGTCTCACTCCCCCACCTAGTGACGACTCTGACCGCAGCTGTGGTTGGAAAACAGACTGAAACAAGCCCGATCTTTATGTTCAGATGTTATTTTTTTAAAATCATGCAGCTGCTCTATTAGAAACACTTTTGTGGTGTTATAATTTTATCTGTCTGTCTTCTCTGTACATTGTTGAACAGTCCTCTCTGTTTGGTCCAATGACAGGATGCCATGACCCACCTGATGCGGATCTCTCGGATCCTGCGGACACCTCGGGGAAACGCCCTGCTGGTTGGAGTTGGGGGGTCGGGGAGGCAGAGTCTGACGAGGCTGGCGTCGTTCATCGCGGGGTACCAAACCTTCCAGATCACACTCACCAGGTCTGAGACAAAACATCTAATGCTACACTGGAGGCGGTTTTTGATTGAGATGACAAAAAAAATCTGAAATTAAAAGATTAGAAAGTTAATGTTAAAGTGAGTGTGCGTGTGTGTTTGTGTGCGTGTGTGCGTCCTGCAGGTCGTACGGCAGCAGTAACCTACTGGAAGATCTGAAGGTTCTGTATCGTATTGCTGGTCAGCAGGGACGAGGAGTCACGTTCCTCTTCACTGACAACGACATTAAAGACGAAGCCTTTCTGGGTACCTGACTGTCTGTTCAGGGACGCTGCTGTTATTTCTGTAGGAGATTATTTCAGTGTTAAGGTCTTTACACACCACATGCGCTTTACTTGTGCGATTAACTCGCACAACAGTAATCTTTTCGAACTGCTGAGTGGTCGTGAGTATTTTCACACAGAACGCAAATACCACATTACGAAAAAGCGTAACTTTCATTTTTTTGGATCGAGGTTGGTTTTTGTTAACTTTTGCACTGCAAACAAAGCCATCAACCAATCACGATGGTTGTACAGAAGAAACGCCATGTTTGTCTCTCACTGTAGAGCGGAAGTTTACAAAACCAGCACCGTCTTTGAAAAGAATTTGAGGTGCTAGTGGACCAAAAACCCCTCGGTATACAACCTTGGCAACCCAGAAAGTGGGGTTTTTTGTTTGTTTGTGATTAGTACATGTAGAGAGGAAAAGAAGCCTTTAGTCAGAGTGTTTCTACCGCTGTGTGCGGTGTCGACCTGAGACTTGGCTGTGCAGAACAAGCTGAGTCTCACGTTGAGGCCAAGGTCCATTTTTCCCTCTTCAGAGTAAGCTGTCAGAGCTCTGTCACAAAAAGCACATTTCTGTGAATCTGCCCTAAATTTGTGTCGCTGCCCATGCAAATAGCTTTGTTCCGAACAATTCCCATTTTCAGGTCGTTTATTCGTTACTCACCTGGTGTGTAAAGGCCTTTACAGGACAGCTCACTTCATCCCCTGACAGCTGATAGAGCCACACCAGTAAAATGTTGACCAGAGCGAAACACAATGCTGGGAATTTAACTGTTTCATGCACGGGTAATGTGAGAGGAGAGAATATTCAGCTTTTTGTTCCTTGTTGTCTTCACTTGTTGGTCTCATTCTGTTATTAATAATGTTTCGCCTTGACTGAGCTCTGCTCTCCTCTGCAGAATACATGAACAACATCCTTGCAAGTGGTGAAGTTTCCAACCTGTTTGCTCGTGACGAGCTGGATGACATCACTCAGGATCTGATCCCTGTCATGAAGCGTCAGCACCCTCGCCGACCTCCCACCTCAGAAAGCCTCTACGAGTTTTTCCTGTCCCGAGTGCGGAGCAACCTCCACGTCGTCCTCTGCTTCTCACCTGTCGGGGAAAAGTTTCGGACCCGCGCCTTAAAGGTAAGGCCAAGACTTAAGCTCAGGTGTATCACCACCGACATGAGGTCACATGAACTGAACTCTGACCTTTGACCTGAACAGTTCCCAGGCCTGATATCTGGTTGCACAGTGGACTGGTTCCAGCGCTGGCCCCGGGATGCCCTGGTGGCTGTATCGCATCACTTCCTGTCTCAGTACCAGGACCTATGCTGCTCAGAGGATGTGAAGCAGAGTGTTGTGGTTACCATGGGAACATTTCAGGTAGTGCTCACTGTGTAGACAGGTGTATTGTGTCTTTAGCTGACTGATCACATGACCTCTGTCCTACAGGACCTGGTGGCAGAGAAATGCGCAGAGTACTTTGAACGTTTCCGCCGTCAAACATTTGTCACACCGAAATCCTACCTGTCCTTCATCAACAGCTACAAGATCATCTACGCCGAGAAGATCGCTCATGTGGGCACGCTGGCTGAGCGCATGAAGACAGGTGGGTCCATAGTTTCTGTGGTTTCCCACGATCCTCCACAGAGGAGCAGCAGCTATGAATGTGCTGCTTTCATCTGCAGCTGCTGTTTCCTGCAGGTCTGTGCAAACTGATGGAGGCGGAGCAGTCTGTGTCTCTGCTCTCTGAGGAGCTGGTGGTGAAGGAGCAGGAGCTCGCTGTCGCCTCTCAGAGGGCAGATGTGGTCCTGCAGGAGGTCACGGTGAAAGCTCAGGCGGCTGAAAAGGTCTGACATGGCGCATTGAGGGACATGTTTGCTCTACTCAGATCTTTTCTTTAAGTCGGTCATTATGTTGTTCCGTAAATAAAAAGAGGAAATCAAGTGTGAAGTTTGCAACAAGACCGATGTCTAAAGGCAGTGATGTTTATCGTTTCATAGTTATTTTATGTTATGAAACTCCATGATGAGTTTTTGTTAGTTAAAAAAATTTGTCATTTCCTTTCCTACATCTCAGTCAAACATTTTCAAGCTTTTTAGCCTCTTGTTTAGTTTTTTGTTGTTTTTTTTTTGTGAGCTGTTGTTATTGCCCCCTTGTGGCCAAAAATACATGATTTGAGCTTCTCTCTCTTCAGGTGAAGCAGCAAGTGCAGAAGGTGAAGGATAAAGCTCAGCTCATCGTCAACGAGATTGAAGCTGATAAAAAAGTAGCGGAGTCCAAACTGGAAGCTGCAAAACCTGCGTTAGAGGCTGCTGAGGCTGCATTACAGGTCTCTCACACACACACACACACACACACACACACATAAAGAGAGAGAGTTTCCTCTTCTGCCAGCAGAGGTCATTGAAGTGCAGTGAGTGAAGATAAATTCAGGGTCGGTGGGAGTTTTAGCCAAAGTCCAGTGATCCAACAAAGGCCTGAAGCTCTGAATCTGCAAAGACGGTAAGTCTGGGCCACAGTGATCTACAGCATCACTGTTTGCTGCAGCATTTAGATTTAGAGACTTCACTGGAACTGAGAGCCACACACCAAAAGCAGAGGAAAAGGATGATGAGGATGATGATGATGATGATTCTTACATACAGAAATAGAGGATTCCTACAGAAAACTACCACAGATCATTACTGTGTGATTGGTTCATTCCTTCCTCTAAACTGACTGTGTGTGTGTGCATGCATGTGTGTGTCTCTGTCTGCAGACCATCAAACCAGCAGACATTGCCACAGTGAGGAAGCTGCAGAAGCCTCCTCACCTCATCATGAGGATCATGGACGCTGTTCTGCTGCTGTTCCAGAGGAAGGTCATCTGTCTCACCTGGTTCCGAATATTCACAATCTTCACGCTGAAGCGACACTTCCTGTCAGTCGCTCATCATCTCACTTTCTCCCCTCGCATGTTTTTGTCAGATCGACGCGGTGACAACCGACCCTGAACAACCATGTCCGCGACCTTCGTGGGCCGAAGCCTTGAAGCTGATGCAGAACTCTGCCTTCCTCAGCATGCTGCTCAACTTTAGCAAGGTGTCACACACACACACACACACACACACAC
>JAPQLA010000013.1:822939-835008 GCA_029822935.1 Naso vlamingii | reverse complement strand
ACACACACACACACACACACACACACACACACACACACACACACAGCCAGCTGGTTCTCATGGGGCCTCAGAGTGCACTAATACACCACCCTGCACCGACTGTGTCTGCTGGAAAAGCTTGAAAATCTGCTCTAAGCTGTCGCTTATTGATGAGAGAAACAGGAAGCTGCTGACGTTGTTTAATGGAAACAAACAAGGAGAAGAAATTAAATATTCATTATAAACGTGGTTCATCTTTGAAAAATCTTCTGTTATCCTTCAAACACTTGATGCAGTTATGAATGTGAGCATATTTTTCAAGTGTAGCTGTTTGAAAGTGTTTTCCTTGTTTACAAGAGGAGCTGCTGTGCAGTGTCAGTATTCTTCTACTTATTTGTCATTACACCGTCTCCAGCTCTGTGTTTTCTGCTTCATTACGCTTTACGAGCTGCTGAGGAGTGTCCTCCATGCTGCTTCAGTCATTGTGCTGGCAGCGTGCCGGGCGGGCGGAGGCGGCACTCCATTTAAAAATCTTCAGTCAACACCAGATTGTGCCCTGGCAGGAGGAAACAGACCACACCCTGTGAGCTTTGGCTGATGGCGTAGATGCTTTTCTGTGGATGCATCCTGAAAGCTGTCAGAGTGACTCTCAGCAGTATTAACTGGACTTAAAGGCAGCTCCATGTTGGTGGGAGGAAGATGAATCTGTGTTTGTGTATCTGCATCTGAGGATGTGCGGAAACTTGAATGACTTTAAAATGTACTAAATTTAAAATGTACTAAAAATTTAATTAAGCTTCAGTTGGTATCATTTGGAAATCAAACTAGCTGTGGCTTGAGACTCCTAAGGAGTCAACTCTGCTGCCTGAAAAACTTCATAGGCTTCTGACAGCAGATCGACATCTGCAACCAGTTTGCAGAAGTTATGGACTGATGTTGGTCCTATTGCAGATGTATCGCTATCTGCACATATTCTCCCTGATGTATTCAATAAGAAAACTGTCTTAAGACTGGAAAAATGCTTGGACTAGTAATTTAAAATGGTGTAATCATGTAGTTTGTCCAGTAGAGGGCGGTCCATTATTTATTTGGAAGTAAATGAAGTGTTTGCTGGTCAGTGCGCTGATGTTTGGAAAAAAGTTTGTTAGATAATCTGCCTTCATTACAAGTCTTTGGCACACGCATTTGATAACCACATTCAAAATATAATATGTAGAATATCGGCTGATACATCCGACATCAGAATTTTCTTACTCCCTAGTGTCAGTTTTAGCATCAGAACAGAAATCCCATGCTGGTCGGGCCCTAATTCGAACCAAAAACTGCATGTTTTTCTACCAAGCAGTGCAGTGAAAAAAATCCACAGTCTCAAATATATTGACTTTGCTCAGTGACTTATTTCTCAAACTCTAAAAACTTTGTCCTTCATCTCACAGAGATCTTGAAAGGAGGCGTAAAGATGGCCTACAATCCCTTGCTGTGTAACACTGAGACCGTGCAGTGGTGGGACATCCTGGACCAGAAAAGCAATCCCAAAATGGTTTTTATCATGGACAACTTCTCACGCAAATGTATGTAGAAAAAATTATAGTTACTCACCTGTCAACTGCAGGGTTTTATGGAACATTAATGTGTGTGTGTGTGTGTGTGTGTTTCCAGGTGAGAAATGTGATCCAGGGTGTGTAAACGGCTCATGTTGGGCAGCAGGACCGGAGCACTGCCAGAGATGTAAACACACACTCCTCCTCAGCGTCTCTGCCATTCATCTTCTTAGCTGTCAACCTTTAAGCTGTTGTTTCTTTTCCTTCTCCTTCGTCTCTCGTCACTTAATGTAGATTTAACTTCACTGAATGTAAAAGTTTAACTGATGTTTTAAAAACAAATATCAGCATTCAGACCTTTATGTTCTGCCATGTCGTCACTCTTGCTGTTACACTTCTTGCCTTCTAAAGGTGAAACACAAATCAAAAAGAAGAAAATGAAAAATTAGAAAAAGAACTAAAGGAGCAAATACAATAATCTTCTCATTCATGCTGACAAGCTGCTCTAACTGTCTTGAGATGTCTGTGTGTGCGTGTGTTTTCAGTCAGCAGGCTGCAGTGTGCGGAGCAGTGCAGCGGAAGGTGTCGGGGTCCAAAACCCATCGACTGCTGTAATGAACACTGTGCTGCTGGCTGCACGGGACCTCGAGCCACCGACTGTCTGGTCAGTGTCTGCGTACGTGTGTGTTGGCGTCAGCGCAGCGATATTATCCTGATACACTCTGTTAAAGGCTGTCAGTGTTCAAATATGCTTGGACAGAAACATTATTATTGAGCTAACGTAGATAAAAATGTCCAGCAAGTCTCTTTTTAAGACGGCAAAGTCCAAGTCAGGTTCTGTAAGCCAGTGTTGGGCAAGTTACTGACAAACAGTAATAAGTTACTTATTACTGATTACTCCTTAACAAAGTTCTAAATTTGCTTGTTACTTTGTATCAAAAGTAATTAGTTACATTTTCACCTGAGAAAGAAAAACACAACGTGTTTCAGCAGCTCCCAAAACTGAATCCGCTTTACTGCAACATTTCAGACCTACAGGACGATAGAACACACGACCACCTCATTTCATCAGCTGCGAATTTAAAAAAACATCGCTCATTAAAACGTCAACATTAGAGACCATTAAAACAAATAACCTTTAGTTTTTGGTTCAGGGAACTCTTCCTCAGGGAGCAGATTCTATTTTTGTGGAATGCTCTGATCACATTCACACAGTTACACATTCACAGCTGGGCCCTATTTCAGAAAAGTGGGATTAACGTAAACTCTGAGTATGTTAAACCTGAGATGAGGAAAACTCTGAGTTTTCCATTTCACAAAGCCAGTTAAGCACCACATTAAAGGTCCAGTGTGCAGGATTTACTGCCATCTAGTGGTAAAAATTGCAGATTGCCAAAGAAAAAAACCTCTCTGCCTCTTTTACAGGCCTGCAAGGATTTCAATGATGATGGAACCTGTAAAGCTGCTTGTCCTCCTGAAACTTTTTACGACCCTAAAACCCACCAGGTGCTGAACAACCCCAACGTCAAGTTCACCTTTGGAGCGACCTGCGTCAAGGCCTGCCCACGTATGGACTCAAGCTTCTACTTTATTAATACCAACCCAGCAAGTTATCCCAAACAGACATTCAAAAAAATAATCGAATAAACTCCTGCTAGTGTCCCCTACAGGCTGCAGTGGTTATTACAGCTTCAACGATAAAGTGTTGGTCTGAAAAATATTTAAATGATTTTGGGAGAGAATTTTAATGAGCTAACAGGAAACAACCTTTTTTAAAAAAAATAAATAAATCAGTGTGTTTCGAGGCATTGGAATAAGTTTTGTAACGTCTTAGATGTCTCCAGGGGGCGCTGTGTGATGTCCTAAGTAATGCCAATTAAACGAAAAGTGCACTTTTTTGGGAATGTAGCCGATTCATCCAAAATCCAGATGTAGGACAAGAACATAGATGCCTTTCTCTTCCCTGTGCGTTCAGTTGGTCGTTTGATACCCGCCCCACGCGAGCAATTTACACGTCCAGTGGAAGTGATGGGGAGACGCCTTTACCGCCGTCTAAAGCCTCTGAAACACATCCAAAAATCTCCAACAAGCTACATGTTGTGACTGTGCCCAATCACTACACTATAATGAAATAATGTTATTTTTTGGCATTTTTGGAGCGTGATCGCACTGTGTCACTTTGCTCAGACAACTAGTTCCTCTGTACTTTCTCCCACAGTGACAGTGTCTCTGTTGCATGGTGAACAACATGGTCACCACATGTAGATGGAGCGTGTTGGAGATTTTTGGATGTGTTTTAGAGGCTTTAGACGGCGGTAAAGGCGTCTCCCTATCACTTACATTTAACATGCAAACCTGTTTGTGCGTGGTGGGTATCTAGTGACCTACTGAACACACATAGAGGGGGGAAGGGTATCTATGCTCTTGTTTCACATTGAGATTTTGGATGAATCGGCTACATCCCAAAAAAAGTGCAGTTTGCCTTTAAGTCAGACTACAAGTTTCATTAAAGATGAAACAAATCTTTTGGTGGGAAGTTAGGAGGAAGTGAGCCGGACAGACCTCTGTGACTCATCTGCTGCAGGCTACATTAGCCTTTGCTAGCATGAGTAACATACCTGAATGTCTCAACATTCAGCAGTGAGATGTATTGTGGGTAATGTAAGTTAAAATGAGAAGGAAAGTTTTTGCAATAAAAAGATTTTTTTTTGTTCTTTGAGAGTCTAAGTGATTACTTAGTGGATTTTTTAAAACTTTTAATAAATTGTTAAAATAATTAAAACAATAATAATAGCAAGTACAAATGTGTTTGTGTTGTCTGTGTTTAGATAACTATGTGGTGACTGGTGGATCATGCGTCCGTACCTGCAGCGCCGGAACGTACGAGGTGGAGGAGAGTGGAGTCCAGCGCTGCAAACCCTGCGACGGCCCCTGTCCTAAAGGTACAAAGACCTTCAGAGGAAAACGACTGAATACTAAACAAAAAACCTGACAGAGTCTTCCTCTTCCTCCAGCCTGTGATGGAGTCGGCGTTGGTGTTCTCATCAACACCATGGCTGTGAACGCCTCCAACATCGAGTCCTTCAGGAATTGCACAAAGATCAACGGGGACGTCTCCCTCATCGAAACCTCCTTCACGGGGTGAGACACTCTCAGCACTAAAAATGACTTCTTCAGATGTTTGGATGAACCACAGGGAACTCTTTTTACTGCAACTTCTCTCCCTCTGAGAGCTCCACAAGTCGGACGTCTGACTAAATATTTACTTCAGCTTGTTTATCACAAACATTGAGAGAACTGCTGACGGTGCTAAACTTCAGCCTGCAGCTGCTTCAGCCTGATGTCTAAAACTTGTATTAACTGACCTGCAGCGAAGGAGAGGAACACGTCCTATTGTTCATGACAGCAAAACTAATGGTTTCCTTTCATTGGTTCTTCAGGGATGCACATTATAAAATTCCCCCAATGGACCCAGCGAAACTCGAGTACTTCAGGACAGTGAAGGAGATCACAGGTAGGTCAAAGGTCATCATCGATTTGTTTTAATGATGAAAATAAAGTCATTTAAACAGCAGTTAGTGTTGTACAGTGGCCCTGAGGGTCAAAATGCAACAACAGCTGGTGAGTTCTGACTCTGGGAAGAGATTCACACATACAGGAAACAGTGCAGATACAGTGTGTGTGTGTGCGTGTGTGTGTGTGTGTGTGTGTGTGTCCCCTCCAGGTTTCCTGCTGATCCAGTCCTGGCCGGAGAATCTGACCTCGCTGTCAGTGTTTGAGAACCTGGAGATCATCAGAGGAAGAACAACGCGCTCGTGAGTCCACTTATTAATATTCTTAAAGACCCCGTGAAACAGAAGTCAGAGTGGGATTTGCTTCCGCATATTGACGTGTGTCTGCTAAAAATGGGCTTCTGGGTAGGAACTAGTCACGGATATTGATGGATGTTCACTGCAGCCAATGGGACTGAATGTGTGCTGCGCCAGCCCTCCACCTCAGCTGACAGTAGTGCTGTGTTTGAATATATGAAGCAGTACAACCAGAGTACAACACGACTGTATACACCACAGAAGGATATTATGAACACTGGCACGATGTCATTAAGTTTTCAAATGTTTCTAGGACTTGCAGTGCAGAAATGAGGAGTGTATCAGCCGTGGTTAATGACAGAAAACAGCCCTTCCCCCTAACACTACTGGCTAAGCTAATGCTAACTGACTGCCTGTGTGTTCGTACACAGAGCTGTGCAACACTTTAACAGACCCCCAGTTTATTTTATGAACCCGGACATGATGTCGTAAATAGGACCCCTGTAACCCTAACCCTAGCACTGAGCAGCAAACATGGTTATATTGGCCATAATTAATGACTGAAAGTGGCAAGTCCCCCCTCCTCTGAACGGGCTTCCTCACGATGGAGCTGATGCGTGCCAACGAAAAAAAATGGAGAAGACATTTTGATTTTTTCCCTCTGGGTGCAGGATGAGTCATCACAAAAATAAAAATGTTCTTTAATGAGAGAAAAGACCAGAATTTGATGTAAAACACTTAGAAATTATTTTTTTCAACATATATGTGGTACGCAGCATGATACATGAACAATTAACACATAGACACAGGATTAAAATATATAAAAAATTAAAATTAAATTAAAGTATATATTTTTTTGTTTCATGGGGACTGTAATAAAACTGTCGTTAATAACCTCAGTGATCAGAAACTATGATGCTCAGCTTAATAATGATGTTTAGAAGGAAATGTTGAGGTGAATGTCTGAGATTTTAGATTTCTCACTGATGGATTATAACATGATGCTGTGGCAGAGGGTGCACATGCAAAGCCTCAAAGTCATGTTTTTGCATAACAGAGCCAAAAACAGCTGTCTCTCTGATTTTGTTGCTTTGTTGACATAATTTTGAGATGCAAATTATTTATTTATGAAGAACAGATTCAACGTGCCTTCCACTGAGGAGATTTAAACCTCATCTGCCACATCTGTTCTCTCCAGGCATCACAGTCTGGCGGTAGTGAGGGCGAAGCACCTGCGCTGGCTTGGTCTGCGCTCTCTGAAGGAGGTGAGTGCTGGGCGGGTGGTGCTGAGTAATAACTCTCAGCTCTGCTACACCCAGCCTGACCAGTGGACCCGCCTCTTCAGATCCAGAGACCAGACCATCAGCATACGCCACAACGCCCCCCCTGACGTCTGCAGTGAGTTTGTTGATGTGTGTCAGGTTTGTTTCTGCTGTCACTGCTCAGAGGAGTCAATGACAAAAAAATTCTTCTTGTTTCTCTCCGACAGAGCAACAGAATCAAACCTGTGACACAGAGTGTACAGATGAGGGCTGCTGGGGTCCAGGTCCCACTATGTGTGTCTCCTGTCGGCATTTCAACCGCAGGGGGCGCTGTGTGCCGCTCTGCAACCTGCTGCAAGGGTGAGAGAGACCACAGCAGAATCTCCCAGCTGGGACTTCAACATGTGACCTTTTACTTCCTCTGTTCACACATCAAACGGAGCACAGTTGAAATAAATTTTAAAATTTTATTTAAAAAAAGAAAGAGAGAGAGAAAATTTAAATACTCAACACCACACATTTAACTACACTGTGGGGGGTTTTAACAGACTTGCCTGGATACTGTGAGCATGATTATTAAAAAGTTTATCCACGAGGGGGCAGATCAGGGTTTGGGTGTCTGACAAACACCGAGCGTCTCAATTCAGAACTTAGTATTTTGCACAATGTGAGCAGAACTAAAGACTGTGACACTTCATGTTTGAATCAGCATGAAATTCTGTTGTTTTTCAAATCCAAACTTTGGCTGTAAGTAAAGTACAAGTACATTAAAAATTGTAATTGTGAAGTATTTACCACCACTGGTAAGTATCCTTGAATAATAGCTAGTGTCCTGATTCAGCTCAACCACAGAGGGAAAAGTCTTAAGGCCAGCTCATGTTTACAGTGGTGGAAAGTCATTAAGTACATTTACTCAAATACTATGTGTACAGTGAGTACAATCTGAGTAATTGTACTTGCATATCACAAGTTTATGCTTTACTTTTACTCACAATACTGTGTTTTTCCTTTTTTTTCACTTAGGTAAAATATTTGACTTCTTCTTCCACCAGTTAGTACAAACAGTTTTTATTCCTTTATATAATGGTCCACTCTGTAGGATTTAGTGGAATCTAGTGGTGATATTGCAGATTGCAACCAAGTGAATATCCCCCAGCTCACACAGCCATTCAGAGCGTGTAGCCTACAACCCAAAGTGTGTAACCTGAATCTTTGTGTCTACAGTTGTGTCCTTTGTGGGCCTCCGTCCTGACTGCTGCAGTTTCTCTCTCTGTTTCTCTGCAGTGAGCCCAGAGAGGTGGAGGTGAACAGCAGCTGTGTCGAGTGTCATCCAGAGTGTCGGCTGCAGACTGGGACCCCGACCTGCCTCAGACCGGTCAGTCCAGCTGCTGCTGGGGCTCGTTTCTTGATATTCATTGAACCAAACTTTCAACTACAAATCACTCATTTTGCATGGTTCTCCTCAGGTGAAAAAGACTGTGAGATACTAAAACAACTTGCAGAATTTAATGTTAAAGAAATTAACAAAATAATAAACAGCACTTGAATATTTTGAACATTTTAAATTCATAAAAATTAACAGAGGTGACGGACCTACTTTCCACTGATGATGCTTCACTGCTGTGGACAAACGGTCCGTCTCAGCTCGAGCTTGAGCTGACTGACGGTGCTGCAGACACTCCGTTGTCGGCAGAGGCAAGTCAGCACGTAAGGCACAAACAGCTAATCAGCTCATGTTAACATAGACCGGCTAATCGGGACAGAGAGTACAGAGAGCGTCACTGATTGGGCAAATAGAACAGGAGCGATAGGATTTTTATCAATCCGAAATACAAGGGGCATGATGGGAAAACACAGAAAACTCGCAATACTCTCAGACCATGTCACTTACTTTCAGCTGTTGATGTTTATCCCAAAGATACCAACTGCAGCTTTAAAGCATTTTTTTTTTTTTTTTTGCACAGGGGACTCTGTGCCTGAGGATAGTCGCTGATAACGGTGATTCAGAGGATGCTTCCAGTCATCTGAAATTTTGCTACTTAAAGGATAAGTTCAGTTTTTTGCACATTAAGCTCTATAATAAGGATATTTTCCCGTCACATACAGTGTTCTTCAGCATTGTTACGACAACCGGTGTAGTCCTGAGAGCTGGGGCTCGTTGCTGACGTCACCATGAGCTGAAAACAACAGAGGAGCATGTGCACTCAGACAGTCCGTCAAAAAATACAATAAACGCTCGGTTTGAAAGACGTGAAACCTGCTGAATGTATAATGGTGTCCTCTCATGTACCGAAACTAAAACACAAAGTTGGACACCAGCATTTAACCTGTTTTTTTAAAACGAGCATCTATTGTATTTTTATGGACTGTCTGAGTGCACATGCTCCTCCGCTGTTTTCAGCTAGTGGTGACGTCAGCAACAAGCTCCAGCTCTCAGGACCACACCGGTTGTCGTAACAATGCTGAAGAACGTCGTATATTACCGTAAATATCCTTATGATAATTGTTTGTGTGCAAAATACTGAACTTCTCCTTTAAGAGTTGGACTGCTTTGCCATGGTGATGGGACAGTTTGCTTTGCTTGCAGCCTGTAATTGTGCTGCCCAGTTTAACTAGTTTAGAAAACACACCTGCAGTTCCTGCGTGCCATCATGGGTGGCGCCATAGATAACAAAATCAAGATTGTTGTTTAAGAACTCGTCGGATTTGTCTGAATATTTTACATGAATACAACTTGCTGTGTCTCCCTGCAGGGTCCAGACCAATGTTCCCAGTGCGCCCATTTTAAAGATGGCCCCCACTGTGTGCTGCGCTGCCCTCATGGTGTGCGGGGAGACAGAGACACACTGATCTGGAAATACCCCGACAGGACAGGCCAGTGCCAGTCCTGCCACCAGAACTGCACCCAAGGGTGAGACACGTTTCCGATTGGTGTTTCAGATGTGAATGACACCTTTGATTGATAAATAAAGTGACTCAAAATGAAATGTAAGATGCTCTGTGTGTGTGTGTGTGTGTGTGTTTGTGTTTGTGTTTGCAGGTGTTCAGGCCCTGGACTGTCTGGATGCACTGGGTAAAACTACATCTTTGATTTTTACTCACCACACCTCACCAGTAGTCAGTCTGCAGAGTGTTTGTGCTCTGAGTCAACATTGCATTCTCATCACAGATATTATTATTATGTGTTCAGTCACCAAAAATGGAAATTGTTGCTTTGTGTACCTCAGGATAATTAAATCAATTTTTCATGTTCTCGCAGCGCTGCCACTCACTCCACATTGGCGGTGGGCATGGTCGGTGGCCTCTTAATTGCCGTCATCGTGTCACTGGTTATCTTTGTGTTGCTACGGCGACGACGAATCAGGAGGAAGAGGACCCTGCGCCGCCTTCTGCAGGAGAGAGAGGTGAGAGTCGGAGTGCTCACTCAGTTCTGAATGAAATATAGGCTATTTATTCACTCTGTCTCATATTTATTTCCAAAACCAAGATAAAAATCCCAAAAGACAGGTTTTGTTGACCGAGTTGACTAATTGCGACTAAAACTCGCATGGGTTTTTTTTTTAATCAGTGACTAAATATGAATTGAAGGGGACACAAAAACACTTTCCTCACCCTTGACAAACAATGCACTGTATTTAACTGCTGCAAATATGTAATTCCTGTTTGCAACACATAATGTGATTGGAGGGTTGGATTTAAGCATTGAAACTGTGTGCGCTGCAGCTGGTGGAGCCGCTGAGTCCCAGCGGTGAAGCTCCGAATCAGGCGCTGCTGAGGATCCTGAAGGAGACGGAGTTCAAGAAGATCAGAGTTCTGGGCTCTGGAGCCTTTGGAACCGTCTTCAAAGTAAGAATGTTTGGTACATGCTAAATGTCACTACATGAAACTGTCTGAAGCCACGATATGTTCCCAGTGAAATGAATTATCCAGCAAATATTAACTTTCCTTTGACCCTGCTAGTGCCATCATCAGGTCGGCATGTTACTGCGTGCTAAACGTGAATGCTCATGTACTGAATGTGATGATTTTTAGGGTCTGTGGATCCCTGAAGGAGAGAATGTGAGGATCCCAGTGGCCATCAAAGTTCTGCGAGAGGCCACGTCACCAAAAGCCAACAAAGAAATCCTGGACGTGAGACTCTTCCTCCTCCTCTCCCAATTCTTCTCAGTCATCTGTTTGCTCTTCTTTTTTTCCTGTTTTCCTCTTCCTCTTCTGGTTGTTGTTCCTCTCTCTTCTTCTTTACCCCTACCGAGGCAGGTTATTACTGATTTTCTGTGCTTAAACCATCTTTCAACAATAACTTGCGTGTGTGTGTGTGTGTGTAGGAGGCGTACGTGATGGCGAGCGTGGATCACCCACATGTGTGTCGTCTGCTGGGAATCTGCCTGACATCGTCGGTGCAGCTCGTGACTCAGCTGATGCAGTACGGCTGCCTGCTGGACTATGTGCGACACCACAGGGAGCACGTCGGCGCTCAGTGGTTGCTAAACTGGTGTGTCCAGATCGCCAAGGTGAGCCGAGATAAACTGACACACAGTCTGACTGTGAAACATGTCGGTGTCTCTTCACCAAGCCAGCAAATCTTTGCTCATGAGCTCAAGTCTCAGGTTACGTTTGTTTCTTCACCCTGTGCCTGAGGCAGCGGCTCTGCCTGCGGCTCACCTAAAGCCTGCTGAGGCCTATTAGCCTGAACACTACAGGAAACACTCTGTGTGTGTGTGTGTGTGTGGGCAGTGTTAATCTTTTTTGTCTCTATTTTAAGTCTTATTTGGATCTGAAAGTGGTGAGAAAATCACAAACAAGGTCAGGAGCTCAGTGTAAAGTCTTTGTTGTTCTGCAGCATTAAGCTGCTAATTTCACTCCGTCAGAATCCATCTTCCTTCATACACCTTTGGATTAGTGGAGGGGAGGCGTGTGGGACTGTTTCTGTAACTTTCCAAAGTTGTCAGAAAATGTTCTTTGTTATCTTCACATAGAAATGCTTTATTTCATCAGGAAGTCACATTGAGATCAAGATCTCATTTGCAAGTGAGACCTGAGTACAGAATAAAATATCAAGCAGAATGTGAAAATAAGAAAACATTCAAATATCAGAGCAAGTAGACAGCAGTATGACATGACACATTCTAAATATCCTTTGTGCAGGTATGAATGAAAAACATGGTAAAATTATTCTATAAACAAATACATTTAAATAAAGGAACCATTTTATAAAAATAACAGTTTGGTGATATAAAGAGATGCGAGTCACTTTGAAAGAACATTCATATTTACCTTCTTGATGACAGAACGTTCACATTGGAAGGTACTTTTTCATATCACCTTCTATGTGCAACAGATAGGGATTTAAAGGAGAGCTATTATGCTTTTCCATCTTTTCTGACCCATAAATGCTGTAAGAATGTCAGATGCGGTGAGGTGAGGTTGTTACAAGGTGAGGTTGTAATGAGGTTCATACATTTGGAAGTGAGCCCTGCA
>JAPQLA010000013.1:783789-798749 GCA_029822935.1 Naso vlamingii | reverse complement strand
TCTGGTGCGTTCAGGAACAGCTCGGACAAATCCTACTGATTCTACCTTTAAGTTTAATAGTCTTTGCATTATATTAACATGACGTGAACTGCAGTCGGCTCTGACCAGAAATGTCTTTCAGAGGGAAACTTTTGACTTTGATACTCTGAGTACATTTCACAACCTGTACTTTATTACTTTGACTTGAGTCAGTACGTGTACTCGTATGTGTGTGTGTCTCCTTCTGCCGCCTTTGACGACTCCCAGCAGTCAAACCTGATGAAGATCCTTTCAGACTGTTGAAACTGTGTCAAAAAAGTGCATGCTGACAGAACGTGACAAACTTTAAACGCCTGCAGAGAGACGTGATGAATGACGTGAAACGGTTCAAAAGGTCACATTTTTTCACGTGATTTCAAAGAGTAAAATTTTCCTCCTGTTCTGTTTGAACACGTGAAGACTTCAGCATCAGACTGATGTGTTCAGTTTTCAGCTCCTCTTGAATTTAACAACCATGAACAGAAGGAGAGCGCTCATAGAACGGGAATCTCTGGCCCCGCCCTCATTACCACCACTGAGAGCCCATGAGCAAGGCTCAATGCTCAGTGTCTGCAGATCAACCTGTGGTTGAACCGGTCAGCTCCAGGTGTGAGTGTGATCAGGGCGGTCCTGAAAAATCTTGCTCTCAGTGAAACTACTCTGAATAAATAAAGGTTAAAAAAACGAATTTCCATCCAAGTAAGTATTCTCTCCCTAAGAGCAGACCTGCTGCTCCTGCCTGTTTCTCCACGGAAACCTCACTGTGACCAAGGTTTCATCGCTCAGCTTGAGTCCATTTAGCTTAGCGTCCCTAATTGCACGACGGGTAACAGGTGATGTTTCCACGACTCTTCAGGTTCTCCTCTCAACACAAAAGATTTTGTAATGTTAAATAAAACGTTCTGTCTCTCTGCAGGACTGACAAAACAGGTACTGAGGTAAGATTGTCTTTCTAACAGTTGCTTCTGTGGCCAAGAATGAAAATTGACTTTAAACTTTAAAGGAATCTTTCAAAAGTATTTAGAAAAAGTGGAAAATTGAACTTCCTCACTTCCATACAAGGTCAAACTGTGATGATGAAGATCCGATCAAAAGATGGAAAGCTCCAGAACTGCAACAAAACAGAGGTGAGTTTATTTGCAGGAAGGGTCAAAACTGAAATGAAGTGAAACTAACGGCTGCCAGGAGGGGAGGAATGAAACCACTCAAACACAGAGGGATGAGATGGTGACTCGTGCACAGGCAGATGTGAGATGTGACGTCCTAAAACATGAGAATCACTCATATGAACGTTCAAACACGGTCATGATGTTGGTTTTCTGCCAGATAGTCTGAGTGTGACACAGTGAGGCTGCCAGGAAGCACTGGGGAATTTTGGATGAGAGACACAGAGAGGGGGAGAGATGTTAACAGCAGATGAGTGTCTGCACACACACACACACACACACACACACACACACACACAAACATATAAAACACAAATGACTCTGCATGTAGAACAAACTGTTTAATAAAGACCCCCAGTGCTCTCACTGCTGGAAAAATGAGTCAAATCTCCATTTGTGTGTGTGTGCCTGTGTGTGCATGTGTGTGTGTGTGTGTGTGTAAACTCAGCCATTTTCATCCATCTTGAGTCTCTTTTTGTTTTCATATTTTTTTCCTTTTTTCTGCTTTCAAAATAAAAGCATCTGTTCTGACCTTTCGGCACCTTACAGGAATAGCACTCCAAATTTTGCTGAGTGGCTTCTAACGATGCATTCTTTTCTATCCTATGCTCTCATTAAAGTGTTTTTGTTGGTTAAATCAAATCCATCATCAGAGGAGGAGTCCGGGTGAAGGTGGCTGGAGAGGTGGTTCGCAGAGGAAGCAGCAAGAACAGGCGCCAGTTGATCAGCTGATTGCAGCCGATGGCAGTTAAACGACAGTTTGACTTCATGGCCTGTCTGAACTATGATCACTATGCTCAATTAAAGTTTCTGGCTGCAACTTTTAACTGGTTATGAAACTTTCCCAATTCCGTACTGATGCCCTCTGAAGATCTGCAGAATTGTGTGAGACCAACAACGAGAAAATTTTCTTTTTCAAACTTGCATTTTCTGACTGCCTGCCTCGGGTCAGAAGTCAGACGAATCCGATTTATGGTGCATGTAGTTGAAGTTACAACAGGTTGTTACAGCACCACAATCACATACATTACCTCATCGCTCTGCATCCTGCAAACAGCTGTCTGAAAAAAACAAAAAATAAAAGTACTGTCAGGTGAGATGTGTCACAAAAGCATTGTGTCTTGCTCTTACTCTCTTCCAAAGCAAATGCTTTGGTTGTCATACCGCTTTTGGCCAGAGCGGCCGCTAGAATCAATGCAAATTCAAAGTCCGTTCCAGCAACTTTAAACACAGGAATCAGCAACAGATTTCAGTTTGGAATGGATTTTCAGATCCTGGGTTATCTCAGAAAACTGCAGGTGTGCGAGCGTTTGTGGAGGAGCATGACATCACATCAAACAGGTGACACACTGAGCCGTGGTCAGCCGGCGTTGAACATGTTTAACATGTGCATGTTCTTCAGTGACTTTCTGGTTGAAACAAAGGTTTACTCTCCACTGATGTTTTATTGGACAATGTTGGTGAGACAGTTTAAGCAGAGTCACAGCTGCTTTGGAGCTTTTGTTTGTTTTGTCTTCAGCGTTTTCTGGATTACAAAAGCGTGCTGATGTCAGCTCTGACGCTGTGTGGCGTTTACACACATGCACTCTCAGAGGAAAGACTTGGACCGGGGTTGTGTTTTAAGGTACGTTAAATAAAACAAATATAACATTATGTGTAAATCAAAGTGCCTGAAACACCTTATATTCTTCCTCTCCTGACCTGAAGTCTGAATCTAATCCTTTCTTGGCCTCAGCTCTTCTTCTCTCTGTCTCTCAGATGATGTTTTCTGTCTCCACAGGAGCGACCTCCTCAGATTAAATAAAGTTCAGTTTGAAGTTATTAACTTTGGTGGTGTTTCTGTCTCTGGTGTTGTAAAAATTGCATTTCAGCCTGTCTGAGAGAAGATGATGATGATAAAGATCTTTTTTAATGATGGATTTATGATTCAGTATTTTTTGTTTTATGAACAGACACGAACAGCAGCTGTCAGTGGTTTCATTCCTGCGATGTTGGAAGGACAGACCTGTGTTTCCTCTTGCCTTGCTCCTCGCCATGTTTAGGTTCTTTCAGGGAATTAAGTACCTTAAGTACCTCAAAAGCACCTTAATGTGTTAATGTGTTTGTGTCCTGATGCAGCAGGACAGTAAAATAAAGCTGAGACCAATGACACAAGAAGGAGCAGAAGAAAAAAGTTTGAAAAGAGAAAAAGAAGCAAGGCAGCATGGAGAAAAATGTTGAGTTAAACCCCCAGCGAAGAAAAAGTAACAAGACTTCAAGCAGTAAATGAAATGAAGAAATCTGGAGGTGGGGAGAAAAGAAAGAGATGAACACAGAGATGAAAAAAGAGAAGCAGGACGGTGACATGAGAAGGTACTGTAAGGTCAGGCTGGTGTCATTACATCTCATGTCCACTAGATGGAGCAGTTCAATCTGCATTGAGCTGTTGTATGACCTGAACACTGGAGCTGTCACCAGTGAGTGTGTTTACCTGTTTCCTACACAGTCACACCTGAGCTGCCCTGTAACATGAAAACAAACAAAACTTCAAGCAACTTTTAAACTTTGAACAAAGTGAGTGAAAAAAGTTCACAGAAGTTTGAACTCTTGAAGGATTAAAGCAGGACTGACGGTGGAAGTGTTGGAAGAAGTCGACAGCATAAACAAATGGAAGAATGTGACAGCGGTTTGTTAATATTCTAACACGTCGAGACGTGTTCGATTCTCGTTCACTCACCCCTCAATCCAACCTCCCACAGTCTGACTCGCCTTCTGTTTGTGACTGTACGACCAAAGCAGCGTTCAGCACATCCTGTGACAGCAGCAAACAGAAATGTTCCCACCTCCCTTCTTTTAATTTTGTATTTCGATGAGAGTTTGGCTTCGCTTCGCTGCAGCTCAGAGACGAAACATTCACTGGAGCGTTTGGATGTTTCCGCCGAGTGAGCGATTCAGACACAACACAGCATGTTTCTCTGTCTGCATCAGTCCATCATAATGTCAGCTGCATCACCTCACAATCCATCCTGACATGTTAGGTATCTTTAAAACTTTGGGATCTCCCCTAAAACTTTAAATAAAGTTCTGTGGTTTTGAACAACAGGAGGCCGTAATGACGGACCCGGCAGGGCCGACAGGCTCCCTTGTACTTTTCCAGCCCTTCTGACTGTATTTTGGATGCGTTTTTTCAACCCCAGAGGCGACTTCAAAAACAAAGTGCATCAGTGCTGCTGCCGGCGTTACGACAGGTTCATGACTCACAGGTTGTGAGTTATTTAAAGAAGCCACCACTGCAGACAAGGTAATTTCCATAATACACACAGCAACGCCTTTATAAGGCAACTGAGTGAGCAGTGACCTCACACAGGCATGAGCTGGAGGTTTTTTTAAACAGCAGACAAGCAGAAGAGTCACACACACACACACACACACACACACACACACACACACTTTTCCCTTGCAGTGATGATGTCATAACAGCAGAGGGAGAATCCCAGACGTCTGATTAAAGCAGGAAGCTTGAAGTGTGTAACGCCGTCTTCTCCATTTCCTCTACAGTCAGACGTGAGTCTGCGTTTTTGGATGTTAGACACAGAGAGGGGGAGAAACAATGAAAACTCAACCCTAAAATCACACACAGAAAGCTTAAAACCCACCTTAGGTTCACCTTGAAAAAGCCTTGAGCCTTTAAAGCATTAGAAATTCTTTAGATTTTGAACCACTTATGTTCTCATTTAGAACCCAACAAAACAGAAAGTCTCCAGGCCTCTGCATCCTTCAGCACCTGTGAGAATAAACTGAGATCCTCTAAGTGATTCCTCTGAACACTTTCATTCTCTGTCTGGATCTCGTTCTTGTCAGCTCGCAGAACCCTTTTAGATCCCACCAGAACCCAAATGAACCTTTCAGATGGTTTCCTGAGACGACTTCCTGAGAACCCTGAACTCACCTTTTCCCATTCCAGGACCTGTTACATCTCCTTTATTCGCCTCATATGGTTCCTGCCCATTTGTCTAGAAATAAAAATACTGGAGGTGTAAATTTTGTCTTTCTTAATAGAAAAAAAAACTCTTTAGATTTGAGATTTTCAGGATGTCAGAACTGATGAAAACTTTGTCAGATTCATTTGATGAGATTCATTTTAGAACCTCTTTACTTTGCCTGAGCCTCATTGTTGAAACAGCCAAACCGTCAGCAGCAAAGCCAAACCAGAAAAGTCATAAAAGCCTCTTTAGATTACCTGAATCCCCTCTTAGTTATTTAATATCCCTGAAAACCTCAAATATGAATTTAGGCACATAAACATGGATAAAAATGTGTGTTTAATGTTTTCCTGAGAATCATTTCTACATTAAAGCCACGATGACAAACTCTGTGTTTCCAGGAGGAAAGAGTGGGCTGCTGGGAAATGAAGTCAAGCTGTCATACAGAAGCTCGTGGGTGAGCAACAGTTGGGGCAATTTCAGGATAACTCTGATGATGATGATGATGATGATGATGATGATGGCAAAGATAATATCGGCACTAAAAAATTCACGCTTCATAAACTGATCTGATGTCAACTCCAGGAGACCTGCTTCAGAATGCGGCATGCTGGCTCAGTGGTTAGCACTAACAACTTAGAGTTTGATTCCAGACCGGCGCAGGGCCTCCCCCCCCCCCCCGGACTGTATATGTGACCAGTGGTGTACCTTCACCTTACCTACATGAAAGGACTCAGCTGTGAAGAAGAGAGAAGCTGTAACCAACTGAAACAGACCACTGAAGAGTTGAACACTGAGGTTTGTTCCTGATCTTCAGAGCTTACATCTGGAATCAGGTCATGTGACCACAGAGGTTACCATCATCACATTCAATGACAGGACCACCTGTTATCATGTGTTCAAAGTCCCCTATGTGTGTCCTGTAACAACTGAGGAAGGCTGAAGAGACGGGAGAGAGCTCGAGGAAAAAGGTTTGGTCAGTCTGAACACTGACGATGGAGTTTCAGCCGTTCTCCTGCTGGTGTTCGGTAGTTCTCTGGAGCAAATTAGACCGTTCCTCAGCAGAACTGAAGAAGATAACAGAGGAGGAGTAGGCTGAGCAGGTGTAATGAGGTCCTCTAACTCCTGAAGGAGAACCTGGAACATGTGATCATCCTGAGCAGAACATTTAATCACAGAAACAAAGATAAAGTCAAAAAATCGAAGAAAGGGAAGAATCAACCTGTGTGGGGGTCCTGTGCTCGTACCAGCCTCGCCTGCCACAATGCAACCAGGCGAGACGACACAGTCATGAGGCGTGATGTCATGTTGACTGAGCTGAACCAGACTAAACACATCCAGACTGTCAGACAGACACACTGAATGACTGACAGACAGTCAGACAGATGGACAGGAGAGTCACAGGCCAAGTCCAAGTCATCCGAGAGTTTTCCCCTCAACACGTAACTCATTCACAGCTGACCGTGGGAGGGAGGGAGGGAGGGAGGGATAAGGAATCCCTGCTTTGCTCCATTAACAGCCGAATGCAGGGAGAGGAGAAATAAATAAAGACAGAGAAGGAGGGAGGGAGAAGGTAAAAGTTGGAAGTGGTATGAGTCACAAAGCGAGATGGGAGGAGACTGGAGTGGAGTGGGGGGGGGGGGGGGGGGGGTGGGGGGTATAATTATGGTTGGAGGGCCAGGCCGAGAGAGAGGAGAGAGAAGCAGAGGGAGGGAAAGAAAGAGGAGAGCAAGGAGAGAGAGAGAGAGTCCAGCCCACTCCGGTAAAACCATTCAACTGGTGAGCGAGGGAACGCATTCAACACAGAGAGAGAGAGAGAGGAAAAGAGGTAAAAAGAGAGAGAGAGAGGAACTCCCTTCGTCTGGGATAACTTAGTCAAACTGCCTCTCTGACACACACACACACAAGCGCGCGCACACACACACACACACACACACTCACACACACACACACACACACACTCTGCAGCGACTTCGCCCCGGGAACAAGGATCCTCCTGCACTCCACAGTTTTTTCTTCTCTGCTTTTTCATCATCCATTCATCATATCAGAGAGTTTTTTCTTATTCTTCTTGTTCTCCTCATCTTGTTGTTGTGTTTTTCTTTTTCTTTCTTTCTTTCTTTTGACGCCTCCACATTTTCCAGCCATCTGTCCCTGACAAAAAAGATAAGGATTACTCATTTTCTCTCTCGGCGTTGTTTTTGCTTTTTTGTCCTCCTCTCTCTCGTTTCTTTACAGCTTTTTTTCCCTCCGTTTTTCGCAGGTGGACTGTGAGCTGAGCTGAACTTTGCAGCTTCCAAACTTCTGAGGAGAGAACAAGAGAGAGAAGAAAGACAAAGACAGGCAGAAAGAGAGAGGGCTGAGGACGGAGGGAAGGTGACTCTAAGCAGAAGACGACTTTTCTTTCTTCATTCAGGACTGAATTTTTGTCAAACACTTGGGGCCAAAACTCGGCTTTCCTTTTTTTTCTGGCTCCGTCTGTGCATCTGCGTCTGGTAGCATCATCAAATCCATCCCAGCAGCCAATCAGACACCTCGTGCCATCATGTTTGTCTTGCCTCTGTTGAGCTGCGCCGTCATGCTGCTGGTCCAGAGCTGTTGCTCGTCCTCGGACACGGTGTCCAAATTCCAGCCTCCTCCGCTTTCTCTGACCGTCCATCCTCACCAACAGCCGCTGCCGGACGCTGCCTCCAGCTCCCACTGCCCCTCCTGCGCCCTGGCCAGGATGAGGAGGAACGAAGGGGGTGCGGCGGACGATGTGGTGGGACAAGACCAGGAGGAGGAGGCTGCTCAGCAGGATGTGGTGGAGGCAGTGAAGAGGCACATCCTCAACATGCTGCACCTCCAAGCCCGGCCCAACATCACACGGCCAGTGCCGCGCGCCGCACTCCTCAACGCCCTGCGCAAGCTCCACGTGGGGCGAGTAGCGGAGGACGGCAGCGTGCAGATTGATGGGGAGGAGGAGGCACGAGGGCGGGGAGGCCGGGGAGGAGGGGGAGGAGCATCTGTGGCGGCGGCTCGAACCGTAGATGGTGGCGACGCACAGGAGACGACGGAGATCATCACCTTCGCTGAGGCTGGTGAGTGCATACAGCCCAGTGTGTGTGTGCGTGTGTGTGAGCATCGTTCTGTGTGCAGAGATGCAGAGATGAAACCTTCAGGTGTGCAGGCAAAAGGCAAAGTGTGTTTATGCACAAATGTGTGTGTGTATGTGTGTGTGTGTGTGTGTGTGTGTATGTGTGTGTGTGCAGCAATGGTGGCAGTTTGACAGTAAATGTGTAAATCAGAATTTTAATGTGTTTAAGGTGTCAATAAATGTGTTACAGCTACTGCAGTGTGTGCATGTGTGTGTGAGTGTGTGCCTGTGTGTGTGTGCAGAGACTTACAGAATGTGAGCACATATTTTTATGTGTAGCAGATGTGTGTGTGTGTATGTGTGTGTGTGTGTGTGTGAAAGACAAATATGCAGCTGTGTTTGAATTCAGCTCTGTGAAACTGTCATACTGTCAGTGTGTGTCTGTGTGTGTGTGTTCACCTGCTTAATTCCACCTGTGTACTCACTCAGCCATACCTAGCAGGTACACACATACACATACACACACACACACACACACACACACATACATATGCACACACACACACACACTAACCTCTGTAATCGCCCCCTGCTGTTTTCAAAGAATAGCTCATTACCTACTTAAACTCAGAGGAGATTCGTGTGTCACTGTGTGTGTGTGTGTGCGTGTGTTGTTACAGTGTGTTGACTGGTACAAGTTTTTCACCGCAGAGTGAGGGCATTTTTGGAAAGTGATTACATTTTTGCCGGTCGTTGCCACTTCAAAGGGCCGTTTGAAGGTTCAGACCAAGTTTTAAGGGTTAGGGCTAAGCAATGTTTCTGAGCGTGTGTGTGTGTGTGTGTGTGTGTGTGTGAGATTATTAAAGCTGGAAGAGTGCTGCAGCCTTTTTTTCTGACAGACGGTAGCAATGACGAGCGAGTCAGAGAGAGAGGAAGAGGAAAAAAGATTAAACCACTGCTTTTATGACTCAGGAAAACTACTGTTTTCAGCTCATAATGAGCCGAAGCTGTCGGGACTCACAGGACGTCGTCCGTCCAATCCGTCCAATCTGTCCAATCTGTCCAGTGCGTCCTGCTCAGCAGCACTTCAGCAGGCTGATGTCTGTCTTCTTCTTCTGTCTTGTCACCTTTGAACCCTGTTAGGCCCCCAGCAGGTCTCTCTGTGTCTCTTTCTCACATGTTTTAAAAACATTACATTCAGGTCACAGTACCACGTTTATGTGTTTTTTCTTTGGGCAAAGTGACTGAAATACATTGTTTTTCTTATGTGAAAAACTTTCATCTCCAGTTTTTGGTATTTTTACTTTTTTTCTTAGCACGATTCTCCACCTTGTGCTCATTTTGTCAAATCTGTGAGCTCCTTCTTTTGAAGGCAGTGACTGGTTTCAGAGACTTGAAGCTGCAGAGAGAAAATCCATCAGTCAGCAGGTGATCAACTTTACTCCTCAATTAAACGTATGCTCTTAATCATGTGGTGACACAGCTGAGATGAGTTGAGCATGCACAGGAAGCTTTAAGAAATGATTAGCAGGAACATGAAGCGTTAAAGCTGAAACATGTCAATTCACCTGTGGGAGCACATTTTCATTGACAGCATGGTTCTGTATGTAGTCAAACAGATGCACCAATAATTGTGAGATCCCTCTGATGCAGAGTGATAGTGGTTGTGAAATCTGTGCACTGCACTTTCCAAGAGCTCACCTGTCAGTCAGGCAGTGTGGGCGGGACTGTGACGTCTTCTTCTTCCTCCTCTGGATTTTCTGTTGATGCAGTTTCAGTGTCTGTAGGCGAGAGTCTGGAACAGCAGATGGAAAAGATTTTTATGAAGTGGAGCTGTGCAGACAGGCTGAGGGGAGCAGCTTTCTTTGAGGGAAACACAGCTTTTACAGCCGTTTAAAGAGTTGCTCGCAGCGGATAAATGTGTCTTTAGAAATGATCAGTTAGATTTCTGAAAGTGTGTCACTCTTACAATACAAATCTACAAGCGGAACAGCACGTAAGGAGTCTCAGGGGGGTTGAGGCCACAAAAATCAGGAGTTCCAATTGGCTAGTGGTCACTAGAAGATGAACCAACAAGGCCGTCAAAAGTCTGCAGCACAAATCCTCTCAGGATTCTCCTCTCTGCCCACAGACCTTTGAAAACAGAATCTGTTCATTTGGATTGTGTGTTTAACCTGAGCAAAGCCCAGTTTATTCATCCAAACCATCTGAGAGATGCTGAGAGCTAGAGGCTTCACAAACTCCTCCAGAACATTTAGATCAGGACTGACTCTCCACAGAATCTCTCAGGAACTCGGAGCCTGGCTCAGATTTCTCTCCCAGAGGTTTGCCTCTCAGGCTGTGCGGTCTGCTGTCTGATTGGTCATCCTTGTTGGTGGCTGTTTGTGGCCTCCAGACACTTGCACAGCCATGTCATGTTCAAGGCGAATGATCTTGTTTAGATTTATCTACACTTTTTTGGCAGGAAAGTTTGGTTGAGTGACAATAAAAGATAATTCAAGTTTAAGATGAATAGGCATTAACTCTGACTACATGTGCTTAAACCAACCAAACACCTCATCAACCTGTCACATGACCTGTTTTCTGATTTTTTTTAGGCTGAGAGAAGAACGTGGTTTGGGTTAAAGTAACTTCTGACCCTCATTGGACCCATGAGATTCTGAGGCATTTTGGGATTTAAGAAGTCACATGAACAAGTGAACTTTAAGTTTACTGAACCTCTCACTCTGCTGTTAAAACGCTCAGTCATGTTAAAAAAATACTCATCATGAGTGTTGGTGTGATTTTCAAGTCAAACTGACTGCGTTTCTTTTCAGAGGAGCTCATCAGCCCTCTGTGTTTCTTAAGATGTGATGCGGCTCGTCGTGAGAATAGTTTGCACCCAACCAATCCTGTGCATTGTTGGGAAGAACTGATGCATTCAGGGACATCAGTAATTATTTTGGGTGATGGAGATGGCGAGTCACAGGGCTGAGGGATGAGTGGATTCTTGGCGGAAACGTAGTATCAACCTCCGTTTAGCAGCTCTGACACAATATCTATCTGTCCGCCGTTTTCTCTCCATCGGCCCGTTCTGTTTAAATTCCTCTCCTCTGTCCCTGTTTATCTTCTCCTCTTCTCTCCGCCTCTCCCCACACACAGAGGACAATTAGGCTAATTGAACTTAATTGAACACATCATTAGTGACATTCCTCAGTCCACTTTTATGTCCCTCTCTGCTGCTCTCTCTAACCTCGATCTACCCTTCCCTGCTCTGGCAGACAGAATAAACCGGTCATTGTTGGATCTATTCTGGTGGCCGGGTCTGTCTGGGGACTCAAACTAGCGACCCTGCAACGAGCTTGGGGCCAGTTCACTGACTTCTGACTGAGAGGAAACTCTGAATCTCAACAGCAGATGAACAAAGAAGACAAAACCCTCTATATATAGTTAGCGTGTTTTTATTCTCACTTTTTCTTTCTCTTACATTTTTCTGCTCTCTTTGATCCTTTTTTTCTCGTATTCTTTGTGGCTTTAACTCACATTTTCATCTTTTTCTCTCTGCTGGATCTTTCTCTGTCATTCTCTCTACATTTTCTCCTTCTCTCTTTCCAAAGTTTTCTCTGCTGTAATTCTTTTGTCCCAACTTTCTTTTCGCTCTTCACTCTCTCCTCCTCTACCTTTCTCCTCTCTGTCCGACACATCTGTGACGTGGCTTTAGCGTGTTTATAGCGTGTTTATGGTCCTGTCTGTGCAGTCGTAACGCTGCTTAAATCCCAGGCAGCCCATTTTAGTCGTCCTTGTCCCACCACATCATTTGGCTCTGCTTTGATGTGTCACCGGCCGCCAAAGATGCTCTATATCTGGAGAGATGAATCACTCAATAGTAAACAACTACAGATTGTGTCCAGACCTGTTGGGCAGCAACATGCAAACCCACAGCCAACAGTCAGAAGATGAAGTGGATTCAGAGATGTGTCAGGGTTAAAGGTGACCACATTCTCCAGTCTTCATGTTTTCATGTTCACCCTCAAACCAGCAGCGATTTTTTCTCCTAACAAGCCTGATGGATCCTTTCCCTCTGTGTCATAAAGCTCTATGTTCCCTCATTAGCATGCACACACACGCACACACACACACACACACACACACACACTGTCCTACTGCCACAAACACTCACAACAGCACTAAATGTGGATTAATCCGCTGCTGAAAATAGTTCCCGACAAATGCAGCGCTTCCCTGTGTTTGTTGGATAAAAAGTGCAGTGAGCAGCTGTTTCATAAAAGCGTCTGACATTGGCTCAAATCTCGGATCTTTGTGTTTGTCCATGCTCACCTGCCTCAGTGACAGTCAGAGATCAACGGCACTGACTTAGAAAAATTTGTACCTTTTAGATAATTCAGATATTGGAACTTCTTTTTTTTGTTAATCCGTTGTAACAATTTTGGCTTTCCATGTTGTGAAAACTCCTACATTTATCCTGTCTGTCTGTCTGTCTTCATGTTTCCAAACAAATCAATCATTCAAAATGTGACATAAATCAGCTGTCACAGGAGCAAAGTGAGTGATGCTCGTGGTGAGTGAAACAATGCTCAGAGTGAGACGTCTCCATTTGCCTCCTCTCTGTCAGCGGCCTGCTGTGTTGTCCCTCTGGGAGGAATCAGGGAGGACAGGAAAGCAGCGAGTGGTGGCTTTGCTAAATACAGGCGAGTTTAAACAGAGGGGAAGGAACAGGGGAGGAATGGGGGAGGAATTGGTGGGAAAGAAACATAGAGAGGCAACGAGGAGAGAGAATTAGAGAGAGATGTAAACCTTGTCATTGCTGGCTGTCCCTGAATGACTCCTCCAGGCTGTGAACTCCCAGTTTGTCTCCTCTGAAACCACAGAGGGAGACAGCGGTTAGATTATTCTTTATTACAAACTGAAACAGAAGCCGTTTCATCCCAGTATGAAGCTGGTGAGAGAGCATCTGTGTGATTGTGACACAGGAGCAATGTTAGCGCACTGATCTGCACTGTTCCTTCATGTGGGCCACACTGGCAGGACAAAGTCAATAGAAGAGCCACTTTTGCCACAAAACACCAAAGTCTCCCAACAATCAAGTGTATCTTCTCACTAATTTGTCCTCCCACAACACAGAGCATGTGAAAAAATAAAAAATAAAACAACTCAGAGCATGTGAAGCAGCCAACATAAGCAGAAGCAGGTAAGCGACTCCTCTGCTTTCTTTGTGTCATATCTGTAGTTTGTTGAGTTATGAAGCATCGAGCCTCCTGATGGTTTAATGCTGACACACAGAGATGGACATTGGCTGTGGCTTCACCTGCTCTGTGCCTTGGCTGTTTCACTGAGCAGGTGTAACGAGACACACATCTCGTGTCTTTCTCTACAGCATGTCTGTGTCACTGATCTGCTGTGTCTTGCTTGCAGATGTTGTTCACGCATGCAGCCTCTGCTGCGTCTGCTGCAGGCAGCGCTGCTTCAATGCCTTGTCTCTCTACTTAGAGTTTTCCTTTGGTAATTCCCATTAATATGAAAGTGTTTCATGTCATCATGAAAGCTCTGTGCCCAGAAGTGTAAAAAATAGAAAAATAAACAGAGAAATCACTCTTCACCTGGCTTGTTTTACTTTTTAAAAAAAGTATTTGCAAGGTCTCAGGTTTCTGTTAAACCTACTGCTCTCCATACGGTCCTCTTTTTTATCTCTTAACATTAAACAGCCTAGTTAGCCACTCTGGGTCTGTGGTTTGACTGTCATTTATCAGAAAATAAAACCCTGAACTAGTCCAAATATGGTCTGTTGTTACACAACAACATCCTTTAAAAGTTTCACAATTAAATTTCAGTCAGACAACTCATGTTTGAAATGTTTATTGCAGCAGCAAATGCATGTTACATGTTTGGCGTCCAGGCTCCGACCTCATCACTCCCTGCAGATAGGTTAACACAGAGATATTGAGGAGTGATGAGAAAACACAGAGCAAGCCCCCCAAAACTTCACAGAGTCAGAGCCTGGTGCAGCTGATATGAGGATCTGCTATGTGTGGGCCTTGGCACCAGCCGCCGTGTGGCCATTCCCCATCAGCACCTCGGCTGATAGAGAACATACTCTCTAGTGAAACTACTATGATGGTACTAATACCCAGCAAACCACCTGATATGCAATGACAGAAAAGACAGTAAGCAGATATGAACATTTATTGAGCCTTAGATGCAGGAACTCATGAGCCTTTGTGCTGAGAGGATCTCTTTTTTGTGAAGCCTGACGTAGCGTTGATAAGCAGAGGAGGACCAGCGACCAAGGGATTTAAGAGTTGATGTCGGCAGATGGAGAGCTGCTGTTGCAGCTGCTCTGATTTGCAGGGAATAGTGGGGAACAGCGTTCCAGTGGTAGGCTGCAGCTCAGGCAGAGATCATGCAGGTTAGAGGAGAACCAGGATCTTGTCAATGGTTGTAACCATCGACGATGAACAAGGGGGGATGATGGACGGGTGAGAGAGCGAAGATGCAGAAATTTCATCATTGAAGAGAAAGGACAAAAGGTGGTGTTAGTTTTAGCAGATAGCATGAGTTCCTTGGCAAGATCTGTCAGTCTTTGAGTGCTTAAGGAATACGGAAAACATGTTCTTCTATAGTTAAATCAGACAAGGTGAAATCATGCCGTGGATTAAAGGAGAGGGACCTGGTGGTATATTCGCCACACCTGAGAAAGCCATAGAAAGCCATTAGAAGAACAGCCTGTAACACTGAATCAAT
>JAPQLA010000013.1:755155-783689 GCA_029822935.1 Naso vlamingii | reverse complement strand
AGGTGTTTCGTTCCCCAGGAACTCCTCAGTGGACACTTCCTCTCAAGAAGTTCTTAGAACTATTTGGTCCCAAAACGCCTGAAGTCACTTCAACAAATCCTCAATGCTGCTGCTGTTGTCCCTCTTGTCTCCTCTCTGGCATTTTGCTGACTGTCCTCGTTTGTCTCCACTTAATTTCTGTCCTTCCATTTTCATTGTCTGCATCAGAAGTGTCCTGAGAGTGTAGTCAGTGCACTGTGACATCACTTGTGGGTGTGGTTAGAGGTGATCACTTTCATGCATTTTATCATCTTTTCATTAACTTCAGTGTTTATATGATTCAGGTCTTGATGAGCATTAAACTGTCTTGGATGGACTTTGTCAACATCAAGAGGTTCTGGGGACAGCAGATCTGATTCCTGCATGGACGAAAGCTTCATCTCCATCCAGCATCGTGTTTCAATGCCGTCATGGTGGATGATTGATGGTTGAGGACTCATCTTTGTTCATCAAATTCTGCATACATGGGAGTTTTGTAGAGGATGAGATTTGCGTAGGTGTGTCAGAAACTCGTCTGTGAAAGCCGAGCAGAGTGGCAGAGCCTCTTTGGCATTTTGTTATTTTGAGATGGGAACATCTGACTGTCAGATTGTTCTGCTATCTGCTCTGTCATTATAAATAAACCGGCCTGGGAACCCCGACAGACAGAGAGAGCGGCATGCTGGCACTTCAGCTTCAATTAGGCTCAAAACTTTATTGTCCCGAGAGAGAAATCTGGTTCATAGATGAGGTCTAAAAATGAAAACCATGCCCCAAAAATATTTTGTTAAAACAATGAAAACCCAATAAAAACTGCTGAAAACATGACAGATGAGTGCAGGGGCAGAAGGGAGCAGCTGAAGTCAGTTTGATGGAGAAACGGTAACCCCAAGCTCTGTTTCCCACACTGTCCTTCCTTTGTTATTGTCCTCATGTCTCAAACTGAGCTGCACTCTGGGAATAATTTGACAGACCGCTTTCATTTGGTGCTAACAACCAAAACACGAGACAGGACAGTTTTAGCAAGTTAACAATGCAAACTGACACTGATAAAGATCAGACTGCTCTTCAAACTAAGCAGAATTCACTTTTATTTGTTTGGCTTCACTCTTTAAAGTGACCACAGAATTTATGACAAAGCTGCAGCACTTCAAATATCTACAGAGAAAACAAGCCAGAGCGTTTCAGACATCCATCGCTTGACACTCAGCCCAAGAAAAACTTCCATCCTAGTTGGTTGAGCGCTGCACGTCTTTTCTCCAATGCCAGCGTTCAGCATCAATGCAGGACGTTGCGAGGTGGAAAATAAAACATGGTCAATGGACGTGAAGAATGTCTGAAGTTTGTCCTCCATCCATCTCCATCTTGATTCTTTTAATGATAAGCACTGAAGTTTGATGCACAGATATCGAGATCATTCAGAAGAGTGACGGCTGCTCAGCAACATTTCTTTACAAAAATTGACAGTGTCACCCTCTAGTGGTCATAGAAATTATGACTGGAACGAAGTCAGAAGAGGTTGCTGTTTGTTTGTTTTCAATGATTTTATTCACGACAGCCGTTACTGAAAACATAAACACTGGTTTCATATATTTGTAACCATGGAGACCAAAATCATCCACACTTTGACCTTTGACTCCTCCACAAAACAAGAGCCTGATCCTTCCAGGACTGAAAAGACACTGTCAGTAAACATAAATGTTTTAGAGACGTGGTTCCATGTCAGGAGAGCTTCAGCTGCAGCTGAAACTCATCAGTTTGTCTCATTTAACTTCAGTTTTAAATGTTACGTAACACACCAAAGCAAACATCAGCCATCAGACACACAGATCAGAAACACAAAGCATGAGACCAGTTTTCACTTCGACTCAAATGTTGGATTGAAACGAAAACGTCTTTGACTTCAGCGAACATTTTTCCTCCTCACTTTGAACCACCTGGAGCTACTTCTTGTGACTTCACATCCATTTGTATTTCTGAATCACATGGCCTCTCAATGTGTCGCTGCATGCAGGCTGAACACCTTCAGGCTGCACTTTACTTTGATCTGTATTAAACACAGATCTCAGCTGTGATTGGTTATCGTACCTGGTGGGTGTCCTTGCCTTTCCCCCACTGCTTGTGATCCTGTCAGGCTGCACAGAGGGATTCGCTGCCCTTCGACGTGATCCGAGCTGAAGCTGCAGATTAATTAAACTGTCAATGAATCTGGTGATTGTTTTCTCTGATATTTGCAGTAAAAACACCACCCAGGTGTCGGGAATTACTTAAAGTATTTTGGTTTGTTTGACCAACAGCCTGGCAAATATTTAATTTACTGGCATGTATCATTAGAAAGAGGAGCATGTCCTCTTATTTAAGAAGCTGGAACCATCATTTCTGGATTTTATGCTTGAAAAACAATCAGAATGATTCACTGACTAATTTTCCTTTAACTCACTGATGCATCTGTTAGTCTTTTGACCTGGAAACTAATTTTCTAAAGCTCAAGGTGAAGCTTTTAATCAAAAAGTCAAACACAATCAGTTCATTGTCAGAAGAGAAAAAGCTGCGTGTTCTCACACTGAAGAAGCTCAAGCCAAAGAATTATCGGCTGATCAACTGATTAATTAATTAGCTAGCTGAAGCGCCGCTGAATGGATTTATCATAGTGTTTACACCGTCTGAACTTCATTTCCTCCTCTGCTCAGCTTCCGTCTCTCTACAAATTATGTTTCTTGTCGGCTTCGTTCCTCTCAAATGAAAATGCTCAAAAGGACTAAAGCTTCTTCAGAACTACAAAGGGCAGGGTTATTTTTAAAGTGTGTGTGTGTGTGTGTTCGGTCCAGACGAGACTTTCTCTTCTCTCTTGCTGATGATGACAGAGTTTGGCATCCAGGACATTCCTCTCGTCAGACAGAGAGGCTGCTTTAATGCCTCCTCACCACTTTTGTTTACGGGCAGTTTGACAGCGTTACACAGGTTTTGTTTCACATCTCGAACCGCTCAGTGTGTGTGTGTGTGCATGCGTGTGCGTGTGTTTACTCACACAGCCCCGCTGACTTACATGTGGTGGCAATAAGGCCAAGAAGGGCGTCAACTCTCGAGATCTGCAGCAGATTTTTGTCCTATGCAGGCAAAGCTGAGCCTGAGAGTCCTCACTGAGGGATGTTTCACCCAAGTACACTCCATGTACACTGTCACCATGGAAACTCTTTCATCTAACGATTTTTAAAGAGCACGACAACTTCACCAGAGTTTGGAGCTGTCATGTGACAAAAGTTTTCATGATGAACTGAAAAAATCACTTTTCACATCAAACTTCTGGTTAATTCAACATGCACTCAAACATCACTGCAGTGTGTGTGTGTGTGTGCATGTGCGTGTGTGTATGTTATATGGGGAGGGGGTGCATGTGTGACCCAGCCCGCTGATCCCTCCTAATGTAAACTAAGCAGACAGAGGAAAGGGCAGACTGAGAGCCTGCTCCTGTGGTACACTGTAAAAAATATTCTTTATGTTTTAGTCTTTTTTTCTAATGGTCAACAGATCAACATGTGAGTGCGTCTCTGAGTCTGAACTTCCTGTCAGTGTCTCTGTAACTTATTGGCTCCTACTGAAGAAGACGAAATCTAGTTGTTACAGTCCACATTAGCATGTTAGCATTTTGCTTCACAGAGCTGCTAGCTTGGCTGCAGCCTCTGGTCTGGTTTTAATGGAAACTGGTTTCACTCTCTTCATGCAGTGTGAATGCATGAGCAGCAGTGTGTTCAGATGGAGGCACTCTTTGATCCCTCTAATGTAAACCTGACAGACCAGGAGCCGATCGACCGGCAGATTAGCATTTCCATTAAGAAAACTGCGTTTGAACAGGAAGTCCACAGACGCTGATCCGTCACATCTGTCAGAAACACTTTACTGTACATACGGCTCCTCGGAATGATCCGTTCTTCCTCCCCTCATCCTCTGCCTCACCTTGTCCTTCACAGTTACAGCACAGCGCACAATGGGGTGTGGGAACGAGACGAAGATCGACAAACAGCTGTGCAAACTAAACATCCAAGCTGCTCGCTCTTTCTTTCTTTCCTTCTTTGTTCTCTTCCTCTTTGAACATTTGTTGTCGCAGCTACAGGACGAAGTCAAAGAAAAGCTGAAACTATAAAGAACGCAACAGCAACAGGTTACAACGCTGGTCTTACCATGACAAAAACACAAACACACTCACCCCATACACAAACAAAGACACACATTCACACAAACAGCTAAAGGACACATGTACAAACACACACACACACACACACACACACACACACAGGTTTGCTCATCCAGCTCATCCATTGAAGGAGGGATTATGATGGACAATGATGTTCACACACGAATGGGTACAGTTTGCGTGTGTGTGTGTGTGTGTGTGTGTGTGTGTTGGACATTGTGCTCTCAGGAAACAGAGGGTGAAGGTGTGTTCACTCAATGATGTCAACAGTCAAAAGCCAGCTGTGACGAGTCCAATTTAAGCCCCCCCCCCTCTAAAGACCACGCCCACTGAGGTCAGCCCTCTTGACATGATGCGTTCAGGTGCTCGATGACATCCTGCAGAGTCAGAGAGGTTGTGCGTGTTGATTTAAACATTAGTCTGCAGGCTAAAAAAATTCCAGAGCTGCTGAAGATCCCCTCCTGAGGATTAAAACATTCAAACAAACATAAAAGCTTATTTTGTGTTTGCTTTGCAAGTTTCACAACAGATGAACAACTGTTCAAATGATCAAAACTGCCAAACATAGATGTTGGAGCTGCTGTGGCCTTGAGGATCATCTGGCCTTAAAATTATTTTAACTTGTGATCAGAGAAAAATTCACTTTCAGTAGGAAAAAAACATGCACTAAGACACATAGAGTTTTTTAAAATCAACACTTTTTGCAGTGGGATTGTGTACATTATTGAGAAAAGCATCTCTTTGCTCCCATGTTTGCACTGGTACTGATTTTTTTCCAATAGTGATCTCATAAGTCTGTGTGTGTGTGTGTGTGTGTGTATTAGAGGGATTAGAGAGGATTTAATGAGATTTATCATAAAGCGAGAGTCCTTTTCACAACATTGCGCTGCGTGTTTGTGTCACATGTTGGCAGGATCTCTTGTTTAGCTTTGTTCACTGCTCAGAGAGGCTTCGTCTGATTAATCAAATTCAAAGTCATAATATGCCTCAGGGGCTGATGGGAGAGTTAGGGAACATGTGGTCCGCTGTTGATGATGATGATAATGATGATGATGTTTGGCTCAAACATCAGTTTATTGTCTCTGGTTTTGATCGATTGATCGATTGATCGACACGCTTAGAGAAGTGAGCGATGAGATGCTGGAAAACCAATGAAACTGAGTTATTATTTGAACTGTGTTCCGGTATTTATGGGGTTTTACGTACTTTGTGATGGTGAGATGGCTATTTTCTCCACCATCATCTCGTTTGTTCCTTTTTTAATGAGACAAAAACTGATGTAAAGTAAAACACTGAGCTGGAGCTTTTCACAGAATGACTGTGTTTCAGCCTCCCTCCTCTCCACTGTGCTGTCCAGACGCTGCATGACAAACTGTGTGTGTGTGTGTGTGTGTGTGCGTGTTTGTGGTGTGGGCACACACACACACACACACACACACACACACACACACACACACACACACACCCACACACACACACACAGAGCAGACGGGGGCCAGAAATCAGCTTTTATGAGTTGTTGAGACATCAGTTTGTAAAGATCAGTCTTCTGTAAATGAAAGGGGATTACACAGAGAGAGAGAGAGAGAAAGAGGGAGAGAGAGACACTGACTGTGAGTGGCAGAGAGAGGGAGAGATGAGCTGTGAGCAGAGGACTTGCAGAGGTCGGACAGACTCCAGCAAACAGAAACTTCTTGTCTCTGAGTGTAAATGAGCTGCTGGAACTCGCTCTTTGCGCTGTGGAGTTTTCACATGTTTTCAAACACAAAGCGAACAGACCGCATGTCATCGTCAGTGTTTAGATTGATTTCCCTCCTTCCAGGCAGCTGTCAGTCTCAGACGAGCTCGATTAAAATCATCTTCAAGCTGCATTTCAGACATCAGTGTTCTTCCAACTTTGTGTCAACACTTTGTGTGTGTCTCTGTCCTCCTTCAACATGGCAGTGCCCCCAAAAGCATTCCAGTCACCACCAAAGCTGCACACCACTTCAAATTTGTTGATTTAATACTAGAAACTGTTTATACCATTGAAATGTGCATCTGGATGTGCTTCAAAGCGTGCACAGTGATAGACAATGATGTGAAGCATGTGGCAGATTGTTTTAATTCAAGTGAGAGCAGCAGCCCATGAGAAAGTACAAAAACTGTTTAAAGATGCTCTCACTGACAAACGGACATCTTTCCACCAAACTCCACTTACTTTTCTTTAGAATTTACTCAAACATGTCACTACCAACAATATTCAAAACAAAGAGTGGATGTATTTAACCTGTTTTAAAGCTCAAATCTGTCAGTCTGGGCTCATTTCACTGTTTTCTGAATCCCTCTAAACAAACAGTTCATCAGAGGAACTAGTGGTTAGTTGCAGCCATTGTTGCATTAAAGGAGCCTTCACTACCTGAGCAATGAAAAGTGTAGAGGAGGTCAGACACTGGTGACCAGTGAACGCCTCACAGGAGCTGTTCAACACTGCAGTCCAGCAGAGCAGCACCAACTCACCTTTTATCCACAATCATGTTTGTCAGGTAGAAAACCTCAGTGAGACATGACAGTGAGAGACTCTGCCAGCTGCATCTGCTTCTGATGACGACACGTTCACTGTAACTGAAATTGAACGTGCACCGGCAGCAGCGGTCCTGCACACAGACGCAACAGTTCACAGCTCGACTGTCATTACGGCCATAATAAGCAGCTCTGCATGAAGCCACAGAGCTCACTCCCGTCACTCTGAGCCACTAACAGGCCGTTAGCATTTCCTCTGCACTTCACATTTCCCTGAGACTTTAAGAGGTGCAGCAACAGTTTGCTCCACTTTAAGGCCCATTTAGAACAGAGAGCAGCCTGACTGAAAATGGAAAGTCTTTCCTTTGGGTTTTGAAAAAAACATCCACTTTTACATGAACAACCTAAAGCGCTGTAGTATGCATGTCAGGCCAAAAGCTTGTGGTGTAAGTAGGTAATGAGATACTACAGGAAGCTGCCTACAGTTGTTCACCTCCTGTTGATGTAACTGTTACTTTACCTTAACCAGAGCCACAAATTAAAGAAATTCAGCCGAGAGTGACTTCTAAAATTATTCTACAAACACTTAACCCTGGGCCATTTTTAAGATACCTGCTCGAGAAATTACATTTCCAAAATGAATTGGTTATAACTCAGCAATGACAAGGTGTATTATCATGATCTCGGTGTCATTTTGAAGGTAATACTTGCGAAATTACTGCAGTGGTGTCACAATGAGTATATATGTGACTGGGTCAGAGAAAATGAAGATGGCACACAGCAGAAAAATCAAAAATGTCACTTTCACCCCAAAATGTAACACTTTTTGAAGGAAAATCCCTTTGAAATGACTTCATTGAAGCCCAAGGGCTCTTGAAATCTGTATAAAACATCTGACCATTCTCCATACCAAAACTGATGCTAAAATAGCGACAGTCCCAGAGACCCTAATCCAGGGTCAATAGGGTCTAAGAGGTTACCTCAACAGACTGTCATCATATTTGACCTGCTGTCAGTGCACTGTGGAGTGTTTGATTGGAGTTTGGTCGTGGCTACTGTGGAATGCATTGACTTGTGTTAGCATTAGCATTAGCATTAGCGTAGTCACCACGTTCACAAGCTCTCCGCTTGTCAGTTTACACAGATGGAAAGAAGGTTGCAGTTTCAAAAGATTACGCTCTGGAACCCAGATTCAAATGTTTGCAGTTTCAGTGGTACCTGCACGTCGCTGCCAAAGGAAGGACGAGCTGCAACAAAAGTGTTTTGTTTGATGTGAAAATGAGCGCCATGTAAATATGGTCTGAGATAAGTCGAACCCACCTGTTCTTTTGTTCTACCTGCTCATAGGTTGGAAGAAGCTGACGTCTATCCCAGCATGCATTGCCAAAGAAGAATTAACTCGGTGCTTTAAATCATTCCAAACATCTTTACATCTTTTAAACATGTCACAACTATGCAACCAGCTAAGCCAATCAGAAGACTGGAAGCTTTCCCATTAGTTCAGATCATTTTTATTTCTAACGTTATTGCTTTGCTCATATTCAGACTCAAACCAACATGTTAGTTTGTGTCACTGTCTCACTTCCTGTCACAGAGGAAGAGGAAACATCAGGCTGTGATACACACACGACACTTGTCAGGACGAACATTCAGTGCTGGTTTGAAGGTGACCGATGAGCAGCATTGTGTGCGTCACACTCACAGGCTGTTTCTGTCTGCGTTAAAACAAAGACTTCTTCCTCTTCTTCCAGCAGTCTGAATCAACATCACACACACTATTCTAAGAAACAATGAATGAACTTGTATTTTTTAATCTTACTGAGGTGATGATGATGTAAGTGAGATAATCGCCTCCAAATTGTCGGTTAAACAGCGTTAATGGACTCGCTAAAGTGCCGTCCGCCTCCACACACACGCGCACCCAGAGAGACAAACCGCCCATTCACACCGTTTAACAGAGCACCACTGCTGCTGACATTCATAAACTCTCAAATCGTGACTTTGATTTTCTGCATGGACGCCCATGGGTGAGAGACATTACAGAGAGAGAGAGAGAGAACAAGGTGATGCAGGGCTGTTATGTAACAGAGGTGGATGGTAATTAGATCTTCAAACCAGTGATTAGCTCGCTGTATCACCCTGAGGTTTACAGGAAATATAAAATTCAGGTCTGGAGGTGTGTGCGTGTGCGTGTGTGTGTGTAGTTTGCATGGGGACACAGTCAGCCAATCCCAGCATGGTTTTGGGAGCTCTGAACCTTTAGTCTAATTAAAACACATGTTAGGTTGTGCTGTGTCAGTGTTCAGGAGCATAAATGATCATCAGTGACTGGTCGTCGTGGTGACACATGACACATCCTGCAGTCTGTTCAGATATGACTCAGCTCAACTCAGCACCTCTCTAAACTCACAATTGTTAAGTATCCATCAAAACTGAACTCTGCATAAACATTTAATCACAAACTGACTTTTGTGGATAGCTGAGGAGAAAACTCCACCACAAGGCACCACAAACTCAACTACGGCTCAAGTAGTCAGCTGACGGGACATTATTCTCTGATTTTGTCATTAAGCACAAAAACATCCGTTTGTCCAGAGATTTGAAGGTTTGCTGCTTTTTTTTATTTTTATAGCCTTCAACACTGAAGAACTTTGCATCTTGTTGGAATTTGTGATGAAATATTTTTCTGACATTTTAAATGTATACTGAAAAAAAATTCAACATCCCTCAAACTTGCATTCAGAGGATCATGTGCCTGACAGGGCAAACTCGGGGCCCAAACACCTGCCAGTCATGTTCACCTTCCTGGCTGTGATCTACACGAACCAGCAGCCACCAGCTATCACACATTCATAAAACACGCACATTTAGACTCCAAACAAACCTTGGACGGTCAGAGCTTCTCTCTCCTAAAGACGTGCAGCTTTTAAACCTTCCCACAATTCACGGCGAAGACACCACAAACTGAGAAAATGGCTTATTCATTCTTTCAAATTTGCTGCTGTAAATTCTGGCTGCAGTCATGACAACAGAGCTCCTGGTGGGAACCATTAGGTGCTTGAAACGCTGCCTGACTCCAAAACCTCCGACTACTGCTGCTGAGTCAGCAGGAAGAGTCCAATCAGCAGTGCACGCGAGTGTGTGTGTGTGTGTGTGTGTGTGTGTGTGTGTGTGTGTGATCATGTTAGAGATGATAACATAACATCATGATAAGTGTCAGCTGTGTGAGTAGGTGACTCTATAGCTCAGATGTGGTGTGTGTGTGTGTGTGTGTGTCAGCTCAGTAAAGACCTGACACACACACACACGCACACGCACACACACACACACACACACACACTCTTCAGCTCTGGTATTTGTCGCCGTCTTTCTGTGCGTGATGCAGAGAGGATCAACACTGACACTCGTGTGTTTGTTTTCTGTGTAACTGATCATCAGGTTACTTTCCTGCAGCCGGTCAGCTCTGTTGCCATGGTTACCTGCAGTTTACCTCCACCCTGAGCTCTGGATTTAAACTGTGGACCTGAAAATATGTTGTAGCCAGTCAGAGAGGAGAGTTTTCTGCTGAATCATGCTCTGCAGTGTGAGTGTGTTGTTGTTGTTGTCATGAGTGGTTCTAAGCGTGTCTGTCTCTCTGTCTCCGTCTCAGGCGAGTCTCAGGGGATGGTGAACTTCGTCCTCTCTAAAGAAGGAGGTGAGCTGTCTCTGGTGGAGCAGGCTAACGTCTGGCTCTTCCTCCGTTTGGCTAAAACCAATCGAAGCCGAGCCAAAGTGACCATCCGCCTCTTCCAGCAGCGCCGGCTTCCCAACGGACGCCTGTCTTCGCCGCAGGATGACATCCTCCTGGCGGAGAAGACCGTGGACACCCGTCGCAGCGGGTGGCACACCTTCCCAGTGTCTGCGGCGGTGCAGGTGCTGCTGGAGAGCACTGAGAGCACAACACTGAGCCTCAGGGTGTCCTGCCCGCTCTGTGCTGATGCCGGTGCCACCCTCGTTCTGGTCTCAAGTGGCTCGGAAACGTCGCAACGTGCCAACCAGCGGGAACAATCCCATCGGCCATTTCTCATGGCTGTGGTCCGGCAGGAGGACGGTAGCGACATGCGGCGGCGCAGGAAGCGCGGGCTGGAGTGTGATGGGAAGGTCCGCGTCTGCTGCAAACGACAGTTCTACGTCAACTTCAAAGACATCGGCTGGAACGACTGGATAATCGCGCCACCTGGTTACCATGCCAACTACTGTGAGGGGGAGTGCCCCTCCCATGTGGCGAGCATCACCGGGTCCACGTTGTCCTTCCACTCCACCGTCATCAGCCACTACCGCATGAGGGGCTACAGCCCCTTCCAGAACCTGAGGTCGTGCTGCGTGCCCACTCGACTACGAGCCATGTCCATGCTCTACTACAACGAAGAGCAAAAGATCATCAAGAAGGACATCCAGAACATGATCGTGGAGGAGTGCGGCTGCTCGTAAGCCCCGACCGCACAGTTCCGGAACAGACTGAACTGGAGAGGAGCAGAGAGGGGGAGAAACTCTGAACCCAGAGACAGAGAGAAACCAGGAGAGATGGAGGGAGGAGAGAAAGATGAACAGGTGACCAGTGATTATGGTCACTTTAATCTACTGCGCCTCATCCTTCGTTTCCTGCTTCCATCGCTCTGGCACTCGGGGTCGCTCTGTGGGGAAAAAAATTCTCCTCTGTCCTCGTCCAGCAGAACTCAGAAAGAGTCTCGATGGCACTTTCAGAAAAAAGAAAAGATAAAAAAAAGAATATCTAATATATTTTTGTTACAAGGGAGGGATGAGGCTTATTTATGTGTCTGAGACGTTCAAGCACCACTCAACCCGTCAGATCTCGGAGAGACACGGTGCCTGAAAAACTACTAACAAAAAAAATCTCAAAACTATGCAACTTGTTTCACGTATTAAATTCTTATTGTATTTTACTTTGTTCTGGTTTTTGTTTCCCAACTGTTTACTTTTTTCAAAACGTACAAGGAAGAAGGAAAAAGACCCTTTTGTATTATTTTTTGGAAGTATAAATTTGTGGTGTGTGTGTGTGTGTGTGTGTTTGTGTTTGTGTGCATATATGTACTGGTGTACGATATGTACATATGTGTGTTGAGTATGTGTGTGTTGAGAGATACTTGAAAGAAACAAGTTGGCCCGGCTGCTGGAACCAAACACTTCTTTATGTTACCATGGCTACCATGTTGATGTTATAATTATTATTGTCAGCAAGTATATTAATAATATTATTGTTATTATTGTTGAAAATATTTTGTTTGGCTGCATTTTTGTTTTTATGTCTGTTTTTTTTAAAAGAAATGCTACAAACGTTTTCATTTTTTGCACTATAACGACACTCGTGCTCAGATTAGGCTGAAAGAGCCTCAGAGGAAGGACAGACTAGAGCTTCCTGCTCAGGTTACACACTTGATGCTCACAGGTTCGATTCCCAGGATAGGACACATGTGGTTGAAAGGTCAACATATGTCACTCTGCATTCTGAGTCTCAGAGTGACACCATGGCTGCGTGTGATAGGCCGAGTCATCTGTCAGTCAAGCAGTGAGAAACCAATGGGAGCCCCTGAGACGGTAACAAGAAAGTCTTTTCAAATACTGAACTACACCATTTCACCAGTTTTTGTTTGAATATACCATCTGTTAAATTAAATCTTAATGCACATTTTTTATTTCCAACATGAAGGTCTAAATGTTCCCCAAACTGCCAGAAATAAAAATCTGATTAGCAGAAATGCTGCTTCCTCGTTGATTTATTTTTGTTGGCATTTAAGTATCCAAATTATTCTAAAAATCCCAAAGTCAGCTCCATCATGTGTATGTTTCTCATTTTAAATGGAAACTCCCAGCAGGGTCCCATGAAAATACAGAGGACTGATTGATGGATGCCACAAACCGGCCTAAAGTTTTTTACATTTAAACTTTTTGAAGTTTCACCATGTTGCTGCGGAAACATTTGCGAAGTGCTAAAGATTTACCTTGTGTTTCTAGAGAGATGTTGAAGGTCTTCAATGCAGCAGCAGTCCTCTGAGAGCTAGTGGTCATTAGAGGAACTGCAGCTGCGGAGGCTCCTGATTGGATAAACCAACAGCTGACCTGTTGGTGATGCTAGCTGTTCAGTTAGCACTGAACATTAGTAACTATCCTTAAGAAAACATTTCAGATCTATGGATAAATGTTCAAAAATGAATATGATCTTTTAAACATGCCATGACTAACAGAGAGAGCAACAATGACCTTACAAAGTAGAAATCACCACGACGACGCATGAGGAGCTTCCTGTCTGTCCAGTCCGATGCTACAAGGATGCTTGTTGAAGTAGAGAGTAAAAAGCACTTAGAAGAAAACTGCAGATGTAGTTCGTATTTAAATTCTTAACAGACTTTCCCAGGAGAGTCGAATAAGGTTTATACACTACAACAAAACGAGACACGTCTTAACTGCCCTGAGTTGCAGTTTGCTAAATTAATATCTTGTGTTCTTTATGTTAGCCTGAATATTCAGTGACAGCTCGCTGAATGCTGCTGTATCCTCTCTAATGTCCAACAAGGTTTAAAAAAGAACAAAAACAGATTTAAAGCACAAGAACAAACTTAAAACACTTTCCAGTCTTTGTCTATGGTGGATGTTTACAGTTATGTGACTTACTAACTAAAGGTGACTAGCATTAGCCACAAGAATGAAAATGACAAATTCATCATTTTTTCGCTTCAACAGCCTTTATTTCCTTATTAGATCAAGATTCAGAGTCAGTAGCTTTCAGGTTAAATTGACTCATGGAGGCTCATTAATTATTAATTTCTTTTGTGCCAAGTTTTTGATTTTTTATGAATGTGACACTTTATTCAAACATTTAATTAAGTTGTCTGACAACAATTTGCACTTTGAAATTTTTAAGTTGTCTTTTCACATGAATAAACATTAGGAACATCGTAAAGAGCCTCCGTAATTTCCCCCAAATCACCTAAAGACATGTTATTGGACACCTTAAAATAAGTGATTAAAGTTATAAGACAAGAAAGACAGAGTTTGACATTGTCTGCACATTCTTTGAATTTTCCCAGAGTTCACAGTAAAATATGACGATTTCAGCTGATCTGCTGACTTCCAGAAGAGAAGACAGAGGGTTTCGGTTCTAGACTGAACATGTGAGGTCCAGTTTTAGTTGCTTTAGTACACCAAAGAGTCCAGTTTGTGCACTTGTTTGAAGGAAAGAAAAAAAAAAGTTCTATTTGAGTTACACCTGATTTCTGTTTGTTTTTTATGAGAGAAAAACCCTGAAAATTCACCATTTGGTATCACAGAAATCTGTACAAACGTGTTGTTTTGTCAACCAACATTAGAAAAGTGTGACTTGCTTTCATAAAGACAGTTAGCTGATGTTTTAATTTTGCTTTATAGCTTTTGTTTTAGAATTATTTAGTATTTGGTTATTTTTTTTACAAAATCATTCTTTTTTTTATTGAACTGATGAGTTTGTCGCCTCTTCCTTTTCCTCTACTGCACACCAAGAACACCCTTTTCCCACAATGCCTCACTTCACAAACTGAAAAGAAAATCTGCAGTCTCCTTGTTCTGTTTTTGGGAGAAAACAAGCGTCCAATTAGATTTGGTCATTTCTGAGTGTTTCTGTGTTGTTTGTGTTTCTGTCAGTATTGTCGACTTGTTCACCAAAAGTTTGGCGCACTGTTCCCCGTTTCGATGAAGTCACGCATGTTTTTATTTTTGATTTCCTCTTTGTGTCCTTGTTGTTGTAGAGGAGACAAAATCCTCTTCTTTTTGACTCTTTGGGACAAACGCGTCCATCCTGTGTGTACATGAACACATACAAAATGTCAGTGCAGAAAAAAAGCCTCAAAAAGAAGCAAAAATTAATTTAAAAAAAAAAGGGTTAAGTGTTTGTATTTGTTCAGAATTTGTTCTTTTCATTAAGACAAAAAATACTGACACTGAATGAAGTGGACAGAGAATAAAAAGTCTATTTTTTATTCTGTATATATGGAAATCCACATTTCAGTATGTTGCATTGCTTTGTTGTACAAATCAAACGTTGCTTGTGGCATTTTTCTAATCTAATTTATTTTACGGTATTGTTTTGTTTTTGTTTTCTGCTTCACCATTAAAGTCTAAAGGATGTACACAAATGAAATGAGTCTTTGGTCCTTTAAATTCAGGGAAACATCGTTTGGCTCGGTTTCCTCCACCTCATGTCATCTGATGAGTCGGTCAGTCAGAAAATAAATGCACTGAAAGGGTATTTTGAGTAATACAAATTTAATTTGAAACACTCACAGGAAGTTGTTGTTATGAAACAATTTGTCACCACCGTCCATCAGGTTGTGAAGCTCCACGCAGGTTTTTAGCTCAGCCTCACATCATCATTCATAAAAATACTCACCTGGCCTTGTTAAACTCACAAATCAGAAATGTGATCTCAGAAACTGATGCTGAGCTTCTCCTGCGGACGAGCGTCTGGGGTCGAGTGCGAGGTGGTTGGAGCGACTCCAGGCAGTGAGGAGGAGACACAGCAGGAATTCATTTCCTCATGTCGAGGAAGAAACGCAGGCTCCATTAAAGCTGTGATACACGAGGCGAGAGGTGAAAAGGTGAGCTGAAGCTCAGCGGTTCCCTCGCTGTTAAACTTTAAGGCTGCAAAAACATTAGTGCTGTAGAGGAAACAAAAGAGGAAAGTTCTTCAGCATGTGGAAAGCTTCAGAAGAGATTGAATCACATTTAAAAGAGGAAGAGCCTTCACATTTACATTTCCTTGAGTTAGACGGAGCTGAACACCAGCAGCAGGTGAGTCAGGAACTTGAAAGGGACAAACATGAGAACGAACGACGTGATTTCCAGTGATGACGTGTGGGTCTGACAGAGAGGGTCCAGCTGTAAATCAAACTGTATGCATGGATGGAAACTGCATCAGAAGTGAAGGATTATGTTAGAAATCAAGTGACAAGGAATCATTTCATGTTGCACTTGTCATTATAGAAACCAAAATAAAAAGCCAAAAGAGTTTCATTCAAAATTTGTTTTTTGACGGAATATTTTGAAAATTTCATTTTACCTAAATTGTTATGTCCATAATTTTATTTATGACGGATTAAAGCAGTCTTACCTTAGTTTGCTGTGATACTGATTCAAACCAACGATGCTTAAAAAAAAAAGGGAGATAAAGGACATCGTGAGGATGAAACATCCAGCTGACACACAGACAACTTGCTTATCCTGAAACAACTCCTACCAGAGTAACTTGAAACATACAGGCTTCTTGTAGCTGGATTCACAAAGGTAGACTTTGACTACAGCCTACATCTAACAGTCAGACTTTAGATCAACTACAGAAGTCCTCCGCTGCACAAAGCAGTGAAGTTCTTCACTGTCTTCAGGGCCGCTCACATAGAGAAGAGTCAATGCAGGTGTGGCCGCTCCAAAAATGCCTTGGAAGCACATCTGTGGGAAAATACAGCCAGAATTAAACTCTCGCCCATGTTCGCCGTTATCCTGTTGTTTCTGCTACTGTTCCCCCGGCAACAAAACAGGAAGAACATGGTGAGTAGTAAAGCCCTCACTGGCCGGAAGTGACGTCCCCGTGTCTTAAGCTGAAAAATTTTCGCCCCTTTTATGCCCCAAAACTGCCTGAAAAACGTGTCACTCAGCAGCAAGAGACGAGTGCCAGCTGTAGAGAACAATGGATTTGCTGGTGATGTTTCTCAGTGTGATTGGCCCTTTAAGGAGGACTATGGTACAATGCATTCTGGGTAAATTAAGACTTTTTGCCAAATGGAAAAAAAAACAACAACCATCGACCAAGTTCCCACATCCAATAACTCAGCTCTCACCCCAGCAGAAAACTTGTGTGAGGAATTCAACTTCTACAAGGATTTTACTTGGACAGTTCAGTGGAACAGTTAAAAAAAGAAAATCTGATTTGGAAAAAATTGCTGCAACAGTAAATAGTGTTAATTCTATTGTTAAGAGGAACAAAAACAACGTTGAAAGAGATTTGAAACCACAGTACAAGATGCAAAGAAAGAAACTTTCAAGAGAAGAAATCCAAAAACAAGAGGAGGACCACAGGAAAAAGCTTAAAGAGATGACAGAAAGAGTGCTGAACATATATGGTGGGTGATTGCCTCTTTTTGGAGGATAAATGGTGGACAGGAGAGCGGCCAATGGCGTTGCTGCTGGCGTTGACAGCAGCCCTCCGAGGCAAGAGGGCGAGACGGAGGCCGACAGTTAAGGGAAGAACACAAATCAGGACAATAATGAATCTTGGGATTGTTTAGTCATCTGACAGAAGAAAAAAGAAGTTTGACTTTCTGACTGTTTTTTTGGAATGCTAATGATGAGCTCTAAGCTCTCCAGCAGTGTGCACACCAAAAGTCTAAAAAAATTTGCGTTGTGTGATTGTGCAAGTATTATCGCATGATTCAATTGCTTAAGTTGAATATTTTGAACTTGTGTGAAGACACAACTGACATTAAAATCGCCTCCTTCCCGGATTACAGTAATTTTCGACGATCCTGTCATGTTACAGGTCCGTCATGGTGCCCAACGCGATTTCGTGTCATGCCATTGACTTTGTAAGTACATTACAACACCAATTAAATTTGCTTTTGGTGTGTACACAGCTCAAGATTTAAAGATCTTTTTTTTGGCTTAAAGTTAGTCAGTCTTTGTTGGTGTGGAACAGTCTCATCTATGAGTGAAAGCTGGACTGACAACACGGCAGAGCAGTCCAAAACATCTTTGTGAAACCGGCTGCTGATAATTGCGACGTTTGCCCGCAGTGCTTCACCTGCAGGAATCACGGAGGAGGACGGAGGAGCGAGAGGAGCAGGAACGCTTCTCTCAGTTCAAAATCCTCCATTAATGCAGAGTTGACTTGTTAAAGTTGAACATCTGGCTGACAGGATCTCACTGCTCACATGGAAACATGTGAGACAAGCTGTAAAAGCCCTGACCATCGAGAAGCCGCTGACCAGCAGAAAAGGTTTATGTGGTTGTGTTTGACACTTTGGGACAGACTGTTCAGTGCCTTCACCGTGTGAGACGTAAAGTCAGTGCATGTTGTAAAAAGCCTGCAGATTTTTTCCCCCAGAAACGTCGAAAATGACCCACAGCCGCAGCATTCAATGACAATCTGCTTTTTAAGATCTGTGTCACGTATGTTGTGGGTTTGACTACCAGAACAAACCCGGAAACCCCAACAAACGTGTGTGTGTGTGTGTGTGTGTGGTTTAAGTTGCCTTTGGTCTGGTATCTGCTGCTCTGCTCTGGTTTCTGGAGACTCCATCCTGTCATGAACATAAGTTACATTCTCATGTTATTCAAGGACGTGGCTCACATAAAGTGAAAACACACACGTTTTTTTATTGTGTGTGTGTGTGTGGGGGGGGGTAGGCTGTCTGATGTAATTTTTCTGCAAACTTTTGTCTTCATGTCACCAAAGAATCATGCCAATGAAAACAGAAAATGCACACACACACACACACACACACACACACACCATATTTTAGTTTAACTGCAGAATGTCCGGAGCATTTTAAAAGTAAAGACTTACTGAATATATTTATATATATTTGTTCTATTCAGTCTGATAACATGCAGAAACTCTAAAAGAGTTAGTGAACGGCTGGACGTGAGCTCTCCGGCTCAGCAGGTGGAACTTACGGTGTGACCTGAGTGGAAGAGCTAGATAATTTAAACTCAAACACAAGCTGTTTTAGTTTTGTGCATCGTTGAGCAGCTTTGAGTGCCTCTGACACTGTATATCGAGCTCTCCTCATGTATTCATGATAAGAAGTCCGCAGTGAATGAAACCACTTCCTGTCTTTGTGTCCGACTCTGCGTGTGTGTGCAGTATAAATAGAAGTCAGTCTTAATGACAGGAGGACGGTAAAATGACTTGCAGATGACACTGCCCCGCCTCAACAGAGGCACATCAAAAGAGCTTCATCTCATGGCTCTTCTGTCTTTGTGAGGACCGTGTTTCAGACCTGCACTGTGAGGACAAGCTTCTCAGGCTGCTGTTTAACAGCTGGGACCTGCGTTTGGTCTGATGAGACTGTAACGTGCGACCGGTAATGGTTAGATGGTGGATGATGCGTTATATGGTCCTCATGAGTAAAATGTGTGTGAGTGTGAGTGTGATTGTGTGTGTGGATCAAAGCGGACCACAGCAGGGTGTTTCCCTGCACGCACACAGGCCGCTGTAGTCGGCTGCCGCTGGATGCTTCACTGTTTCAGGAGGTGACACGTTTGTGGGGGAGACGCCGTCTGTCTGTCACAGACTTTATGTCACAAGCTGAGAATAAGTTTGACATTTGATGCCGAGGAAGAACCTGCTGAGGAGATTTGTTCCAGTGACAGCTCACAGAGTGCATTTTAACATTTTAACAGTACAGCTGATATCATTTGCTTTTAAAAAACTCATTTTAGTCAGAGGAATGTGGAATTTTAAATGTTCTTGTGTTTAATCATCTGATGCTGACTCGAATGCCGTTGGTTGATTCAGTTGTATATTCAGCTCACTGCTCACTTCTTTATAACATCATTTTTGATCTCTGGATCTCTTTGAATTTTGGATCTTTGAGAGAAGGAAGAGGCAAAATCAGCTCCGGAGCTTTTTTGTTTTCAGCTTTTGTTGTGAAACACGTATTACTGTAAACATTCAACTACTGGCAAAGTACCTCTAAAATCATGGGACATATCTGTGCTGCCCAAAAGGATGAAAAACGTCGGCTTTGTTGGGTTCTCAGAGCTCTTTTACCCTCACAGTGGAAGTAAATCACAGGTAGCTCTCGTGATGAATCACCCTGACATATTTTACACTGTAGCAGCATCTGACACAAACTCTCTGCTCTTCTGATCCTGCACGTCCCATAAACAAACTGCTGCACAGCCAAGATAAAGATCTGAACATGTCAAGGATCCTGCTTCTTTTGCTTGGAATGAAGTCACAGCCGCAGAGATCTTTTAAAAAGTTGAGCTTTACAATCACAAGTTTTCCTGCAGATGAGAAACTCATGTTTCTGCAGAGAGGGGTCAGATCAGGCTCTGCTAAAGAAAGCACTCTGGGTAATTTAACATGGAAGTTTTTCTTGACAAATTACAGACACGGACCATTTGCATGGGAATAAAATCACTGAGGGCAATTATCACAAATTACTGCATTTCCCCGTGTGATAGCAGCCCAGTGAGAGTTTGCTTAAAATGCAGAGGGTGTGACAGCAAAGTCATTTCCCCTCAGACGGGAATCTGACAGTCCTGCACGGGAAACAGCGAAAAGACCCGAGTATCGACGGCTCAGATACGTCAAGATTTTCCCTTTAAATGCCAATTTTCTTCTCCTTTAATTTCTGCACAAGGCTGTTCTGCGAAGTTTTGATCCCAAGAGAGACTTCAAAGATAAAGTCAAAACTGAGTATTAACAATATTTACCCAAAATTCATTTTAGAGTTAGATGAAAAGGTGGGTATCGAACTCACATCTGTGTGTCACAAGCAGAGCAGGGTCAAGAAATAGTTAGCCTAGCTTAGCACAAAGACCGAAAGTAAAGGGAAATTGTTGGCCTGTGAAAATCAAATAGCTTAAAATGTAAAAACAACTGTTTGTAGTTTTAGGGGAACTTGAGTGCATGTTGGAACTATTTTTTGCTTAAATTAAAGCTTAAGGTTACTTTGTGCAAATCAGGAGCATCACCGCCTCTGCAAACTCTCATCCAAATTGTTAAACTAGCAAACGTCAGTCTGAAATAAAGTCAGGTTCAACAACCACATATGTACATATATATATTTTATTTTTTTATTGAAAATGTTCTGAGAAACACATTTTAGTGAACTATTTTCACGACAGAACAGAAAGTCCAATGAGCTGCCGTGTTGGTCTGCTTTGAAAACCTCGAGCAGATACTGAGGACGGCTCAGTGAGTGAAGTGTTCATCCAGTCAGGTGTGTCAGGAGATGTTTGCATGGTTGATGCTGGTTAAATCAAATATTGTTCACCTCCAGTGGCACGCCCATCAAGTGTCCAATGCTGGGAATCAGTGCGTTCCCTCAAGCAAAAAAAAAATGCCCCTGTGGATCTCCACCATCAAAAGGACAGTTTGTTACATTTCTGTTTGTTTGCAGATTATTTAAAAAAATGATGCTAAATGTTTATTTATGAGCTTGACAACTCAACAAAAAACATTCACAACATTAATGTTGTCTTCAGTGTGAAAGGGTTCAATCAGCATTCTTTCTGGGGTCAAATACGTGTATTTATCGGCAGTGATTGAAACACAGTATTTCCTGCCCGTCACCGTAGCGATGCAGTGAAACAACAGCTTCCATGGAGGCCATGAAGACTTGTTGCCTTGTGTGTTACTGCAGGAATAATCTGAAAAGTACAAAGACTCCAAAACGTAAACAAACGAGGAAACCAGAGGTTCCTCCAAACCTCAAACCTTTTCAGTGAAATCAAATGATTCATTTCCAGACTCAAGGCTTGAAGTTTGACTCTGCGGAGGCAGACGCAGCGTGGACCGTCAACGTGGCGTCCTGGAGCCTGTGAGCGGGTGACAGGTTGAGCTGCACCTTGTGGCTGTGATGACTCAGCGCTCACAGTGTAAAAACAGGTTTATCTTTAGACTGTAAGAGCTTAATAACATAATGGAGCCTGAAACTGTGAGTTCATGTGATACTGCATGCACACTCTGAGCTGGTGTGCATGTGTGCATTCAGTCTGTTCTGTGCAGCTAATTCTAACTGTGAGATATTAAAGCCCGATGTTACGCACAGAACCATCTTGAGCCATGAGTCACAAACATCTCCCATTAATCCCAGACCCAGAAACTCTGGTGCCACTATGGAACAGATTGGAGCAATAAAATCATTTTGACCAAAACGTCTAATTGCTGTCAGTAGTTTTTCATTTGCTTAACCATCTTTAACGGCCCTTGAAATGTATTTAAGCAGCAGCCAGCAGAAAAATGTCTGAGAGGAGCTTCATGCAGAGGCTGGTATTCTCTGAAGCTATTTTAATCACTGCATAGAATGTAAATGGGGTTAATCCAAGTTTCCTTTAAGCCGCAGAAAGCCATAGAAAGCAGCAGGAACGCCGTCTCAGGTCAGCAGGACTGCATGTGAGGTTGGCAGTTTGGCGCAGACAAGGCTGAGGCCTCCGAACCTCATACGGATTTACAGTCTTCATGGAAATACAGTCGTCGTTCAGATCGGCTGAGACAATAATTAGGCTTCTGCTGGGAGTTCTTATCTCCTGCAGGGTCACGTTTCATGTTTGCAGATTAGTTTCCTTTGAGTCACAGTAGCTCAGGGAATGATTCAGTCAATGAAACAACAACTGTCTGCAGTCTTCATCACAAAGACACACAAACGATTGATGTGCATGAGAAACTATCATAAAAAGTTCAGCACAAACTTTCCGGAACGACTTTTTATGCACAAGAAACTATCCGATGATCTCCAGGTGAAACCTGTTGTTTGTCTCTGAGAAACAGGCTGGTTAATGGCCACAACATTTTTTTTCCAGTCTACAATTTTGCAAATATTCATTCATTTTGTAGATTTCATGTGTAACATATCAACAGTTTAACAGCACATATTAATGATGATTAACTGTTGATCAGTGTGGGCTGACACAGCAGGCTGGAGGAAATGATGGAGGTGAGACAGCACATCAACAGTGTTAACCGGGTCAATTTAGTGACGGTTGAGAGAACTGACTTCTTTAAAGAAGTAATGCTGGAATGTTTAACAGCTAGAAAAAACATGAGCACTTCTTAAAACAAGAGTTATTGTGCCCAAACTTGACCAGACCGGGTTTAGCTCACATTTTAGTAGCATTTTAAAAAGGCCGACATTAATCTGTGGCACTCTGGTTGAGTTTCAGCCTGTCCAGAAAAAAACGGCGCTACGAGCACTTATTCTGATACAAATTTACATTTATGTTGAGGGAGCGGCCTCTAGTGGCCAAAGAAATTATGACTGGAGTGTCAGATGAAGTAAAATAAAGAGAGAGTAAAGTATTTAGGTCAACATATGAAGGGGGTGAAGGGAAGGGGGTTTACCGTGTTCACGAAGAGTGAAAACGAGTTATGATGATTGTGTCAGCTGCTGTTTTCTGAAATGGTGGCGCTCGAACACGACCAAAAAGAGCTGTGCCAAGTGGAGAAAAGTTGTTAATCTATAAATTTTCACCTTTGTCATCTCGTCTCTTGTGCCTCCGTCTGGCGTTTAAACACCAAGTTATAATGTAACATTTAGAAAGTCAGGAGGAGAACAAGCGCTCTTTTGGGGCCCACTACTGTTGCCTAGCAACGCTGTTCTCATGCGTTTACCACTTGAGCAGAGACTTTCCTGTACACGACTTCACGAGGTCCATTTGAAGGTCACATGCCACCCAGGAGGCCTCCGATCGTGTCCTATGTGAAGCTAAAAGTCAGCGTATTTTAACTCAGATAACATGCGTAACCTTCATCTTTATCTGAACTCAAATCAGAGCTGATCAGCTGCTGTTGTTTCCTGAACCTCGGCAGAGTGCAGCTGTTTCACACCTGACCACATGACCATGCAGCTCCTGTATGTCTGATGCTGGTGCCTCATGTGGTCATACATGAAGTGTAACAGTAAAGTGCATGTAGCTGGTGCAAGCTGTCACTCTTGTCAGTAGATATTCAATGTTACATCACTCAATCATTATCAGCGCCTGACTTACACACACGTGACTCCCCACTGACCATTCTGCAGAAACATGGCCAACTCTGTGGAAAAGGACCCGCTCCTTCTGTAAAAGACTATGAAAACATGAAGATGAATATTATCTTTCATTTTGAACATATTACATCAGTGGATCACGTGGTCGTACCTGTCGTCCCTGTTTCCCCGTCTGGTCTACAGCCATGCAGACAAACCGCAGGAGTTTCCTCAGTGTGTCTCTTCATGTACATCCGCGGCTGCCGTTTGTTTCCCTTCATCCTCCTGTGTGAGGAAGGCCCTCGCTGCCATCCCCTCCTGAAACACATTGTTATCAGCTCACTGCGTTGACCTTGTTGACCTCTGTCACTGTCTGTCTTCTCTCAGCTTTTATCTGAATCTCCTCTTCATCATGTTTTGCGGCTCTTTGCTTTCACGCCTGTAGCAGAGCTGTGAGGACAACCTGCAGTGAATCCTGACGACCTGAAGCTCCTCATTCATGTCTCTCTGTTACGCTGAAGTGTCGTCTTACTAGTTTTATACATTCAGCTTGACAAACAAATCATGTGAGAAATCCCTGTGAGAGGTACCCTGCAGGTACAGTCCACAACTGACCGCTCACATTGTAGCAACCCAACTACAAATGACACTTGAAAATCTTAAGTTTATACGTTAAGTTACATTTTGCTCCTTTTTTCTTGTCCTTTTATTTTGTGTTTTGCAGCTGTGATCTGGTGTTTGTTTTTAGGGTCTTCAGGCAGGAAGTTCTGCAGTGAGGTTCACCGTGGATCCATTAGAGAGGATAAAGATGTGAAGCAGCTGTAAAAAAACATTTCATCAAAAATTACACACAAGCAACTCACAAGTGTGCATTGACATCAGCAGCATTCCATGAACTACAGAGTGTGTCGCATGAAAACAGAAGCATCTATGAAATTATGAACAAATGTAAACGGAAAAAGGTCTCAGATCGCCTTCATGAATCCAATAAAATGTAAACACGAATGTCAAAATGATGGAAAATGATGTGAATTCAGTCATTTTACAGAAAGAACCAGTGGAGTTTTAAAACAGAACTTTTGCTGTCACATGATGCCATGAGTGACTTTCACAACATGAAGTGTGAATCCTCTGCAGGTTGTTTCTGCTTCAAGTGTCTCTGTTCACCCCGCTGACCCTCACAGCTCAGACCTTCAGTTCATCTCAGTTATACAAAGTGTCTGCTCGCTCTGCTGATACAAAGTGCTGCTGCACATCCTCCTCGTCTCCAGCAAGTCGCTGAAAGCAGTCGGCGGCTTGCGTCAGTCTTCAACAAAGTAACAGAGCGAATGTTTGAGGAGGCGAGTTTGATTATGGGCAATGTTACAGCGAGTCCAGCAGCAGAGTTACTGTGTTACAGCAGCTCCAACACGAGGTAACTCAAAGAAACCAGCACTGATGAAATGATCTAAAGCAGGAGTCAACAGAGAATGTGTGAGCCAAGCATGAAATAAATCAGTGTGAGGAGCACTGCTGCAGCCTTTCATTCACTGTGAGTCAACACATGCAAAGTTCTGCAGGAAGTCATCTTCATGCCAGCATGGAAGTTGCAGAATCACCAGACGTCTGCGGTAAAAACACCCTCCTCCTCCTCCTCCTCCTCGCACTGATGCACACAGCGAACAGAGAATAATAATGAGGGATAATAATGTCCAAATTGGCTAATTACCAGGCTGGCTACCTCAGCACTGAAAGGTCCTGCACGTTGGATTAGTCACCATCGTTACAGTGAAACAAGCAGGCCGACAAATATACCCACAGCAGGATGCGCACAGGCGGCATGCGTCCCGCCCACAGAGGTTCGAGGTTAAGGACATTTAGTCATCAGCCGGTTCAGTGTGGTTCACACTGATTCACAACAACTCCAGCTGATCCACATCACACAGGACAGGGGAGCTCTGGGAAGGTTTGCTGCTCAGCTTCAAAGTGTTGGTACGGAGAGCAGCAGGAGGCTGACGGCGTCCACTGACACAGACAGTCACTGAGTGAGCAGCGATACACATCGAATCAGCGTTTCTGCATGTGAGCCGATTCATCATTAGGAGAACAGAACACTGACGGAGACGTGCACTCGCTCTCCACTGACAAACCTGAAAACTTTTAATAAGACGTCTGTGGAGACAAAACAGCCAAAACATGGCGTGGAGTTGTCACAACCATCAACTAAATAAATTTCAATTTCAGTTTTCTTATGCGGGGAGAGATGCCAACACATCTATGGTTTACAAAAGCATGCCTCTTCAATTTAAGGGCTTCTCACACCGCCGTGATGCAGCTATCCTGAAAACTTCCTCACTGCTGAAGACTTCCTCTGGGAAGCCAGGCTGCTGCCGCTACGGTGCGGGGCAGCGATGACGGGGAGAAGCTTCACACATGTATCTGTATCTGCCACCAGGCGGCTACCTCAAAAAGTTCAACATGTTGAACTCCAGGCGGCAGAGCAAAATCTGTGCGCGTTCACGTGAGCGGCAACCGTTTCATGGTCCTGCCGGTGCGGTTGAAATCGCCTCCCCTCTGCCGCCCTTCCCTCATTGAAATGACAAGAAGCGGTGAGTTGCCACGCAACGGTGTGAGAAGCCCATTAGGGAACAACAAAGTGTCTTTTGATTTAAGGAAAGGAAGTGATACCTTCTTGTAAAAAAATATTTTCTTTTGTAAACAAAGAACAAACATTTAAAATCTTTTGACATTTTTGAAGCTCTGCACAAAGTTTCAACATCTCAGTGAACTCATGACTTGATATTCAGGAACACAGTGATGCTTTCGATTTTAGATGATTGATCTGATCAGCAGTTTGATCCACACAGTGCACCCAACAGCTGGATAAATTCATTTTTTTAATCATGATTCCCAGAGGAAGAACCTTTTGATTCCTCTCCTCTAGCGCCCCCCTCAGGGTTGTAGCTGCACTTCAGGTAAAACTGAGATGAACTGAACATTTAGGTGTCTGTCAGCTCATTATACTCATACTGGGGCTGATGCTTCCTCCAGAGTCTGTCCAAACATTCTTCAGACTTTGTGAAGAACCTGACAATTGTTCTTGACGTCGTTTCATGTGCTTTGTCCCTAACATGCAGGTTAGAGGCCGGATCGGCTGGTTCCTGTCCACTCATCCATGTTTCCTCTCCTGCAGTCTGGAGGGATTCCTGCTGTCATATCAGCATATTTACTGCTTTTACTCCCTGACTGCTGCCGTGAATTGAAAACTCATCTCAAAGCCTCCCTGTTCTTAAATCATCCCCCTCTCCAATCTGTACCTGAACTTGTTCTCCCACAGTGAAGCATCAATATATTCAATCTATATACTGCATAGGGATGTGTATATATCTGCATGTTAAGCAGCCAGGATGTTTTTTTCTGCAGAGAATCCCTCCTCTTCAGTTTTAACAATGTCACTGGTGATGATTTGGGCTCTGCCGACCAAATGTAAGGTCAGTTCAGATGCGGCTCAGTGTCGCAGCAGATATGTCACATCCTGAAGCCTGCAACATTTTACAAACACTTTACAAACATTTTACAAACACTTTGCATTTTCCAGTCAGGAAGAGAGAAAAGATCTCCAAAGAACGTTACAAAGTGACGCAGAAGAGTCGCCGCTGTCAAGGTCTCAGATTAAACTGTCTGATTGGACTGAAAAAGAGCACACACACACACACACACACACACACACTATCAGTCACAGTGGTCCTTCAGTCTTGTTCTGTCCTTCACAGCGACTCTCAAGACTCAACAGGACTGACAACCTGCAGCCTGGCCTCTGTGTGAGTGTGTGTGTGTGTGTGTGTGTGTGTGTGTGTGTGCAAAAAAAACATTTACTGTTTGGTGTTTGAGCGACTGTATATTTGAATCTAACAGTGTTTGCAGCTGCAGAGAGGAGAGAGAGTGATAGAGCTGGAGACAAAACAAATCCTTTACTGCGACTTTTCTGTGTTTTTCCTCATTGATTATCGACCAAAATTGTTGGATTGCCTTTAATTTCTTAATTTAAGTTATTCTGAAGATGAGTGTTCTAATAAAGCCAGAATGCAAAGTTCCTAGTTTTGTGTTTAACCTTGTTTATCCCGTTTATGTATTTGTTTGTTTCGCTGCCTTGAGGAGCAGGTAAATCAACTTCTCGTGCAGTGATGCGTCCAGCAGGGGGCGACGCTCTGTGTTAGAAATAGTGACGCGTGAGGCTGGACCTGCATGTTTCATTCACTCAAACAGGAAAACTATTTTCTCATCTTGCAGATTCTCTATCTTTGGTCAGAAGAGAAGCAAAACGTTTCTTTCCACTTCTGGACTGAGGATGAGAGACAGACAGACGTGGACACCATGTGATCTGCTGATGGAGGAAAAACTGAAGGTCAGAAAGAAGTGACCTTCGGTCGGTGTCTCCTTGGGAACAGAGCAGAGAGAGAGAAGACAAACGTGTCATTGCTCAGCAAACTGCAGACAGACTGACAGCTCCTGGTCAGCTCATCAGCAGGCAGCGTATCATAACTCCACAGAGCTCAAACTCCAAAACCAAACTTTTCTTCAGCTGCATTTGTAGAGTTTCATCTTTGGTCAAAACAAACTGTCAACATGACATCAGACTCATGATCAGCTTCTGAAGCAGAGGACAGCAGAGACGGAGCAACACATCAGCCAGTCAGAGTCATGTTGGCGTCCAGAAACACACTGAGGCAGACAGGAAACTAAAACGTGCAGCACTGGAAGCAGCACACGCACACACACACACACACACACTGACACACACTATTATAAGAGAATCAGCGCTTCACTTTAATGATTAAGGCTGAAAAAGGAAACACACTGTCTGCTGACATCACAGCATCACTTCCTGTTTGCAAACCTATCAGTCATCAAACAGAAGCTTCACCAGAGACGGTTAATAGAAAGCGAGACATCTCACTGACTGTTCATTTCCTGTATCAGTGTCACATGGTTTCTCGCCACGGCCCCGCCCCTTTAGGAGACAGGAAGCGGTCTTGAGTCCATTTATTCTTATGGGAGAAATGAACATGATCACAGATTATGACCAATTCTTTCATCAAATCATCACCAAGATACATATTGG
>JAPQLA010000013.1:689769-704711 GCA_029822935.1 Naso vlamingii | reverse complement strand
ACACACACACACACACACAGAAACCAACAACCCTCTGTGCCTTCACCTGCAGGTGTCTTGAGAAACTACTTTGCATAAAAAATAAACAATAGACACACACAAACACACACCTCCTGACTGACCAATCACAGCTGGGCATACACAAATTGTCTCAGCAAAAAAGAAAAAGCTAATTTTTTTTTTTTTTTAAACAGAGACGAGGTGAAGAGCAGGATGAGCGAGTGACGGAAGCAGGGAAGCTGCAGCCAAGTGGACTTTTATGGATGACTTAAAGCTGTGGAGGTTTATTACACAGTGTGTGTTTTCCATATGTCCTACACACATGCATGCACACACACACATGCGCACACACACACTTGGCTCCGTTTACTGGACTGTCGAATTTTTCCGGAAAGTGAACAAATCCCTGCTGTGCTGCAGTTGTTTCAACCTGTGCAGGTTTATGTGTTTATGTGAGTGTGTGTGAGTGTGTGTAACATTAGTGTGCGCGCTGCTTCATCTTATGTGAGTACAGAAGAAACAAAGTTGAACTTCATTTCAGTTTGTCTCATGTTTGTGTTGAGGAACATGAAGGACGTCCGTTTGTCTGTCTGTCCACTTTCACTCCTGTAAAGTTCAAGTCCAGCAGCTCATAATCCCTCCACTCACAACCTGCTGAGCAGCAAACAGTTCACACACATACACACACACACACACACACACACACACACACACACTGTACTTGCTGGTGAAAATTTAAGAGATATTTCAGGTGATCAGGTGATGTCAGGGTGAAGTCCTGCTGCCCCCTAGTGGCTGCAGACACAGATAATTGGAGTTGGAGCATGCAGCAGCTATAAATGACTTTTTTTTGGAAAGAAATGCATCTTGGTTATTCTAAACGTGACCTGGTTTGGAAGTGAGGATGCGGCGAGGGGAACAACACTCGACCATTACATGCTGATATTCTGGACAATGTGTTGTTTTGTTTACTCACAGAATTTTTCAATCCTGTCATGAGCATCTCTGCAGTCAAACAAGCGTCAAAAATGTGAAATCTTCCATCCTGTCCATCTGTCCTGTCCATTGTTAGCATGACATGGAATTAAAAGATGCTGTTTGCTTTGATGCTAAATGAGGGACATGTGACGTCACCAGCTCTTCACATCCAAATAACTCATCCAAACACTTTGGTCTCAGTTAAATATTTATCTTCCCGCCGTCTTTTGTTGGATCTCTAATTTCAAACACATTTTGGTATTTCTGCTCGTTAGCTGCAGGCTTTATTCACGGTTACATAAAAGCACATTTCAGCTCCTGAAAATGTCCAAAAATAACATCTGAAATACCAGCGGCTGCTCACATATTTGCTCTCTTCCTTCCTCGCTGCTTTTGTTTGAAACTCTGTCCGTTCTTGATTATTGTCTGCCTGTTTATCTCACGAGTGTCACTGTTTAATTGGACGCCCCTCCTCCTCCTCCCCCTCTGTCCCCATGGGAAAGTATGCAGACACATTTTGATTTGATTATGGCTCAAAAACCAAACTATGCTCATCGCATTCCAGCTCCGACAAACAGACCATCTGAGGAAAGAGCAGAGCAAGGCAGTGGATGGGCTGAAGGTTTGATTCCCCCTGGAGTCTCACACACACACACACACACACACACACACACACACACGCTTTCATCTCCAGTTTAATGTTTTTACCTCAGATGTGTTAATGACCCCATCAAATTCACTTCTTTTCCTCTTCATCCCTCTTTCCTCCTCCTTACAGTGCCGGTGCTGCACAGACGCCCTCTACAGGCAGAAGGAGTCACTGCATCAAACTGCAACAACATGAACTTGTTTCCTGTTTGCTGCTCTGCAGACAGCTTTAACCAGCGCTAAAATGAATTTTCATGTTCACAACAACATCAACATCAAGTTGTTACTCTTCAGTTTTCAGTTCGGTCTCTAAATATTTTTATCTGTCTGTAACTTCAGAGACAAGCGTCGGGGCATCTGTAAATGCTCACTGTAGCAGCTTTTTCCAACAAACAAACCCGAGCAGCAGCAAACGTCAGCAAATTATAAAATCACAGCTCATCACAGCAAAGACTGTTTAAAGGAAGTGTCTTTCAGCTTAAAGCAAAAGAAAAAGCTATTTAAAATTTTTCATTCAGTTCTTTTTTTACTTGCCGAGATGCTGCTTGGTGATGTTTTACCCTCCAATGAGTGTTTGTGTAAATCTTAGTTACCCATCCAGCAGCTGGCTGCAGCTTCATATTTAGCAAACGTGCGTCAGAGCGAAACATAACTCCACAGATCAACAAACCGTTGATCCGTTCAGAGTGAGAATGAAAGCTGCAGGTTCACGCCATGCGGAAAGGCTCTTTAAACATGTGAAGTGACTTAAATCACGTGGTTTTTATAAAAAGGCAGCAGAACACATGCATGTATACATCTTCATGTGACGGCTTGCATTTAAAACCTCAAACCTGAAGCATCTTCTTACACTTTAAGTCTGTTTTTCTGTCACATGTGGGTTTCTGAACCATGTCTGGCCAGCAATCAACAGGAAGAGGAAATATAACAACCAACGGAGCAGAAATGTAAAGAACATCAGCTGCAGCTGTTTCTGTAACATTTCAAACAGCTGCAGTCACTCAGACATTTTCCTCCTCTGACTGTTAGCTGGACATCAGGTTTGTCACGCCAAGCGGCTCAGATCTTTGTGTGGTTTCTTCCACAACATCCCATCATGCATCACAACAACAAATTATCCGATTTGGATCGAGACGCGTTTAAGAGGAGAGCAGTTTGTTAGACTTATTCATCTGAAGCTGGTGGGAGTTCGAGCAGCTTTAATGAAGCCCATAGAAAGGAAAGAGAAATGTTAAAAAGAGGAGAGAGGAATCGTAGAACAGGCACGCATGAGAAGGCTGGACAGAAAAACAAATATGATCAAAAATAAGAGAAACGATGCCAGTAAACATAAAGAGGGAAGAGATAAAAACTGTCAAGGGGACAGAAAAACAAAAAGACAAATTTAACAAACAAAAAAACTTTCACACACATTCCAGTCTGGCGATAAAGAAGACAAGTTAGAGAAGTGAACACATGAAAAGGAAAGAGAAAACACAAAAAGGTGAGGCTGAAACAGAAAAGAGGAGAAATAAAAAAGGAGTCATCGAGAAGAAAACAAGGATGAGAACAAACTCCAGGAAATGAGATGAAGAACAGGTGCAAAGAAGGAAATGAGGAGGAGGAGCAGGAGTTTAACAGCAAAGAGGAAGAAGGACAGAGGACAAGGGTGATGAAGAAGGAGAAGGAGAAGCTGAGTAAAACAAAACAGTGGAAAAGAAGAGAGGAAGAGGAGGAGGAGGAGGAGAGGAAGGAAACAGAAAACCTCTTCGTGTTTCTGTGTAAATCGTCCTGTTTGTTGTACTGTGACACGTCCCTGAATGACCTCAAACACTGTGTGTTTTTGACGACATCTGCCACACACACACACACACGCATATGCGCACACGCACACACACAAATGATGGCTGGGCCAATCGGGTTTTATTGACTCGCCACATGTTTAAGCTGCAGTCCGAAACAAAAAGCATCAGGTGAAAAACAAACTGATGGAAGGACAAAAAAATCTGAACAGCTTGATGTTGTCAACACTGCCAGCTTAAAAAAAAAAACCCTTACTGATCTGGAAGCAGCAGGAGAGAATGAAGATGGAGGAGGAAACAAAGAGGACAGGTGAGGAAAAAGAGAGGAGACAGAGAAAAGGGGAAAAAGTTGAAGACTTTAGATAAGAGAAGAAAAAGAAGCAGGAAAATACTGAAAGGACGAGGACAAGGAGCTAAGAAGGAAAAGAGGAGAGGAAAAGAAACAGGAAGAGGCAGAGGGAGGAAGGAGGAGACACAAAAAGAGAAAAGAGGAGAACATTAAAATGTTAACTTGTTATAGCTGAGTTACAGCTCATTTACGACTTGTATTTTTGCTTTTAGATCTCAGAAAATTCTGGAGATTTAAAATTTTGAGTGTAAAGTTTTTTTTCTCTTTCTAAAAACCTCCAGAACAAAAATCCAGCATTCAGGACAGAAACGTTGTGCAAGGTCAACACAGAGCTCTGATCGGGAAAAAGTGATCGGCAGTTTAAAGATTCAGATTTTGTTTCACATCAACATGACTTCATGACAAACAAAGCTCCTCCTCTTCCTCTGTAGACTTCCTTTTCTCCTTCTTTCAATATTTCACTCCATCTCTTCTCCTCCATCTCCTGCCTGAGTGCCAATATGCGTGTGTGTGCATGTGTGTTGATGAAGGTTTCTCTGTGATCTTGATCAGTTCAGCTTCACTCCAACAACGACACATCTTCTCAATGCATCCAAGGAAAAAAAAAAAGGAAAGAGCTTCTTCTGTTTCTTTGGCTCTAGGGTCACATGGAAGTTGTGGGCTGACAATGAGGCTTATAGCACAAAATATGTGAAAACTGTTCAAATATGTGTTTCAGCTAAAAGCTTCAGTTTGTCCCTGCAGGTCAACTTTGAGCATCTTCCCCCTCCTCCTCCTCCTCCTCCTACATCACGTCGCCTGTCACTACATGTTTTTCACTCGGTGAGGCTCTCAAACTTCTTAGCATACCTGGATTTTATCAAACCCACCTCTCACACTTTCCCAGACGTCCCAGAGCTGCTTTCCACAGACCGCTGACGGTTTCCAACTGATTACTTCCTTACATTATCGTCCCTCAGCTCCATCACGTCCTCCTCCCACTCTGATTACTGTTAACAAAAACCTGACTTGTTTCTTCTCCACACAGTCATTCAGAGGTCACAGCAGCGATTTGGACTTCTGACCTTGTGTGGCTCACATGTAATCTCTGTGGTTTATGAGATGAAAAGTCTAACAAATGTTGTCTTCTGTCCTCGTGGACCTGATGAAGATGAGATATGTTCTCATGTACGATGGGGTCAGCACGCCGGCACAATGAGACACAAAGTTACTGAGGTTGCTTTCACACCTGTAGCTCGTTTGCTTTGTTCTGACACAGATTTTAAAACAATTCATTGTTGCATTTTTCCTTTGAGCCATTTTATGCTCACACTGTAAAGCGGGCCAAAGCACACACCACGGCAGAGCTGTGCTTACGCCATTACGTCACAACAAATGCCGTGTGGAGCGGTCGCACTTTGCAAATCCAAGAAGCTAACCAACATTAGCTAGTTGACCTCACCAACAAAATGAGAAGTGAGTGGACACGAGACTTTTTCCTGTGATGCTGTTTGAACGGAGACCTGGAGGCCGTTTGGTCTGAGGAATGATGCAGTTTACTGCGAGGACGAGCTGGACAAAATTCTCTGAACTAAACCACTTGTTGAACCAGCTGATGTTGTCGAGTTCTGTGATGTTTCCACAATAAGCACCAGCTCTTGTGCTGATGCTGGGTTGGAAGCCTGTCACCATTTTTATGCTGATATGCTGATTAGTTATTACTGAAGGGTGAAGGAGCCGAACTCTGGTAGCTGAGCTGATTGTGCTCTCACCACAAACGAGGCGCTCCAGGGTTCGGCTGGAAGCGAGCAGAAACCGCCTCTTCAAGGCGATCTCAGCTCGCTTGTTTTGTTCCGCATCAGATCAGTTCGAGGCTCGCTGATTTTTCTTTGCAAGATGTGTGCAGTTCTCTGCTAAAATCAACGGAGAACATTTCTGGTGTGTCTTTCAAAATAAAAGCTCTAACAAGCGTATATGTGCAAAGAATTCCTTCATTCACAGATTTAACTGCGAAACATTTAAAGGATGTTGTTGTGTAACAACAGACCATATTTGGACTAGTTCAGGGTTTTATTTTCTGATAAATGACAGTCAAACCACAGACCCAGAGTGGCTAACTAGGCTGTTTAATGTTAAGAGATAAAAAAGAGGATCGTATGGAGAGCAGTAGGTTTAACAGAAACCTGAGACCTTGCAAATACTTTTTTTTAATAAAACAGGCCAGTTGAATTTTTTACACTTACAGGCACACAGATTTCTATCTAAACTCAATATGAATTGAATGTATCACAAAATGACATGAAACACTTTGATATTGACCCTTACACCCTGCACGGACTCAATGAGTCCTTGCCCGTTGTTCTATTGAGCAACATTTTGGCTGCAATCATGCTTTAGCAAAATGCATGGGTGAAGGGTAGCATTTTTCAATGAAAGCTGAAATGGGAAAACTTTTTTTTTTTTTTTAAAAAAGCTTCCTTTCAGTGTGTAGCTTAATTTCTAGCTCTCACCCTGTTAAGGACTCATTGAGTCCTTGCAGGGTGTGAGGGTTAATGGGAATTATCAAAGGAAAACTCCATGCAGAGAGACAAGGCATCGAAGCAACGCTGCCTGCAGCAGACGCAGCAGAGGCTGCATGCGTGAACAACATGCGCGAGTGAGACGCAGCAGATCAGCAATGCAGACGCACTGCAGAGAAAGAGATCTGTGTCTCGAGCATTAGAATCAAATATTTGCCTTGGGGGAACAATGCAAACTGATTGTTCCTCGTCGTTACTTTGCAGACAGAGGATGTCTTTATTTTTTAAAATCTTCTGTGAATTCACCACAATGGGTCCTCACATTTCTGAAACTGCGTCACCTTTCCTCCTTTGCAGAGCGACACACCTCCGCTGTGTCTGCTCAGCAGGTCACAGGTTAAAATCTCTCTGAGCTTTTCTTGGTTACAACATTTGAACTTTGTGACTGATACTTAAGGAAACAAAAACACACTGTCAGTGAATGTCTTTTGACTTTCCAGATACTTGAACTCTCAGCGTGTCCTTATTATTCACTCTTTCATTCATTCAAGCCAATCCCAGCTGACACTGGGCGAGGGCGGGTTCACCCTGGACAAGTCGCTAGTTCATTACAGGGCTGAACATATCGAGACAAACAACCATTCACACTCACATTCACACCTACAGGCCATTTACAGTCACCAACTAACCTGCATGTGTTTGGACTGTGGGAGGAAGCCGGAGAACCCGGAGAGAACCCGCACAGACACAGAGAACATGCAAACTCTGCACAGAACGGTCCCACCCCAGCCAGGTATCGAACCCATACTTAGCACTGTGAGGCAACAGTGCTAACCACTAAACCACCATGCTGCCCTGTTGTGGCACTTTGCTCATGAAGGAGTGATGGTTGTTTGAGCAAATGAGGATGCAGAGGTGAGAACTGAGAACTGTGCGTTTGACTTCAGTAAATGAAGCAGCACATCCTTCAATTTAAACAAGCAGATGAGAAATGAGCTGAAATGAGCTGCTGTTGGCCAGCAGCCTGTATTCACAGCGTGACCTCTGACCTCTGACCGGGTCACACTGAAAATTCAGACACGAGAGACGAGAAGCAACGTGTGAACATAGCCTGAACTCTGAGAGATGTTAAGCTGATTGATCATCCTGCTTCACGTCACAGTCTCTTCCACACAAAGAAGAAAGTGAAGACAAACTGAAGGGGAAAGAAAAGAAGAGAAACAGAGAGAGAAATATCATAAAACAGAAAAAAAAAAACATTTTGAGCAAATCACTGAGAAACTCCTGTAGTCAACATGAGCAGAGTGTCAAATTCAAACTAAACATGGTGATTTCTTTAATTATGATGGATTCTAAATTATAAAATGACGTCAACGAAGCTTCCTAAGGACAGACAGATGGCACATTTACTCTGCAGTGAAATATTAGGAAACAACATCATCATACGGGGAATTTCTCATTCCTGGAAAGCAGCTTTAAGGGATTCCAGGTCTTCCATGTGTTTCCAGGATGTGTGGGATCTCCCTGTTTGTTTCTGGACAGCTGTCAGGATGAGTGATCAGTGTGTTGGAGCAGGAGACTGCAAGTGTGTTAAGACGGCAACAAAGTGACAAATCACAGAATGAATCAAGTTGTTTTTCTTAGTCAGGACTGAGTCTCCAGAGTGAACGTTCATCAAGAAGCATCTCGAGGATGACTCAGTGAACAGATAATTACACCTCCAAACGTCAATCTGTACAAACTGCATTTGAAAAATGTTCAGTATGAATGTAAATTATACATCATTTTTTGTTTGGTTGTAAAATGGTGGTTTGGTTCTTTTCTGCTGATGGTGACTCAATCTGAGCCTCAGGCCTGAAGGCGTCAGACTGAGAGCTCGTGTTCTCCAGGGAGCTATCGGAGCACAAGAGTCAGTTCAGCCCCTCCAATGATACTCACTGCAGAGGGAAGAGGTTGGAGTCAGCACAGCGCCATCACTCTGTCCATCAGGAACAAGAGGGCTGAGATCATCTTAGCTTCTCCTCTCCTGTTTCAAACCACCATGAAATGCTTGCGATGAGCTGACAGATGAACAGGCTCCACTTCAGAAACAACATGTTGTTTTAAAGACAGACAGGAAGTTCATCTGAACTCTGAGATCAGTCACAGGTCCTCTGAAAGCCTGATTTACACGCCTACGTCAGGGAGTAACAGAGTAGCTGTCCTCCTACAAAATAAAACTTCACTCGGAGACACTTGACGTCAAAGAACTGACCATTTTTAGGAAATTACTGTGGACATGTTGGCAAAAGGCAGCTGTTTAAGGGAGCTCTCTGAGACTCATTAGTTTTTTCATGGTTTTACTTACGAAACAAAGCACTGGATACATTAAAATGCTGACCTTCAGATGGATCTAGACAAAAAGTGCTGGACTGGGCGTCTGACATCTACAGAGTCAGGCTGCGTGTGTGCTCTAAACGTCTCTAAAATATTTCTAATCAATGTTGAAAACGTGAATGAAGCTGCACTTCAAACAGCCTGTGGAGGCTGGCACAAAGCCCGCTCGATGCCCCCTGTGGACTAGATGAGTTGTGGGTTTGGAAAGAACTCAGCACCTGATGGTTCTAGGAACACGTCTGTTAAATCCTGAAATCTGCGTTGCAGTGACGTGCAGACATTTGGATTGAGCCGAGGTCTTTTTCACTCCTGGACGCTTCCTTCCTGATGCTTTCCATGATTCTGACACATTCATCACGGATGATGCATTGTCTCCAAATCTCTGCAGACCCAAATGAGCTTCTTTATGAACTGAAGTAATATTCTTCATATGAGATAAACTCATGTCATCTTCATAACTTAACTCGTGTAATGAGACATGGAACGTTCAGCCAAGATAACTTGAAAAGCCACGGGTAACATCAACAAGCACATTTCTTTATTGTGAAATTTCACCTGTAATAACCTTTTTTTTTTTTTTTTTTTTTATTAAGAAAGACTTATTTTTTCCACAGATGTGTTTCTGTCGTCCAGGAAGTCTGTTTGTTCACTTTAGCCTCATTTGTGGAAACAAACATTCCACATTGAATTTCTTTTTCATTGTGCTGAAATCATGTGACAGTGAAAAAAGAAATATTGATGAAGGCAGGCAGGTTCAATTTGTTGACATAAAATATGGTCCCAGAGTGAGAATCACTTCACAAAGACCTCTCTGCCTTCTTTCTCTGCTTCTGTTTGTATCTCACTTACTGAATATCACTGGGCTAAAATAAAAGACTCCTTCCAAAGCACACACAGCAGGGTCTTCACAGACAGTTAGACAGAGGAATAAATCCATCGTTGTGGTCAGCAGATCATAAGAGCTACTAGTCGCAGGAGACAGCTGCCTGCTGGAACAGCTCCTCCTCTGATTGAGTTTCAAGAGTCTTCACGGACAAAGACAAAGACAAATGTGCTCAGGACATCATTCTCTCAGCAGACACACAGGCCTCATCAAAACCACAGGAATCACTAGGATTCAGGAGTTTTCATAAACACACTGAGAGAGAAAACAAGACAGAATCCTGACAGAAAAACACCTGTCAGTCACTGGGAAGCAATCACTGACACTGTGGAGCTCTACAATGGAGGCAGACACAATGTTCACTGTGTGTTGAAGTTCTTAAGGCATAAATGATGGTCAGTGTTTGTCCCGACTGGGTCACATTGTCCTTTCTAAGAGGCAGCCATTTATCTCTGGGTCATCAGCTCTGACTTCTATCCCGAGCAATGGATCTTTCAACCAGGGGGAGCCTGATAACATCCTTCAAAAATCGGCTCCAGTGCTTTTATAAGCAGTTCCAAACAGGCCCAGTTTGTGCCTACATGTGTGTTTTTGTCATCATTTTCATTCATTGACACGTCTTGTTGGGTCCTTGACAAAAACATGTCTGTCTCGTGTCCAACCTGCACCTGCAGCGCAATCAGAAGAAACTCCCCTTGCTGACTAAACGCTCCCTACAACAACAGAGCGATTCATCATTTGATGGATGTTTTATCTGCTAGAGAAATGTGTTTTGAAGCAGAGCAGGCTGGGTGGGTGTCTCCCATACCACCAAGAACCCCCCGAAAAGACAAATTAAGCTTTGCTGACACCGTTTTCACTGTCTGTTTACAGAGCTGCTGTCAGGTTGAGTCTTCATGACCTCCAAATAAACACTCCTTTCCCTGTTCACCTGACTGATCCGAATTAATCTGTTATCAATATAAGATGATGACTTCAAAATGCAAACACAAGAAGGGTGATTGACAAGTTTGTGGCCTAAGGTAGAGGCTCAGGCACAGGCTCCTCTTTCATTCACGTGCAGTTCAACTCGTTGAGTGACTCTCAAGAAATGTTTGAAGTTAGAAACTGTTGTGGTAATTCAGTTTTGGGAAATTGAAAAGTCAGCACTGTGAGACCTTTGTACAGTCATCTCTCTCTCTCTGTCCAGCTAAAATTCAGCGTCCCACTTCTTCAGCATGCTTGAGGAAGAACCATCCATCCCTTGTGCTGCCTACATGTCCTCATGGATCCTCTTGGTTGAACCCTTGGGACTGAGGCAGCCGATAACAATTCGGCTGCTCCATTACCTCTCACATACCAGAAAAAGGCAAAAAAACAACATTAGAGCAGATACAGAAGTGTGACAGCAAGCTGTAAGAACATAGAGACTAAAGACAGATTTCCTCCCTATGAAGTCTTTATACCACCACAACACCACATTATTTCCTGCTCTGCTCTGTCTGGTAGGTGCAGCATCTTTTCTCTTCAAACAGTGAAGGACCAGTGATGTGAGAAACTGTGGAAAACCACTGAGAGAGAAAAGTGATGCAGTGAGCTGACGAGTTCAGTCTTTATGAGCTGTGAATGATCATCACTGGGGGAACCATCAGGGTCGCAGACACTGAGGGTTTTTTATCTCCAAGTTAACAGATACAAGCAGAATTACAAGGTGCCTGGCACAAAGTTACATGACCTCTTGAAGAAAAAGGAGCATTTCACTGAAGTCAAAGTTGCTTATATGTTTTCACAGGTTATTATTTGTAATAATCAAATTCATGCTAGAACACATAAAAGAAATCTATCCCATCGCCTCAGTGCAGTGACGGGAACACTGTGCTACAGGACCTGCAGTCCTTCAGGTGAGACGTTAAACTGTATGGTCCTGACTCTCTGTAGTCATAAAAGATCCCATGGCACTTGTGGCAAAGAGTCGAGGGCTCCCTGGTGTCCTGGCTGAACTCCCAACCTGGCTCATTCAATCTGACCCCTAATCATCCTCTCATGTCATTCGCTTATTCATTTATCTCCCTCTCCACCTAAAGCTGGCGTGTGGTGTCACCCAGGTGGGTGCTGCACACTGATGTTGGTTAGTGAGATCCCCCTTCACTGTGGAGTGCTTTAAGTGTCTTAAGACAGAGAAGTGCTATTCACCTTTTTCACACGGGTCGCCAATGTAATTCCAAACCGAGGCTCTGTTGGCCGGGCACAGCAGAGACATTTCATAGCAGCGCAACAACACCAGAGGCAAAACCTCACTGCTAGGATGTCATCTTACTGCTGTGTCTCTGGGTCTAAGTCTTACAAGAGGCGGGGGTCCTGCCAGAGTGTGACATTCCACCGTTATCGAGACAATTCTAAAATCTGTCACCAGTGAACGAAGAGACTAACAGTAAACCATGGGTTACAAAATCACTTAGCATATTGCTGAACAGAAAAAGCTGCTTGGTATGATATGAAGTCTATTGTAGGCATAAAGAGCAAAAAGAGCTCTGAGGTTGTATTGGATGGGTTTAGATGTGACAAGCAGTTCGCACAGGAGTTTAGTAAGTTCTGTATGAGGTTTGACACACTGAATTTTAGGGATGTCATTCAAGAACAGAAAACTTGTTTACATGATAGTGGCCCTGCCCCTTTTGTTAGGTTTGATTTGTCTGCTGTGATTGATGCAATCAGGCACTCACCCGCTCATCTCCTGTGCTGAACAACTTGGTCCCATTTTTTATCATATTTTCCAACTTTCCCTTAGTCAACAGAGAGTGCCTAAAGTCTGGAAACAGTCTGTGATGTCCCATTAAGTTTGTGTTTGTATCCATCTGTGTTTTCTGTTTCCTGTTTTATTTTGATAGTCTCATCTCAGTTTTTGTGTTTGACTGTGAGTGTTTTGACCATTGAGTTTTGCCCAGTGATTTGGATACCTCTACTTTGTCTGACTGTCTTACCTTGTACAGATCTCTGTTAAATAACTGACCTGAACCTTTTGCCCTGTGTGAGTCTGCCTTGCTGAGTCCTCCCTACCTGAACCCTGAGTCTGTTCTGGCCAGTGATGGACTCCACAGACTCTGACCCCCTGCACGCTGCACTTCAAGCGCAGGGACAGCTCATCCGCTGTCAGGAGGAGCAGATCCAGGGCTTTCAGCACGAGTTCCGAAAGGTTACCACACACCAAGAGGGGCTTCTAGCCACCTTGGAGCTCAGCTGAATGTCCTGGTGGATCAGGTTCGTCAGTTGAAAGCAACACCTACTGTCGAGCGCCATCCTGCTCCATCTTCTGCCGCTTCAGAGACTTTTCAGAACCCATCATCATGGTCAATAACGCCACCTGTGTACCTCTCTAAACCTGAGAGATTTTCCGGGGATTCTGGAAATTGTCGGGCTTTCATTGCCCAGTGTGAGCCGTAATATGAGTTTCAGGGTGCTGGACTCGCATCGCCTTCATGATCTCACACCTCACTGGACGAGCAGAGATGTGGGCAACTTCCGAATGGAAGCCTCCTGCAACTCATAAGAACTCTACATGGAGATGTTCCAAAAACTGCTCCAGGTGGCTCTCCATGGCTGGGAGGCCATGCAGTCCTTAGTGACCCTACAACAAGGAAAGAGGTCAGTGACTGATTACGCTATTGAGTTTTGCTCCATTGCTACTGATAGTGGATGGAATCAGTCTGCCCTGTCTGATGCATTTTTTCATGGACTTTCTGAGCAAATTAAAGATTATCTAACCCCCTCGAGCAACCCACAGAGCTGGAGGCTCTGATTTCCCCAGCCACCAAGATCAACAAGAGACTCTTCGAGCGTGAACGCTCACGCCAGCACTTCCCTGCGACCCGACCTGTTCCTCCTGTTCGCCGCCCATCTCCCCCTGTGGAGACCACAGCTCCTTCCACTGAAGAGCCCATGCCCATGAAGAGCCCATGCCCAAGTTCTGCCCATGTTGGGCAGAACTTGGCTTACCCCAGAGGAGCGACAGCGACGCATGGATGAGGGTCGGTGTATCTACTGTGCTCAGCTTGGTCATTTCATGTCAGCCTGCCCTGTGAAGAAGTCCCTGGTAGCCCAGAGACTGTTGGGATCAGTGAGTTCTGTGTCTCCCTTTGCATATCCAATTTGGAGATAATCAGATGTCACACTCGTTAATGTCTCTTTCTCCCTCAGTCATCCGGCTCTGGTGGATTCGGGAGCAGACCCTAACCTCCTGGACTATGCCTTAGCTGAGAAAATTAAGTTAACTGTGTTTCCTCTTTCCCAGCGCGTGAAAGCCAGTGCTCTGGACAGAAGATTATTATGCACTGTTACACACTTCACCTCTCCCATTACCATGACATTCTCTGACAACCACACTGAGTCCCTGTCTTTCTATTTATACAAGGCTCCTCAGCACCGATTGATCTTAGGTCACCCCTGGTTGGTCATCCACAACCCGTAAATTAATTAGGCCAACAGGGAGATCATTAACTGGGGCTCTCAGTGTGGTGAGAGGTGTTTCTGTTCACCTTCCTGGGCTCCTGCCCCTCCTCCTGGATTTATGGCTCCTGAGGCTTCTGAGGCTCTTTCCCAGGACCCACTTCCACCACCGGTGTCCTCTTCGCCCATTCCATCTCCTGAGCCTCAGTCACCACCTGTAGAGAAGAATCACCCCGAGGATTTTCAGGACCTCTCTAAGGTACCGGAGTGTTACTGGGACCTTGAACAGGTGTTTAATAAGGCCAAGGCCACCTCCCTGCCTCCACACCCGCCGTTTGACTGTGCCATAGATCTTCTTCCTGGTTCAACTCCTCCTAGGGGCCGCCTTTATTCCTTGTCTGTCCCTGAGAGAGAAGCAATGCAGTACTACATCGACTCAGCTCTCGCAGCCGGGATCATCCGCCCATCTTCATCTCCTGCAGGGGCAGGTTTCTTCTTTGTGGAAAGAGAGACAAATCGCTGAGACCCTGCATTGATTACCGTGGACTGAACGACATAACGATAAAGAACAGGTACCCCCTCGCTCTCATTTCTTCAGGGTTTGAGTTGTTAGCGGGCACAAAGGTTTTCACTGAATTAGATTTGCACAACGCCTATCATTTGGTTAGAATTCTGATTTTCTCACCAGATGAAGAGTCCCATGTGTTCCATGTTCACCAGATTCTTTCACGCTCACTAGAGAACTAACTTTATGTTAAAGCTGAAAAGTGTAAGTTTCATGTCTCCTCAGTGTCATTCGTTGGTTTTGTTATTTCCAAGGGGCAGGTGCATATGGACCCAGAGAAGGTCAAGGCGGTAACAGATTGGCCCACTCCCACCAGTCGTAAGGAGGTCCAAAGGTTCTTGGGGTTTGCAAATTTTTACTGCAAATTCATTCGGAATTTCAGTAGCGTTGCTGCACCTTTACGTGCTCTGACCTCTCCCAAGGTTCTTTTTGCCTGGTCCCT
>JAPQLA010000013.1:619054-629643 GCA_029822935.1 Naso vlamingii | reverse complement strand
GGCGCTGTAATATCTGGAAACATTACTGCACATAGTTCTGGAACACGTTCCAGTTTGACATGTTTGACATGTTCATATGAGTTTTTGGAAACTGGACATTTTGGACATTGGACATTTCATGTTTTTCCTGGATTGGATTCATGCTGCCCGCCGCTGGAGGAAATCATCATTGGTAAGCTGTTTCGTGTTCATTATTTATGACGACATATGTAGGCTCGTCACAGATGTTGGCTGTGTGACGTTTTTCATTTTTTCCGCCATGTCTGCCTGGTGACCGTATCAAGGCCACACGTTGCTTGCATGCTCATGGTTTGTTGTTGTGTGTGTGGGTTTATTGTGTGTGTTGGTGGCGACGTGTGTCTGCACGAGCGTCCAACGTCACTGACTGTCAAAGAGCAGCAGGTCATGATAAGTCCACGGCGCTGTCCCTGGTGCTGAAATCAGCCCATTGTAATCCTCATCCGCCCCATTCTGCCCTTGTGCCTCCGTCAATTTCCCCAGCCAATCGGCTTTAAGGGCCCGCTACAGGGCCCCGCCCCCTCTGCTCATCTTGTTTTGTTTTATTTTCAATGTGGCATTTTTCTTTTGACTTAAACCTCTTATGAAGTTGCTCTTTGCACATCTGCTGAGTCATTTTTCCCTCCACCATGTAGCTGTAAAGTTCAAATTTAAAATAACAAAAACTTATTTTGCTGTTTGTTCTTTGCACCTGATGACTACATTCTGATGAAAACATGAAAACCCGGCACCTGCATGTGCTGCTGTCCCGGCTGGTTGCTGTCGTCGGTGTACGGAGGGTTCCACAGCTGGATCTTCTCCTGCTTCAACTGGCTCTTCAGCTTCGCCTCCGTGTTCTGCTCCGCCATCATCTGACAACAACAGCACACACAAGGGAGGAGCTGAGAAAGTGAAAGCTGGCGGGCAGATGGAGGAATTCCCCGGCTCGGTGGAGTTCAGTTTCCATCTGAGGGACATTACTGGACCAGAGAGACAAAATGTCTGGCCGACTCTGAGATTCTCAGGCTCGATTTAGAGACGATTTTTGTGCCCTTAATCACGCATATTTTCATCCAGTCTTACAGCAATGAAACACGAGTTCCCGTCTTGTTCAAAGGCAACAGAGCAAACATTCCCGTTACTTTCATGGAAATAGAAACGGAGTCGCTCTGTGGGTCCAAACCTCTTCAACAGGATCGTAACTCTCAGACACAGAAAGTCAACTTCAGGAAAATTAGTTTTCAAGGAAAGACAAAAGACAGAGGGCAGTAAACAGATGCAACATGGGAAATGTAGGATCCGGTGAGGTTCAGACAGCAATAAAACTGTACTAACACAAACTTCTTTCACTTTAGTGACCTCTACAACTAAAGAACGTCAACCAAAAACATTCTGCGCCCGTGTTTCATGTAGCTAGCCTGTTAATGAGCTAACATGTTGTTTTGTGGTCCGAACTTTAACGTAGCTTCCTTGTATGCCGACAAACAGAAAGAGCTGACGTGACAACTGCTGCTGTGACGTTCACGTCACATCGTGGCGTAAAACGCAGTTAGCTGACATTAAGCTCAACATGTATTAAAGAACTTAAAGCAAGTGTCGCAGTTTGTCTCTGTTCAGACGGCTAACGGCTGAAGTTCCGTCGTGCTGCTGCTGTCGGTGACACGGAGCTTCCAGCTCGGTTAGCCGGAGCTGCGCGAGCTGTCCTCACAGCTTCAGCAAGGCTCCGCGCGCATTTTTACTCTTTTCAAACACATCAGACGCTGTTAAATGTGTCTGTCTGTTACCTCGACGTCAGAGAACACGGTGACACAGAACTCCGCGGGACGAAATGCGGTTAAATTCCCGTGAACCGTCCACTCTCACTCAGCGTGAGGATGTTGTTTTTGTCGTTTCTCGGAAGGAGGGGAAGGGAAGCGGAAGAGGTCTCACTCTGAGCTCGTTTCAGAATCCTGTTAGCGGAACTGACGTCAGCAAAAATCAAGCAGACAGCTCGGCGGCTCCGTCACTCTGAGAGACCCGTCTTCAAAAAGATATAGACGATCTCTGGTCTGCTATGGCGACTTATGAGGGTCAAAAGTCATGCAGCGTAAACTCGAAAAGAGGCAGTTAAAAAGTGATACAAGAAAATGAATTAAATGGAAAAACTGAAATTAAATTAAATTAAATTAATGCAAAGTACAATCAAACAGTAAACATATATCATAACTGATCAGACAGGAGATAAATAAATGATGTAAAATATCTTCTGTACCGATGAAACCGCTTCTTTAGTTTGAAACATATCATCACTTCTTTCTAAAAACTAAAATTATGATCAAATGTATTTTGTGTTTGCAGGGGACTTTGTGCATTAAATAAAAAAGTACTGGATTATTGTTGGTTTTATGTTTTCATATACAATCATGATTATTAATTGAATTATTAGATGTATTAATACTGGACACTTTTGTTGTTGATCATGGGCAGGTGTTTATAAATGAACTTTCTTTTTTTTTTCATTGTTGGTGTAAAGGCAACAAAATCTGACCAAGTCTTTTGTCATATTTTCTTATAGTGCATTAAGTTTAGGCTATATCAGTATCTTCAGACATCAAATATTTCATGTGATCAGTCGCTTCATTTTCTTAATCTGATCCTCTTTATTTTTAGGTATAATCAAATTTGTCTTTTTTAATCATAACTCGCATAATTGTATGTTTTTATGATAGGTATGTTATTTGGAATGATCACTGAATAAGTAATAAAACTCTCTCATTCATACTTCATGCACAAGCCTATTTGATTGCTGAATGTTTATTAATGAATCTACCGTAAATAAAGAAAAAATAATAGTGAAATATGACAAAAATACCTCTGTTACATTTAAGTTTACAACTTTTTTCTTATGTTTATTTTTCTGCAGCAGGTCTGAAGTTTCTTCAAGCTTTTTATTCAGTTTGGTGAAGAACAGGAACCTTACACAAGATGTCACTCAAACAGCACAGACATTCAAATCATCAAAAACAGTTTTCAAAAAATATTTCTCACCTCTCCCTTAAACCTGCAGGCCAACCCATACCAGTGCAAACACCGGAAAGAGAAAAAAAAATCAAATTTATTGCTGACTGACAGTTAATGTTAAATGTAATCAGTTTGTACTTGACTGAACATACAACAGATATAAAACTAAATGTCATGTCTTCATCTACAGCCATGATATACCTTCAAAGTAAAAGCGTCTTGTCCATCTGTGACATAGGGAGGGTCACACATGCTCTATTTTTTTCAGAATTACTGCCTGATTGACAACATTTTTAAATAATATATGAAGTTTTAATCATTTTTTCAATCATTTGGATATTTTACACAATTCATTCATTTCACCATTTGTTTCTTAATCAAATGTTTATCTCATACTGGATATTTTTGGTCTCTGTCGGAAACTCTTTGTGATCGTCGGCTGATTCTTGAGCTTCTCAGAAGGACGAATACATCCCCAGCCTCCTGGCCGCCTCAGAGATCCTGGGGATCTTCCTCTTGGGGAACGGGTGGTAGTTCTGGCTTTGGTGGATCCCCACGGTGGAGCCCACCCCCCCCACACTCAGCTGTCTGGTGAACTTGAGGACCGGAGCCGAGACTTTCCTGGAGCCCCTCCATGCTGAGGGGGTGCTGCTGTTCTGCATGAAGCCGTTACTGTGCTTCCTGCCTGCAGACTGGTTCTCCTTCAGGTCTTCATATTGGCTGACGGTGGAGCCACTGAGGGGGCAGGTGATAGAGGTGACAGGGGTGGAGCTTTCTTCAGAGATGCCGAGAGAGCCGGCGGCTGAAGGCTCCTGAGAGTCACTGAAGGAGCAATCGGGATAAGCCAGTTTGGATCTGTCGCTGGGGTTTTTCTCTGAAGCGTCCAGTGAACCAGAAACACAGACCTGGACTGGATCCACCGTGTGTGGATCTCCTCTAGGTCCCTCACATGATCCAGTACCGGGGTCTCCTCTGGACCAATCAGCATTGAAGTGGTCTTCTTTGGTGTGGTCGAAGGAGCGGCAGGGAGAAGTTTCTCTGGAGCTGCTGTGTGAATCTGACATTGAATCCACAGCGTGCTGGGAGCTGACGGCCTCCGAGGAAGACGAGGAACGCCTGGAGAACAAAGACAACATGGAGGAAACAGTCAGCCAGACTTCTGGTAACTTGTGTCTTCTTCTCAGCTGCAGCTGTGCAAACACACTCAAAGCAGTCATGCATGAATGACCTAACACAGAGCTGATGCTAAAGGGACCGAGCGGAGGGCACTAGGACCTGACTGAACCCATGAAGACCTCTGATGTCACTGCTTTGTTTCAAGTGCCACAACAACATTTTCACTTGTATCTACTTCCTGTCTGTCCGTCCCTCTTCTGTCGCTCTTCCTCAGCTTCTCTGGGAGTTTTTCCTGATCAGATTGAGGCTCAGAGGACAGACAGGGTTTCACGCTCACTGTGAAGCAACATTGTGACAAATAAATTTGAAATCAGTGAAGTGATGAACCTCGGTTACTGTGACTCACAGGGAGGAACTGTCGTCTTTCTCTGTTTCTGGTGACAGGGTTGTGAGCTGCGCGGTGACACTGGGACAGTGGAGTCGGTGGAGGCCCAGATGGACGTGCCAGGGGTCGTGGGCAGTTGGGTCGGGGTCTAAGGTTATAGCTGGTGTCGAGCTGCTCTTTGGTTCCCATGGCGACACCATCAAACCCTGAGTGAGGGGGACGATGCTGACGGCGTCTGACAGCTCCTCCGAGACTGACGACAGACTTACAGTTAGAGATCATGTTCAAAGAAACACTGACATCACAAAGAGTTTCAGTCCGTTCTCTAAATCACTCGAGATGTCATATTGATTAAACCTGCGATGTAGATTACAGATTACATGTTATTTAATTTTTATCAGCTTATTATCAGAAAATGTGTCTCATTTTTGATGCTGTCATGTTTGTTAGTTTTTAAATCAGTTTCCTGAATATCAGGATGTATCTGTTTATATGAGAAATTTATTTTTTTATACTTTTTGAAGCTGATAGTACTTGTGCATCTTTACTTCTGTTACTCCAACTAGGCTATATCAAGCTGATAACAGGTTACTTCTCTAATATAGTAAAATTTCAAAGGCAAGTCTTTATTCGTAATTGAATATTTTTACATTAATATCACAACTTTTACCAAAGTAAAGGACTTGAATTCCCCACATCTGATTTTTAAAAACAAAATATCTTGTGGCTGTACCTACAGGAAACGCCCGTCTGTCATGCTTTTATTTTGAAATCTAAAGAGAAAGTCGTTGTATTATACCTGTTAGCGTTGACGTTTTCCTTTAAACGCATTTCACGTAATTTAAAACCAACATTTTCTACCAGAAAATAAACTTTATTTTCCATCGAACTAGATATTTATTTATTTCTTATTTATTTATTGGTTTGTTTTTAAAAAAGTTAGCCTGCGCGGCACGAGGACACTGATTTCTCCACAAAAGGTAAACAAACAGGTTCAGTTTCCGCTCACCTGTCCGCAGCAGAAGCACCTGTGTGCGTCTCTTCTGCGTCTCTCTGGTGCACCTGTACTGTTCTCTGAGCAAAGAGATGTCCATCTTCCTCCTACTCTCCTCTTCCTCCTCTCCTCCTGCTTCCTCCCTCTCCTCCTCTTCCTCTGTCACCAGCCGCTCCTTCTTCCTGATGCCTGCCAGAGAGAGGCGGACACACGGTGACCTTTGACCTGCAGACACTGAAACACTGCGACCAATCAACAGTTTTCCTCTCAGTGAAGATGAACATGAACAGCTGATTACAACCAAAATACAGTTCGAAAAATCAATAACAATAATAATACTTTTATTTTATTGTGGCCGCAGCCAATTTCACCTAGAATAAGAAATCACCAGTCTACAGTGATGCTGGCAGCTCTGTTCTGTGCATGTTTTTTTTCATAGGAAGGTGAAGGCGAGTCTTTGGGCATGAAATGTTTTCAAATCATCAAAAAGAAAAGTTTATCATGTCAAAAACAAATGCTTTTATTTTTTAACAGTTCTGTTATTTAAATGTCCTGTACTGGTCGAGAGGCAGCAGCTAGAATCTTGACCTGATGATGGCGCTAGAGGAGAAGTTTTTCAAATTTATTCAACAAGAACATTTCATCACAACTCTTCCAACAGCGGCTGAGATGTTTCAGTGTGGATGAACCAAAGGAGAGGACGGACACACACACACACACACACACACACACACTAGGGTGGCGCCTCGTACCGTAAAATACAGAATCATCCTTTATTTGGCAATTAACTGTGTTCCATATTTTAATAAATGTCCAGTACACATGTCTGTTTCACACATACATCAACACTAAATCTGACAATAATTAACAAAATAAAACAAAGGAAAGCCAGCAGAATTGTCATGGCGGGATCTACACAGGCAGGACCCCCCCCCCCCTGCTCTGGTCCTCTGTGTCTGTGTGTGTCTGTGTGTGTCCGTGTGTGTCTGTGCCTGGCTGCCTGCGTGTGGTGCTGTCACGGTTGCCTGGAGACAGACACCACGCCAGCGCTGCTCACAACACCCGCACTTTTTAAAAATGGCCTCCACACCTGCTCCTCCACCACATGCTCAAAAACGAAAACGATTACAAAAGTACAGGTGTGGGTGGGAAGAGGCACATGCTTGGCTGGACAGCGTCAGTGGAAAGCTACATTTCTCAGTTTATTTAGTTTATATTTTGAAAGTTCATTGTTGCACACTCCACACAAACAGATCTCCTTTAGATGCTGGTGCTACTGCCCTGTGGTAGATCACACAGTATCTCATTAACGAGGTTAACTGATGGTGTAATAACTATGCTGTGTGCATAAGGCACTTTGTTATATATTTTCCTGTGTATGTTAAACAGGGATGCTTGTCATTAAGGCTTTATGCAGCCTAATTAACAGCACTTTATATGCAACAATGTTGCACAATAAAGAATGAGTTCATTGGTAATAAAGCATTTCAAGCTTTAAGTACGAGTAATTGCGTTCTTGATCACCCCGTGACTAAAAACGCCGACACAAAATAAAACACACCCCTGCAGCGGGTGGCGGCTGCCCCACCCCACAGGAGTCAGGCCCGTGGTGGTCATGGCACCGAGGAGCTATGGTGGGCGTCCCTTATTTTCATTTCGGAAAGGTGGCAACCCTAGCACACACACACACACACACACACAGACATTTGTACTGCTATACTTGTGAGGACACTCGTTGACATAATGTCCTAGCCCCTTAGCCTAACCTTAACCTAAACCTGATTCTAACCCTCAAACCAAGTCTGAACCCTCAAAAGTCCTTTAAAGGCCTGTCAGAGTGAGGACCGGCCAAAATGTCCTCACTGTCCAAAAAGTGTCCTCACTTCCATGGAGTAAAACTCAAATGACTAAAAACTAGTTCTCACAAAGATAGCTGTACAAGGACACACACACACACACACAGACAGCAGGCTAAAGTCCTGATGTTTAGACAACATGGTAAGAATCGAATCAAATGTGTGTTGTGAGTTATAAGTGTGCGTGTGTGTGTGTTGCTTCACCATCCAGCAGCTCCCTGCTGGGAGTCTCACAGCAGCAGCAGCAGGAGCAGGACATCCTGTTGGCAGCAGCACACCTGCTGCAGGTGTTCTAATCTTCGTCAGTGAAAGCAGCGTTCTTGTCCTTTGGCGTCCGGACTGACCGTGTGTTTAAAACCTCCTGTGGAAGCTCTGATGAGCCAAAACCTGTTTCTAAGATCCATCAAATGAAATCCAGATGTGGTGAAAGATTCCGAGAAAGAAGTTCAGTGATGAGTTCTGATGGTTTAAAGGAGAAATGAGAAGGAAGAAGCAGCAGACGTGTTTCTGCAGTATAACCTTGTCAGGCAGGAGGCTGGACTGAAGGAAACACACACACACACACACACACACACACACACACACACACATACTGAGCTGTATTATTGTCTGATTGGTGTGTCAGCAGTGAAGGACAATGTGTTGCCATGACCTTTCTGTTCAATCACATCAGTTTGTTTGACATGAGCGAAGAACAAATACTGCCAAAGCTTGATCAAACATCCATTCATTATTATCCACAGAAGTGACGTTAAACACAATTATATAACACTGAGAGAGGAGATCGAACTGGGAGGGAGCAGCACACAGCAACCTGCCAACCAGTTCACACCAGCTCATACCAGTACATAACAATTTACACCTGTTTAAACCAGAGTATCTCAGTGTAAACCAGATCAAACCAGTTTCTAACACTAGATGTGGAGTTTTTATATCAGTCTGCACCTGCTAAAACCAGTTTAAACCAGCTCTGTCCAGTTAAAAAAATTACCATTTCATTTCAAGCTAAACCAGTTTGAATCAGCTGAAACCAGAAATGTCATTCTAGATAAAACTGGTTTAATCCAGTTAAAGCAGGTCAGGAGTTTGTACAAGTTCACCTGATTAATTGATTATTAATTACACTGAAAATCAATTATGAGCTTTTCTGAGAATGATTTCCATTTTCCTGTTGCATCATTTCCTGTTGCAGCTGCTCTCTGATGTGAATGTGTTTGTGATCACGTGCAGCTTTAAACAAACAAACATGGTGAAGGCGTCACTTTGGGTTCATTGTGATGACATTTCTCACTGTTTTCAGATTTTTGACAAACCAAACAGTCAATGGATCGATGAAAAGAATCAGCAGATTCATCCAGAATAAAAAGAATCTTTAGTTGCAGTTTGATTCAAAATGAGCTTCAGCTCGACCAACAACAGGAAAATGCTGCTGCGACATGTGCTGCGTCTCAGGAATGACAGAAAGTCCACAACATCTCAATACGTTGTGACTTTCTTCAGTGCACCTCAAGTGGCAAACATAACACAACATACAGATATGTTCACGTGCCACCTGCTAACGTGCAAAACTAGACGTCTTTTCTCCTCCTCTTGTAAGAACGTGGCGTCATCGCCCCCTAGCGGACCGCGCGCACCATAACAGGACATCAACAATAACTCAGGGAAGCCATGCAGGTTTAGGTTTAGCAGGTAAGTATCATACTATCATTTATCACTTAACACATAAATGTCAGGAAACCACAGCATGAATGCAGGAGTCACAATAATAGTATTTACTCTGATTACTTTCAGAACATTTTATTGAGTATATTCACGTAATTTTACTGATTTTCCAACGCAGGACTTATACTGTAACAGAATATTTTTACTGTGTGGTACTGGTACTTTACAGCAGTAAATGATCACACACTTTTCTAAAGTTACATTTTGGAGAAGCGCTTACTTGTACTTTTATTTACCAAAATGAGTGTTACTGTCTCTTTAAATTTTTAACCCTTCCTCTTCCTCCTCCTCCTCACTGCCTGTGTATGTGTGTGTGAGTGTGTGTTACAGTGAGTGTGTGATGATGATGATGGCCGCTCAGGACTCTCCTCTCTGTCTGGGCTTTGACTTCAGCACGCAGCAGGTAAACTTCATTTCATCCGTAATTCACCTGCACGCTGGACTGCATGACGCAAGTTACGCACGTGGCTGCGTGCTCAGAGGCTCATCGCGCTGACGCGGAAGAAAGTGTGTGAGTGTGTATGAGTGTGTGAATGAGTGTGTGAGGAGTTTAAGGTTTGAACGGAGCTGATGGACTCTGAAACCCTCGAAGCAGCGAGCAGATCACAGCTGCACGCTCTGTTCATGTACACGAAGTATTCATGTACTTGTGTAGTTTTTGTAAACGCAGCAGCTGCACAAAGTCAAATCACTCTGTCAAAGTGTGTGTGCGCAGTTTTGAGGTTCTTGTACGTTCTTCAACTTCCATGTGACTTCATTTTTTAATGTGAGCGCTTTAATGTGTTAGAACACAGTTCAGATCTGCCATTTTATAAAATCGGTAAAATCCCACAACCCGTGAATGCATCATTGGTAATAATCCACTGTAGGTACAAATGGAAAATTAGGCAGCTTTGATTAGATTGTGTTTCATTTTCAAATGACGCCACGTTAAATCAAACAGAATGAAAAATGTGAAAATAAAAACTTGGATCATTCTGTTTAATTTCGACTCCAATACACACATGAAAATTACTGTAAACTTTCCCAATTTTACGCTATCATATTCATTTAGTCCCCTGTTTGTGTTTTTGGTAAGAATACTGCCAATACTTGTGTACCTTTGTTGCTGATGTGTTAAGCTGAAGGTGGTGGCGATCGATGGAAACCTGAACGTGGTTCATCAGAACAACGTGCAGTTCGACTCTGAGCTACCTGAGTTCAGGTAACACACATCACTGCTGTGTAGTACTACATGTAGTACTAGCTAGTATATTGAAGCCAAGCAGGTTCAAAGTGAAGATGAAAACTGAACCATGTGATTCTAAAAGTTTTTTTAGGTGGTCATTTCACTGTGTGTGTGTGTGTGTGTGTGTGTGTATGTGCAGGACTCAAGGGGGAGTTCACATCCATGCTGACAGACTGACCGTCACCTCTCCTGTGCTGATGTGGGTGAAGGTGGGACGCACGCACGCACGCACGCACGCACGCACGCACGCACGCACACACACACACACACACACACACACACACACACACA
>JAPQLA010000013.1:559139-570685 GCA_029822935.1 Naso vlamingii | reverse complement strand
TTCGGCTCAGCCTTCTTCACTGACGGCATGCATTGTTGCAGTCAGTGAAGAAGGCTGAGCCGAAACGTTTGGCTGCTGTGCTTTGTTTGTCATCATGTTTGAGAAAAGAAAATAAAGAAATGAGGACTACTCCTGGCTGCGGGCCTTACATACACATTCCAAATGTTTGGACCACCAACCAAAACCCTCAACAAATATTTGAGCAGCGATTTATTCACGACTTCAAAGGCAACATTCAGCAGAAACACGCTGCACTGTGTCAGAGCTCACGTGTAGCATCGTTGGCATCTCACAGTGAAATCAGCGGGCTGGCTGGCCAGGATGGAAAAGAGGGACTAGCCTGCTAAATGCTAACAATGCTAAAGTTGTTTGTTAATTAACCCGAGTGCTGATACAGCAGATTTTGTGACTGAATTTACAGCGAGCTCAAAGACGACTCAGAGTAACGGGCTGAGGATGTTTGACACCTGATGAAAGTCAACATGGCGCCACCTCTGGGCTTCCTAAAGCTGCCATCGTCTGCGTCGTCCTGCTCAGCACGCTGGACCTTTTAGATGAGACAGGTCATACAAATCTACTGATGCAGAAGCTGAACTCTGATGGAAAACCGCACAAAAACGGCTGTTGTGGGGACAGACAGACAGGCTGCTTGGAGATGTTTAGCCTCAATGCTAACGATCAGGAGGACACACGGAAACCACAGCGTTTCCCAGGTTCTCAAATTAAAAGTCACCATTTGAAGACGTGTCTGCACTTCTTGTCCTGGTGATGCTTCCATTTCTGTGGCCAGTCAAGTGCCTGTGAGGAGCCTCTTGTTGGTTTCTCCTGAACATGTAAACATCTTTGTTGTGGTCGTAAACATGAGCCTTAGCCAATGACAGGTGCTCAGGCGGTTTACTGTGTTCTGTGGGACACGCACAGGAGGTTATGTGAATGCGATGATGCTCATGATGGACCCGTTGCCTCTCAGCTGCTGCTGCAGAAATTCCTCTTTTCAGTCTGAAGAATAGTGGACAGACAGCTGCTGACACTTAGCCTGATGATTGAGTTTGAAGTTCACAGAGGAAGGATCAAATCAAGGCCAGTGATGATGTCATAGTAAAACTTGTCTCGGGCCACGTCGACCTTCTCTTTCACTTTCCTCAGAGGAGGGAAACAGAACCACCTGTACGTGTGAGAGCAGCAGGAAAAGTCTGGAATTCTGAAATCTGAATTGGGGTGTTCATTGGCTGGAGGAGCCGCACAGGGTTTCCCAGGTGTGCTGTCAGGGGGTAATCATGAACAAAGAGCTGCCGTTCTTCTGCGGGGATAACTGCATGAGGGTCAGTGACACTGCAGGGGTCACATGACCACAAACCAGCTTTTTGCTTTGAAGGTTCCTGATAGAGTGAAATGACCTGGAAGTTTCTGTGTTGACTGGAAGTTCTGAGGACAGGTGCGTCATTGCTTCCTCTCTGATGTCCTTAAGCAGAGGACACACTGGATCATCACTTGCTAAAGGAAAGGAGCCGATGCCGTCCCACGATTCCTCACAGCAGCAACATTAAACGTTACGCCCTGATCATCCGTGATGACATGATTACATAACCTAGTTTCAGTGCAGTCGTGTCTCATTGGTTCTATTTCTTCTCTGATTTGACCTCATGAGGTTTTCCATTGAGATCAAACAGGAAGTGTTTTAGGAAACAGATGTGTAAAGATGGCTGCCTCCTGCTTTGTTATGGTGTCCTGCCCCAGAATGCTTTGCAGTGTCTGTGATGACGACACTTTTCTGAGATCTATCCACATGTGAAAAACTGACACTTTCATTATAATTACGATGTAATAACTGAATATGACCGTTTAATCCTGAGCGTAGATCTCACATCTTTCACTCATGAAAAAACATGAAGTCTTTTCTTGGTTATGACATATAGATGTAATGGTTAAGAATCAGTTTCTGTTCAAATCAACAATATAACAATTAAACTTCCTGAAGAGAAACATGTTTTGGTCTCTTGGTTTAAATCTTGTGCTCATTCATGGAGCAGTAATCCTGAAAAAAGATTGTTTTTATTTATCGTGTGCCTCTGAGATCATAAAACCAACAAAAGAAGAAGCCTTCAGGGATACTTAAACTTGTTTCAAACTTCAATAAAGGTCTTCACATTTCAAAACACTGCTGAACTGGTAGTGACTCATGTTAAACTGGAGGCAGCCATCTTTACAAAACCCGTCCTTCTCCACCAGAATGATGACAATGATGATGTGATGAAGATGAAATGTAAATCTTGTACCTTTTGCTTCAGTGTTGAAGCTCACCTGTAGAACGCAGAGACAACCATGCCGTGAGTCGAGTCTGACTGACTGAAAACCAGCCGTGTGTTTCGAACGGCAGATGTGTGGAGACAGCTGCTCTTAGTTTAGACGTTAACGGTATTTAAATATATATGTACGTGTCAGCAGACAGAAGAAATGACGTGTTGAGATGATTAAAAACCTTTCCCGGGTTCTGTCCATCCTCATGCTGTCCAAACGATCAGTGGGTGTTTTTATATTCTGATGTTCATTCTGAGAAGCAGCATCACTGTAACAAAGTTTCAGTCCTGATGAAAATCGTTTTGGCAGGAAGTTTGTTTTTAACTGTGGTGGTTTGTTTAAAATAAATAAATAAATAAATCAACATCCAGACATGAAGCGACTGCAAGATCTGCCTAGAAACAAACAAGTGTGTGTGTGTGTGTGTGTGTGTTTGTGTGTCTGTGTATCACTCTTCCTCTCTCCACTCGCAGCCAGGATCATCATTGAATGAATGAATGTAGTTCTAGTCCACACACACACACACACGCAAACACACACACACACGCACACACACTCTGATACTAAAAATAAAATAAATCACTGTAGAAAAAGGATTATTATTTCAGTTTTATCTTTTTGTATATGGAAATAAACAATAAATACTGTCAACTCAGTTAACAGACTCGTTTGTTTTTTTACTTAGTTTAAGAATTCCCTTAAGTGTATCAAAAAGCTAACAAGCGTGAACTCCTTACAGCTGTGACCAGCTGTCTTCGACTAACAATTGAGTTACTGAGGGGGAGGGGCAAGCCATGACCAATGACAGTGTGTGTGTATCTACAGAGTTTGGGGTTGTTACGTGAATCTGTTTAAAAAGTTATACACCTTTTTGTTACAGACCACTGTCACGCCCCTTTTTGCCAGTTGGCATTAACACAAACACACATTTTAGTCCCTTTATTTGTGTTCCCATTTAAAATGAGAATCATTGAACACAAACATTTGTAGGTGCACAAACATTGGCAGGCTGCGCGTGCATCTGGTCTGAGTCTATGGACACAGAAAGCAGCGCCTCCTCCATATGTGGCGGCTGCCAGTAATTGCAGATACAGAACAGAATTTAGCCGGAGCCTCAGCCTTTGTTTGGGTCAAACCTGCCATCTGCAGGCATCTTATTATCAGTCTGTGGACATTAGCCAGGCTTCCAAATATAAACGCTAACAATTTACATTTGTACCCAGGCTGTATGATAACAGGCCTGAGCCGCTCGTACTTCAAAACCTCGGTGAGATATGCATCCTCCAGACTGTAATCAAACGTACATCCCATTTCCAGAATGGTGACCTCTCTACTGTCCTCATTAACAACAACAGCATCAGGTGTATTAGCTGTGACATTCGAAAAGACGTCATATTCAGCATTACACTGTGCGAACATGGTGTTCAAAACACAAGAGTGTTTGTAGATTTTACCAGAGGGTTGAGCATGTGACATCACATCCTAAACTAACAAATTTACAATTCTGTCATGCCTTGCAATGTACATTCCCTTATACACACTGTAAGGGCCATTTTGAAGGGTTGTATGTGTATGGGACACCAATTTGCCCACCAGGTGTCACCCTTGCGCTTTGTGTCACATGTTTGCTTAGGTAGGAACCTTTGGTCTGACAACAGGTGGTGCTAGACGGAGGAGCAGAAACAGTTTTTGACCGCTATGTTGGTACGCCACGCCAGGTGAAGGAAAATGTTGTTGTACTGTGAAAATGTTGGATTAGTGGAGCGTTATGGGCACCGATTTTGGTTTCTTGCATGTAACACACCGAAAACCATTGCGGTGAGCAATAAATAATTCATGAAATACAACGAGGACCGAGTTGGACTTTGTAATTTCTCAGACTCAACGGAGCGGCGTACAGCGAGCGCGTCAGCTGAGTCTTTAGCCCGTCTCTGTAGCCCCTCAGTGGCTTTAAGTTTATAGCTTAGCTGCCACACACACAGCAACCAATCAGAACATGAGACAGAGATTCAGTAACTGCATTATGATGTTCATGGTGCATATAATGAGGAAAAAAAGTGTTTGCATACCAGACAATCTGGCTTTAACTGTAAAAATGAATGTATACTTTGCATGCTGTGCCAGGCAGCAGCCTGCTCCCAACGCATGCGCACGTAACAGTCAACACAAACACACACACTTGACCTCCGCACCAAATTTCTGAGTCCTAACTGTGGCCACCAAAGAGTGGGGAATTTCTGTGGACCAGCAGACAGGTCGACAGAGCTTCTGGTTGCATATAAAAATGCCGAATCGTTGAGGGACTGCCCTCATCTGTGTGTTTAGAAACCACAAAGATGATGTTTAATACACACACACTCTTTCTATTAAACTGATACAGAGAGAGATAGATAGATCCCCAGAGGGAAATTAAAACATCATAGCAGCCGAGCACATGCAATAAAATATGAAGACAAGTACACAAGAAATACACAAAAAATACACAGGATATGTTAGATGTGCCAAGTGACAAAGTAAATAGATGTAATAGATGGAGCGTGGCTGTCTGTAAAACGTCAGCTTTTCATGCTTGCAGCTTTGTGACGTTGCCTTTTGCAGCTCATCCAAGAGGCTTTTTACAGCCTTTATTCAGCTGAAGGGGAAAAAACTTCCTCCTTCACTTCATCACAAACATTCAGCATCGACACAGCCGCACACACACATGGTTTCACCTGGACAGGAGCTGAGAGTAACTGGTAACTAAAGCTGTCAGACACTGTAATGGAGTAAAAGTACAATAATTACTTCCAGGATACCCCACAATCATAGTTAAGCACAATACTTGAGTAAATGTACTTCTTTCCCTCTGCAGTTCAGTGACTGTTCATCAGATCATTGAAACAGGAACATCAAACTCAAACACGACAGTAAAGAAAAATCAAGATGTTTAATTGTTTTCAACAACAGCAACAGACACAGAACATTTATAAAAACAGGCAGAGTGAGTTTCAGGTTCACACGATTCAGTTCGGACACATCAACAGTCAGCTCCCGATCTGAATTAAAGCTTCATTCCACAGAAAATTCACCATCAGAAGGGAGATAGCTGTCTGCTTCTCATGTTGCTCACATCTTCCTGCAGAGAACTGTGATGAGTGTTATCATTATATAGTTTTCCAGTTAAAAAAATGAGAAAATTATTTGTTCTTGTTGCTGAGACAGAAACAGTCAGCTGAATCCATACAGGTCCCAAACACACACATCAGGTGGTCACGTGACGTGCAGGCTGTGAAGAAGCGAACACTGATGTCTGAATGTGAACAGACTCGGGAAGACCAGCAGGCCGTGGTGAATCATGGGATACATAAAGTTCTGAGAGAAGAGCATCCAGTGTGGACACACAGCACCTCCTGCTCCACCTCCTCTGTCAATCTGTGTGTGTGTGTCAGAGCCAGCACTCTCAAGAAACTACATTTCCCAGAATTCCCACAGACACTGCAGAAAACATTTTAAAGACACCTGAACAGAAAAAGGCTCAGGCAGTGATCAGGATATTGAAATAAATCCAGCCCTCGATGGTCCAAACTGTCCCATGTGAGCGCCCCCTACAGTCTCACTGTAAATTACAAAAAAATCTCATCTGAATTCATCTCTGAACACAACTAAAAATTATAAATATGTTAATTTAACAATAAAATCTATCTTTGTACAGTCATTTAAAATTTTACACCAAAATAACAAAACAGACTTGATTTTCTCACTTTTCTATAAAACAATAAATCTTACATACACAGTGATTAACATCATTTTCTTGAAGAATCATTATGATCTCAGGTACAGTACATAAATAGTGTTTCAGTTACATCTGGAATATAAACTACTACAATAATGACTTATTGATTTTAAACTGTCTTGACCAATCAGAAACTGCCTCTAAAATTAAAGGCACCATGACAATGTGATGGACCCGCCCCTTTATGACATCACAGCGGGGGTCATTGTGGGGACAAATCGCTCAAACAATCACTGCAGAGTCACATAGATAAGAAAAAAGTCATGATTTCTGTCATAAATAGAGATTAAACAGAAGTTTATGTTAATTAAAGTGAAAGTTTACAGTCTGATTCCTGACTGAGTTTCATGGCTCTTTGTTCAGTAAATAAACCCTCTGACCGGGTGTTTTTATCCACGATTAAATCTCTTTGGAGCTTTCAGATTTGAGTCCTGGTTGATTTGGTGACACCTGCTGGTTGCTGCTGGTAACAGCAGTTGTGTCTGGCAAGAGCAGAGCCGCCTGTCGTCGGCAGTTCTTCACTGAAACTTAACCCTCACACGTTTTGATACATTTCCTGTGGCTTCTTTACAATAAAAGACAGTGTTTTCGTAAAGTCTTTTACTGCGAAGGAGCGGCAGGAGGAAATGCTGCATTTATTAACATTAGCAGCGAGAAAACCAGCTGCTAAGTGGGATCGAATGAGAACGAGTCCTGTTGAAGTTAGTTACATGCTTCACAAGCTGCTGTTTACGTCCATGGAACTCCTTCAGATACAAACAAAGATCTTTTCAACCATAAATGATCCTCTGAGGTCATTTCAAGAGATCCTTAAATATCCCTGATTGGCTCCAGCACATGTCAATCATCCACCTGTCCCTCCCTCCTCCCAAGCATCTGTCCAATGAGACCTGCAGTGACTCCTATCCAGTATTGCAGAGCCTCCCAGCTAATATCATGTCAGCCTTCTGTCAGTGCTCCGTCTTGACCCCTCCCCTTCCTCTCAGTTCTTCTTCTGTGGTGAGTGACTTCACTCGAGCAGCGAGTTGCAAAAAAGTCCACAGAGACGCCTGTGATGTCATGCTGCCTCCCCCTCCTGCCCTTCTTCCTCTCCTTCACCACCTCCTCCCTCCTCCTCTCCTCTTCCTGTCCCTTCCTCCTCTTCTTCACCTCTTTCTTTAGCCTTCGCTTCCTCGTTTTCTTCTTCCCTCTCTTTCCCCTCCTCCTGCTCCTCCCTCTCTCCTTCACCGGTCTCCTTCTCTCCTAGTTCCTCTCCTCCATCTGTCTCCCCCTCCACCTTTGTGTCCTCTCCCTCTTCTTCTCCACCTGTTTCACCCTCTTCTTGTCCCTCTGTCTCCAGTGCATCTTCACAATCTGTCTGTCCCACATCACAGTCTCGTCCTCTCTCTGTCTCCCCCTGCTGGTAGGTCTCAGCAGTGTTGGTGTTGCTGCAGCCTGTCTCTGTTTCTTCATCTGGCTCTGCATGCAGATCCTGGTCAGGTTCAGGCTTACTTTCCTTTTCTGTGCAAAGTTCCAGTCCCTGGTCCTGGTCCTGGACCTGGACCTGGTCCCAGACCTGGTCCCGATCCTGATCCTGGTCCTGGTCCGGTTCAGGTTTACTCTCTGTCCCTGTACTGGCCTCCAGTTCCTGGTTCTGGTCTTGATCAAATTTACATTCTGTCTCTGGTTCTGCTGAGTCCAAAGCTGTTGGCTGAGAGGGGAGAGACTCCTTCCTCCCAAGACCTGCAGACAGACAGATAGACAGACAGACAGACAGACAGAGTTCAGACTTCTCCCGCTCTCTCCGTGAGGTGATGCAGCTGAATCTAACAGGTAGAAAACACCTGACTGAACTGACTGATTCAGAATGGATGAATTCTGATGTTGACCAGCAGTTGTTTCTGAGTTTCAGATTAAATCATACTCTGTGTGTGTGTGTGTGTGTGTGTGTGTGTGTGTGTGTACCTGCAGGGGTCAAGACCAGCGCCTGCAGGATGTCAGACAGAGAGACAATGCCGACGATTCGAGACTCTTCATCAACGACAACCAGCCTGTGAACCTGCACACAGACACACACAGACAGACAGACAGACACACACACAGAGTTTATTTAAAACTTCCTAAACATGCTCAATATATTTTAAAATTATGTTCATGTATCTGCAACTATCAACTTCAGTTAAGCCTCAGAGAAAATTCTCAGGTTTCTGTTTGCTTTATTAAATATCATATATGAAAAAAGTTTCATGGCTGTGTGTGCGTGCGTGTGTGTGTGTGTGTGTGTGTGTGTGAGACCTCGGCCTTCACGATGCGATCCACGATGGTCTCCAGTGTTTCCAGTTTGTTGCACTTCATGACTCCTTCAAAGTACTGCGATCTGTGTCTGAGGGCCTGAGTGACCGTCACGTCCAGGTTGTTGTACGTCTTCTCTGCTGCCAGGTTCTGCACAGATGATCACACTCAGACCTCTGCTGCTTCGCCACACAGAACACACAACGCTCATCATTGTCACGAGACAGGATGTACTCACAATGACATCAAACTTGGAGTAGATGTCCACCACTCGACCTGCAACACACACAAGAAGACAGCGTGGTCACAGAGCCTTCACACCGAGCCGACATGAAAGCATATTTAATACATTCATTCTTTCAGAGATTCATATTTATGTCGTTGCCAACGGTTACCATTGTGGTCAACGACGGGCAGGGCAGACACTCGACGGTGTGTGAAGACAGACAGTGCGGTGATGAGCGGCGTGTCGGGGTGGATGTAGGCGATGTTGGCGTACGTCCCCACAGACAGTTCCTCAAGAGTCTGCTTCATGAAGGCCGGCATGGGCATCTCACACACCTGACACACACACACACACACACACACACAGACTGATGGGTTCTTCTGTGATAACTGTAGTGCACAGTGTTTTTAGGGGAGTGTGTTGTATGGCTCTGGGACACAGCGGGACTCTTAAATGTTGTACTGATCTTATTTGATCCCAGCGGACACAGTGACACCGGCAGTCAGAGGTGTATCATCATCATCAGTTTGTATGGTTCATGTCTTCACACTTGAGATCGAACATGCAAACTGACTGGCTTGTAAACTCTCCTCTCTGATTGGATGACTGGATCACACAGACAGTTGAACAACATGGAGGACTAAGGTCAGTGTGAACTCAGGAAGGACTGTGAGCTTTTTTTTATGACGCGTCCTGCTCACATGGACTGTAAAGGATCAAACACGGGAATATTAGAACCTGCTGGAGACTCACAAAGAGCTGCAGGAACTTGAGGATCCTCTTGTGAGTCAGGATGTAGAGAGCGTTCCCACTGACCGGATCAATGACGGGAAGACGATGGATCTTATTCTTTATCAGCGAGTGCACGGCTTCAAATATGCTGAGGGGGCAAGAAAGAGTTCATGACTTGGAGTTACTGGAATGTTCTGCTGGTCTCTTTTTTCTCCTCTTCTCCTTCCCTCTCTTCAGTTTATTTTTAACAGCTAATAAATTATTCAGTGATTCCATTCCTGTATAAAAATACATCTACACACACACACACACACACGTACCTGGCATCAGGTGAAATGTGGACCAGAGGTTTGAAGGTCTCCTGCAGGTACAGTTCTGTCAAACAACACGAGTTCACATTCTGTTACATCATCAACACAACTTGTGAAACCATGAATACAGAGTGAAGAAATAATCCTGATGATGATGATGAAGATGAAGAACGTGAGGCATGGCACAGTGTTTACCTCTCCATGTCTCAATTTTATGTTCCTCCAGCTCGTAGATCTGAACCTGACACAGACAGACACACCTGAACACACTCTCTGATCATGTGACAGGAAGGAAGCAGGTCATCGAAACTGTTTCTTCATTCAATTTAAAGAGCGATCCCAGTGTGTGTGTGTGTGTGTGCCCTTGTACAGCTATCTTTGTGAGAACCAATTTTGAGTCTCATGAGTTTTTCTCCATGGAAGTGAGGACACTTTTTGGACAGTGAGGACATTTTGGCCGGTCCTCACTCTGACAGGCCTTTAAAGGACTTTTGAGGGTTCAGACTTGGTTTGAGGGTTAGAATCAGGTTTAGGTTAAGGTTAGGGTAAGGGGCTAGGACATTATGTCAACGAGTGTCCTCACAAGTATAGCAGTACAAGTGTGTGTGTGTGTGTGTGTGTGTGTGTGTGCGCGTTACCATGGGGGATTTATAGTATCTGGTCAGGATGTTGATGAAGTCTGTGATTGTCAACATTCCTGTAAAAACAAAAGGAAATTCTTGACGTCTGCACAAAGAGTGTGTGTGTGTGTGTGTGTGTTTTTGTGTTTGTGTGTGTGCGTGTGTGTTTGTGTACGTGTGTGTGTGTGTGTGTGTGTGCGTCAGAGTGATTGTGTGAATACAGTAGTGCGTTACTACTAAATATAGACTCACTCTCCAAATCTTTGTGAATGTAATAATGGCCCGAGGACAAGATGAGGATCACACACACACACACACACACACACACACACACACAGTCTTACCTACAAAGCTCTGTTTCTTGCTCTCCCACAGAGGAGCAGCTCTCACTCCATTTGCCACCAGAGCAAAGAACGCTTTCTTCACCTGAAACACAAACGACAAAATAACAACAACAATAATCTCTTTCTGTCTGTCTGTCTGTCTGTGTATGTGTGTCTGTCTGTCTCACCTGCAGCGTGGTGTCAAATACCACCAGTTTGGAGCTGGTTGGGATGATGTCATAACACTTGTGACACTTCATGAAGCGCATGTAGATGTCTCTCTCTGACTCCTCTGACGCTGCACAAATACAATCATCATCATCATCATCATCATCATCATCATGAGTATGAACAGGTGACATCATGGTTTACTTTACACATGATCTGACAAGCTCAGTGTTCTGTTACTGAGCTGCTCTCTGTATTGGCATACACACACACACACACACACACACACACATACAGACTGAAACAAAGTGCAGCACTGAAGGACAACAGACAGATTGATCTGCCGCTGAAAATAGTCCCAACAAATGCAGCATGTCCTCCTGTTTGCTGGATCAAATCTGCAGTGAGCAGCCATTTGAGGAAGTTTGGAATCTTACCGGCATCATCGGGATCCGGCTGCTCTGACATGTCGTCTGCGACCTCCACCTGCTGACAGCAACACAACGTCAGTCACACCTCATCCTGATCACAGCTTGTTTCACATCACAGATATTTACCTTCAAATTCAAATCTGTAGTGAAATCACGACAAAATGCTTTGATGGGAGATAAAATCATCAGCATGAACAGAGACAATCGTCTCTGACGACACGAGCGTCTTTTTTTATCACGACAGTCAGCAGATGAAACAAGCTGGAGCCTCACATCAAGACCCGTCAACACACAGACAGAGACAGACACACACACACACACACACACACAGACAGACACACACACACACACACAGACACACACACACAGACAGACACACACACAGACACACACA
>JAPQLA010000013.1:534847-545661 GCA_029822935.1 Naso vlamingii | reverse complement strand
ATATTTATATTATATATATATGGGTGCAAAGTTCTGTTTTATTTCATGGGGACATTTTCAAAGAGTAGGCATGCAAAACAAGGAATAAAGTGCGGCTGTTACACACATATATCTGCCCAGAGACGTATGTGTGTGTGTGTGTGAGAGAGAGAGAGACAGTATATGTTCAAGGACACACACACCCTCACACACAGAGTACATTGTTAAGTAGAGTCCTTGCACTGTGTGTGTGTCCTGCTTTGCTGAACCTTAAATATAGGGTTTTCACTATTTTTTCTATTTTTTCTGTTGCCATGGTAACTTATGTATCACATCTGACCTAATTTGTGTGACAGATTCGACAGGAGGGAGGAGAGAGAGTGTCTGTTTGGATTTTGGGTGAACTGACCCTTTAATGACTCAATGCTGATACAAAGAAGTACAGAGAGTTTACAGTCAGCAGGACTGAAGTGTGTGTTCACAACATGGTCAGCAGGTGGCAGTGTTGTCTCTCTCTCTCTCTCTCTCACACACAAACACACACACACACACACACACACACAGAGTGTAGACTACCTCTGGCCTTGTCTCTCTTGTTGCGGGTGAACAGTTTGATGCTGATCGGGGACGATGACAGTTGCTGGTTTGAATCTTTGGAGGCCAACCTGAAGATGCCACTGAAACTCAGCCTGACACACACACACACACCCACACACACACACACACACACAGAGAGTCATGATTGTTGTCTTCTCCTGACTCTGCTGCAGCCGGGTGTCAGGTGAGTGTACCTGCGTGGAGATTTGGGTGGTGAGTCCTGCTGGGGGGGTCCACTGTGGTAGGGGAAACTGGGACTCATCTTGGAGCTGGAGGTCCTGGCCGGAGCGGAACGGGGGCTGGAGGGCCGGCTGACCGGAGCCCGATGGAAGAAGCTCCTGGTGGGGCTGGCTGAGTGGCACAAAGCCTCCCCCTACAGGACAGCAGAACACATTACAGCTGCTGGTGAACGTTCAAGCCACATGCTGTTACAACCAACGCCTGTCATCATTATGAAGTAAGTCGAGTCAGCGGCAGAGAACAGAGCTCACTGTGCAGAAAGGAACATAAAGAACAGGAAGAAAATTGAGAGTCACATGAGGGTCCCTCTACAAACATATCTGCAGCAAAGTTAAGATTCAAAAGGAAGTCCTGTGTCTTTGGTCAAAGAGTATGATAATTGAATAAATGTTGGACAGCTTTGTGAGAGTTCAGTTTTGAATGAACAACCTTCAACACCAGTAACAGATTATGATCAGGTTGAGTCATTCTTGTACAGAAAAACTGCAGAGGCCTCACAAGTCAATGACAAATAGCTGACGGTCTGTGAACAGAACAGTTCACCGCTGAATTATTCAGATTTTTAAATTAAAATAAGTCGTTTCCTGCTCTGATTCAAAGGTTGTAATCAGGTTTCTGCAGAGCTCAGTGATGAGCTGATCATTTGAATCAGGTGTGTTGAAACACAGAAACATCTGAAACATGCAGAAAAGAGTCGATGATATCACTGAAGTACGGCACAGAAAAATGCCTCCACAGGAGTCTGCAGCACAAACGCTGAGCAGCTGTAAAATGTTCACTCTGTGTCCATCAGGATTTGAACTCAGTCTGAAACTGCAAAGACCATTTCTGATCTCACTGAACTACCTGCCAGGTGGGAAGCTTCTGCTGTCTTCACAGTGTGACTGAAACATCAGCAGGTCGAATGGAGGGCAGATTTCAAAATGATGTCACAGTCATTATATTTGGCTTAACACATTTTTTTTGAAATCTTGAGATAGATAAAGAAACAGCTCAGTGACAAATGTCAGGAAGCCGATTCATCCGTGTCATCCTGTTTGTCTCTCTGGTTCATGAGCTTCTCAGCGCTGAAGGTGGTCCATTGGAGACTGACGCAGCGCGTCAACGCGACAATGTGGGATCGAAACTCGGCCTCGACAAACTGAGGTATGTTTCCAATGATGTGTGTGTGCATCGATGCTCAAAAAACAAACAAAACAAACTTCAAACAAAAACAAAACTCTGAACTTTGTTGAAACTGCATTGTGAGCATTTCCCATCATGAATTTCTGCTGATCTCTGATTTAAACACAAGTCAGTTTCAAGGGATTAATTCCTGCTGTGGTCAAGCTGGCTGGCTTGAAAAAGCCAGTTAGTGAGGCAAGTTGAATTAATTTCTAATTTCAAACAAAGATGCTAAGAACTGAGAGGGAGGCTCCGTGAGTGCTGCGTTTAGAAAATAAAGTGAAAAAAATCTGATTGAGGAACCTTCAACGTTCAGCGACACACATGCAGTCACAGCATAACAGAGACAAAAATAACAAGCCCGTTAAAATATGCAAAACTTCAACAAATTAAAGTCTAAGGTCCCGCCTCTAAAGGGAGGACAGCCCTTTAGAGGCGGGTGACCAATCAGATTTCAGAGGCGACTTCCTGTCCAATCATCATATTTTCTCTCTATGTGTTTTGTGTAAAGTAACTAAAGCTGAAGTGGAGTAGAAATATCATGAAACAGAAGGACCCAAGAAAAGAAAGGACCTCATATTTGTACTTCAGTACAGTACTTGAGTAAATGTACTCAGTTACATTCCACCAGTGTTCCGCAGCGGATATTGTCTTTCTGCAGTCGTAGTTTCTCACTTTCAATGTCCAGATGGGATTACTTTTTTACCTGGAGGGGTCAGGTAAAGTGATTTTTCACCAGTCACACCTGGAACGACCATGTGAGTGATTTTTACCAGGGATGTGAGTAATAATTCAGGCTGAAATGATCAACTGTTTTTCAGTGAACTCTAAGGTCCTCTGAGGTATATGTGTCCCTTTATGTGTATGCAACGCTTTAAAAGTTTTTTAGTGCTTTCCGTCGCCATCAGACAGTTGTTTCATTTGGGACTACTTTGGCTCAAGTGCTGCACAATCACAGGTAGTCCGCATTGAAACAGCTGTCTGACAGCAATGCAAAGTGCCAAAAACTTAAAAAGTGTAGCGTGCTCATAAAAGGACATGTGTGCTTTGAGTGGGTGGTCTTAGTGGCTAAAAGACGTGTTGCCGTTATATTTAACCGTTTAAAACCCACACAGACACGCCCCTCAGTAACTTGAGAGAGTATTCTCTCTCTGTGATGATAATGCCACAGGAGTTCTCAGTCTGCATATTTCTCTGTAGCTGATCAAAGTTATCAGCTGGTTGGTGACTCAGCATCATATGAGTGATGTCATCGTGTCACCTGCTGCTGATGTCATCAGTACAGTAGAAATGAGTCTAAAATGAGTGTTTGGATTTACCTTCTTGCTGCCAACTTTCTCTGCTCGAGTGGGCTCCCCCTCCAGGAAGGGCATCGTGAACACACTCAGGTCCTACACACACACACACACACACACACACCTGTTAAAAACAGAAATATGATACAAATTGCACCAAACTGCATTTCATGGTCGTTTTTCTTTCAGACAAATGACCGTTCAATGGCCTCCAAATGTCCCAGACGTCCCAAATATAGCAACAAAAAAAATTTTTTAATAAAAATTTTCATTAAAAAAAAAAATCGTATTGAAACATTTACATTCACGTGGGAGTGTTTGCTTTACAAGTTTACTGAAAAAGATAAAAGTAATTTTAAAAAAAAAGTTTAGAGCCAAAAAGAATCATCAGAGATCTATTTTACTTTCTGCCGTCATTTCCATTTTAAATTCTGGAGCCGTTTGTCTGCTGTCAGTGTCCAAACTGCAGACACCAGCGGAAAGTCACAAACATGAAGGTTCACAAGTGCTGAGCACCACACTGCTCTCCTGTTGCATCATGGGAGAGTTCGCAGGGTAAACATGAAGGTAGAGAGGGAGGGTCAGCTGAGAGGACGACAGGACTGAAACCAAACACTGAGTCTATGTGTGTGTGTGTGTGTGTGTGTGTCTGTCTGTCTGTCTGTTCATCCGTCCGTTTGTCTGTCTGTCTGACTGACTGTCTTTCTGTCTGTTTTACTTTTGTTTTTTGTTGTCAAATTTCATGAGTTTTGTATGTTCATGTTTCCTGTTTTATTTTGGCAATTGTTGTCCTCTTTTATATTCCACATCCTGTCTAGTTCAGTTCTCAGTGATCACCTGCCTGGCCCTAATGTGCTTCACCTGTGTTAATTACACCACCTGTGTCTTATACCACCTTTAGTCTCTGTCTTTGTCAGTTCGTTTGTTTTCCCTCTATGGTCCTGCCTCTCCTCCTGCTCCTCATGGGCCTCCTTTGTTTTATTTACTTTTTGCATTTTCTTTCTGTTTCTCTTGTTTCTCTTGTTTTTCTTGTTGCTTCATCTGTTTTTTTTTTTTTTTGGGGTGCACTTATCAGCTTTCATTATTAAAGCTTCTTAGTGTTAGTGTCTTGCTTTCGGGTCCCCTTTTCGTTTGTTGTCGGTACAGGAACAATGGATGAGATCAAACTAATGGTGCGTTCAGGCGCTCATTGATGAAAAGATTTCAGAGTCTCAAAGATGAAACATGAGTTTGGATAGTGTTTATAATTGGTTATTTTAAACCTTAAAATATTTTTGTTCACTTCCTCAACCTCATTTACACCCTGAAATAAACATGAAACGACAGTCAACATGTCACCAAACAGACTATTTGCTTCTGGTTTTGTCGCACAAGCTACAGAGAAAGCTCCTGCTTTACAATCTGAAAGCAGCCTGAGAGGAGCACCTGTAGACAGCACTCAGGGATTAAATATTTTTTAAATTAAATCATTCAAAGTTTATGCCTTTTCTCTTAAACGACACTATTGAAGGTCAGGGGGTTTTTTGTTTGTTTTTTTACACTTTTTTACACCTACACATTGAGTATGTGTGCGTCAAACCGAGACCTCCAGCCCTGCTCATGAACTTTAGCAGAGTAGCTTAGTTGGCCCACTTGTAATGACATCAGACGTCCAGCTGATGGCGTCAGTTTGATGTTTACACCATAACAAGTCTTAAATTTGACATTCAAATAAAAGACTTTCAACGTCTATGTGTCAGTGGTGTTTCTGTTGGTGTATCTGGAGTATTTTGCATAAATTCATTCAGCCTCTGTGCTCTCACAAAAAATGAACCATCTTAAAATAAAATTAAAAGAGAAAATAAAATCATATTTTAAACTTCACAGTTTAAAAGGTGTGAGCTACTGGTAGCTATACTTAAGTTTGTTACTTGTAGTACGTACTATGGCTTCCCCTTACAAAGTAGACCAACATAATGTTGCATGCAGCATGCATACAATTGGTACATACTGCTCTGCCATGATAGTGTGCCTTGAACTTTGGCTCTGATGCTCTTATATCCGTCACAGGTTTAGCGTGAAATATTGGAGCAGAAGTTGAGCAAGAATGCTTTTTAAGCCATTCTATGCTGATGGCTTTTTTGAAACTGCATACTATAGTAGCAGTATGTACTGATTTGGCCAGAGTGCAGTATGTAGCATGCTGTATGTAAACACAAGCAAAATCTGCAGTATGCCAAAAATTCCCCGACGTATCCTGATTCAGAGAAAATTCCAAGAATGCATCTAACCAGTCTGCCTTGCCTACTGTTTCCCACAATGCAGTGCACCGCAACGTCACAACCATAACCTGGCAGCCATATGTTGATTGCTATCTCCACCTGGTTTGTGCAAAATACATTCTGGGTAACTGGCTTGTGTACTGCAGTGTGAACAGGTGGAATACTGGTGTTGCTTTAGTATGCAGTATGTGCAGTATGTACTGTAGTACATACAGTATGCAGTATGTACTGTAGTACATACAGTATGCAGTATGCGCAGTATGTACTGTAGTACATTCAGTATGCAGTATTTAGCGGGGATTTCTGAAAACAGCCTATTTCTCACATCTCGCATGAGGTGGAATATTTCTAGTTGCCATGGGAAACTGACAGCTCGGAGCTGGACTGAAAGTGTCCGCCCACACAACCCCCTCACTCACTCACTCACTCACACACACACACACACACACACACACACACACACACACATATCCTCTCTCAGCTGTGATGTTGTTTCTTTCTTCCTCTGAGCTTCACACTGAAGTTTCTGCTTGTGCTTCACAGGTTGTTTTTGTAGATTTTGTAATTTCTGTAACAAAAAACACTAAAAATGGCACTTTAAAAGGCAAAAAAGAAATGAATCTGAGGTAAGGTAAATATAAGGTGAAATAAGATGCGATGTCTAATAATAAGTCACCATATTTCACTGAAATGTTTTAGATTTTCTTATATTAAAGATTTGTACCATCATCAATCTAGATCACTGATGACACAGAGACACCCGTATGGTGCCAACGCTGCTATCCTACTGGCTCTTGGGTCATTGGCCATCTTAGACAAAGATAAACAAAATAATCATTTTGGACCTGATTATTCATAATTTTATTCTGCTCCTATCTAAAATCTTTGTTTATGCTTTTTTTTTTTAAATTATTCATCTACATAAAAATACCGGGGCTAAAAGTAGGACAAACATACCTGGTCAGACTTTGAGTTGTTAAGGTTTGTGAGGAAGATTTCAGCCTCCTCATTGCTTCACACTTAACTGATTTTTTTCTGCTCTTCACTTCGAGACGTGAGTGACGTTCAAATCACATGATTCATGGACATTGTCATTCATTTACTCAGCATTTTTCCAGCGTTTACAGCTCCGACAGGAAACACTTTTCACAGAAATTTGAAAGTTTCTGTAAATTTTCAGCTCTTCCGCTACAAATCAAACAACTCTTTGTGTTTGTTGTGGTTTGTCGGAGGTCATTTTCCAAGGTCGTCCGGTGTACGTGTGTGTATGTGTGTGTGTGTGTGTGTGTGTGTGTGATGATGATGTCATGATGTTTGTCATGGCAGCAGCTGAGTCACATAAAAGAAACAAAACTCAACCAAACCAACAACCTTCAGGCTCGATGCAGGACGGCTTTCGGCCTTTACTGATCCTGAATCAGAATCTCTGATGACATCACAGCTCTGAGGTCACAGCTGCTGACTGTGTGACGCAGGCTCGCTGGTGGACAACCGTCCGCACTGAGGTCAGAACCTGTGAGGACACGTCCTCATTTAACAAGACACCAAGTGGAAGAAGCCATCTGACAGAACCGACGTCCTGCATGATGATGTGAGTTAAGTTCCACTCAGCCACGAAAGCAGCTTGAAAACATCTTTGACATCATAATCCACACACAGCTTGACCTCAGCGCAGGTTCATTAAATTTGAATTCAAGGCCTCAAATTTCTTTCAAACTTTCAGAACAAAGGACAAGACTTTGAAATCAACCTTCAGTAAATTCATAGTCATGAAAAACTTTGTTTTGTTGCAAACTGCCGAGCTTCACACAGGAAACAAATGCTGACAAACAAATCAAACGGACAACTTTTAACACAAACTGAGTGAATTTCAAGAGAGGAAAGTGAAACAAGAAATTGCAAGATATTATAATATAATAAAAAGTTTAAAAGTCCAAATGTTACACACTACTACGACTACACACACACAAACACACACAAACACTTAGTGACTGTACCTTCTGCTCTTCAGGGTCAGAATTCAATAATCCAGTGAAGCAATAAATCGGTTCACTGTTCGCTCACACTCCTGCTGCTCTCTCTCTATCTGACACACTCACACACTTTTACCTCTCTTTTACCCCTCCCTCTCTCTCCATATCAGCCTCACTTCCTGTTGTGTGTGTGTGGATGTGGGTGTGTGTTTATGTGTGTGAGCCCCAGCACAGACAGTATCACTGAACTCTGGCTGCAGTAGCGGCTCTTCAGCCTGTAGGTGGTGTGTTTGTGTCGACTCTTTTTGCTCTGTTTTGGTCTCTGAAGGAACCAGAAGCTCAAAGAGGCTGAAAGGACACGATTATACTACTGATCAATCGTGAGTAATACAGAAATATTGATCAGAGCGAGGGATTGGTTCTGATGCTGCCTTCATTTTGGATCTTTAGGTCACACACATTCAGCCTGGTCTCATTCGCATTATGACACTTTGTCCCCTGGACGTCTCTTACAGACACACCAGGTGCTCTTTACCTGAGACATCACACATCAACTAACTGCAGTAAACACGTCTGTGTCGCCACCGCCACACGCTGCTCCACCAATAAGAGCAACAAAGCCAAAAGAGGGGTGGAGCTCTGGGCAAACTCCTCCAGGAGACGAACTTTAAGAGGAAAAACGATCTTTGTTCTGAACGTAACCCAACTGAGAGCACTTGACATCATCAGACACGTGTCCAAAAAGCTTTCCCGCCTAAAGGGGCGTGGCAAAGCTGCATGGATATTTCGATGAGCGTGAATGACAATATACATATATACTCAAATCATCTCTTCAGCTTCTTTCTAACTCCTCTGATATTAATGAACCGCTGACCTAAATAAACTCAACTTTTAATTCAGTTCACCAAAGTGAAGCGAATCTAACAGGCAGTTTATACGGTGCAAGTTTTTGCATCAAACGAAACACTTCTGTTGCAGTTCAGCCTTCCTCTTACATGACAACAGTGTGCTGGCGCCCCTGACACTGCAATCTTTTGAAACCCGGTTCCAAAATGTTATCTTTTCAACCATCTCTGCAACCACTGTGTAAATTGTCAAAACAGAAAGCCAGTGAGAGTTACACTGCCAACTACTGGCCTGGCATGCATACTACAGCATGCATACAGTGGATTTTTCTAAAGACACATGGGAAAGACCTTTCCATATTTAGTCAGGCTGCTCTCGTCTAAACTTGGCCTTAAGTCGATCTCCTGATCTTCAGTCCATCGTGTGAGTGCTCACGCTCAGCTTCAGCTGCGGCCGTCTCCTCCTCATCACACTCTAAAGATACATGCACGCCACCTCAAGTCAGTGTTGGTCACATGTTACTGTGATGGCTTACAGATGAACAGCGGACTGATAGTTTCAGCTCTATGATGCCCACAGTACTCACTTTGCTATCACCTGGTTAGCGGCTAACAGCTAACTGCTCAAAGTCTGACCCAGTTTCTACGGTTACAGACCGGCTGCTCCTCCCAGTGACCTCCGACCACCACTGAGGTCATCACGAAACAAGCTGTCATCACAAAAATGCCTCCTGAGGGGGTCTGAGATCAGCTTTCCATGACCCACTTACTGCACACACACACACACACACACACACACACACACACACACACATATATGAATTTAAGTAGGTGTGATCTTTAGCTCAGGCTCACTTTCATTCTCCTCAAAGCTTTTCTTCTGATTTTCCTCTCAGACACACAGACAGACACACAGACACACAGACACACAGACAGACAGAGATGTTTTTAGCTTTTAGAGAAGTTATTAAAAATTACACTCACACTTTGAATATTGTCTCTCACACGTTTTTTCTGTTTTTTGTTCCATGACTTTTGAATTTGCGTGTGTTTGAAATGGTTCAAACTCAGAATAAGGTGCTCTACTCTGAAAGGTGCTCTAATATTAAAGTTCTTTATGTTATCATTATTATTATCAGTGAAAACCAGCAGTGGGAAAATATCCAGACCTTTAATTTAAATAGAAGCAGAAGAACAAAAGTCTTGAGTAGAATTACAAAAATATTTACAGCAAAAATATATTTCAAGTATCAAAAAGAAAAATACCCATCAGAATGAGCAACATTTTATTTTTTACTAGCTGGTGAAATTTCTTTTCTGTAGTGTTGGGTACTTTCATCTATAACAATAAATCTGTAATAATCTATGTTGTATATATTTTTGAAACTGTTTTTTTTGTGTATGCAAGATTCAAATTCACAACAATTTAAGCCAGAAGTTCCCAAACTTTTTCAAGACCCTAAAGAGAAGTCTGGTGTCTTCCCTGTACCCAAACTTACAAAAATACATCAGAAATGACTTTGATTAAAACATATATAACTGGAAGATAATGAACACCAAATTCCTGAATTAAAATGTTTATGAAATTTATTCCATAACAAAATTGCATCACAGTCATTATCTGATTTGTTGAGTGTTACGTTTATCCCCATAAACATGTACAGAGATTTTGTATGTACGTACTTTATGAACCCAGGAAAACAAAAAGAGTTTTGTTTTTCCTATTTCAATCAGGAAAATAAAATTTACATTTTAACATTGTTTTGCATTCTATTCTGTCAACTGACAGTCTGACCCTCAGTCTAGAGGAATGTAGAAGTATCCAGAAATGTACAAGTACTGCAAAACTTTACTCAAATAAAGTACTTGAAATAACACAAGGAACAAGTTCAGCTGGACACACGGTTTGTCTTCCATCACAGCATCTTATTTCATACTTTATTTTATTCCCTGTCAGTCAATCCAACCGATTCAAAGAATCGAGTTTTAGAAGCCAAAAGTAAACAAATAATCAATGTTCATGTCTGTCCTCGTTTAGACTAAAGAAAAAAACTTTCCTGTAGCTCATAAAGTTATAATTGACCTGTAAAACATTAAATCATCAGTTCCAGATATCCTATTCTATTCTGTTCTGTTTCCATCCGTCAGGGATCAGACTATTTGTTGGACGACAGACAGATTAAAACAGATTACAGTAGATTTACAGTAGAAACCCAAACAAAACCATTGTCAGTTTGGTCTCATCTTCACACACAAACACACGCACATGCACACACACAAACACACACACACACGAAGGTGACACTGTTCTCGGGTCACACTGAGGGCTGATAGCAGCAGTTTATGGTTGTTTGTGGAGGTCAATCATTAGACAGAAGCTCAGGTGTGTTTGTGTGTGTTTGTGTGTGGGTGTGTGCATGTTGTTCTTTTCATGTCAGATGAGCTGTGAGGCTGTGTTCA
>JAPQLA010000013.1:501469-514986 GCA_029822935.1 Naso vlamingii | reverse complement strand
CTCCGTCCAAAGTGAAAATCAAAAGATATTAGAATTTATCCTTATTGTCTACCAGAGTAGAAATTTGTCTTCGGCTCAAAAGGCACAAGAAACAAACGGAAAAAAATCAGAAAGGTGTTTAGAACAGATGAGGTCGCATTCATAAACAGTATAATGAACAGTGGGCGGAGCCGCTGTGATGTCACACATTGGTCTATGAAGAACTGTTTGGTGTTATGGCCATCGTCATTCTCTTTTTTGGGGGCCAGACGTGAGCATATTGTGACCAGAAGGTGGTGCTGCAGAGAAATGACATGGCTAACAAAAAAGTGCTGAAGGACGTGTTCATGTTCCTGCCGGCCTGGAAGTTTTGCATCATTTTGATTCCTACGACAAAAACCCAGTTTGATTTGTTCCGTTAACGTTTAGATTATTGCAGACAATAAACTCTGCAGTGAACAAAAGTTTTAGATAGTTACGCTTTTTTTTTCCAGCAAGAAAATCTTCACAAATGAACACACGCCACTCTATGACTGTGTGACACTAAGCCTTCATATAGGCTCATTTAAACAAGTGAATTATGTAAAAAGTCACTCTGATCGGTTGTCTTGAACGGCAAACTCTTTACTTCCTGTTACTACTACTACTACTAGCTTCCTGTTGCTGTTAATGCTAATCAAAACCAAAAATGAAAGAAATTCAGCTGTAGATTGACTTTTAAAATTATTCTACAAACACTCAAATTCACTTCAATAGACTCGTCTCACTGATGACAACACACCAGTTAGTGTCACCCTAACTTGCTTTGGGTGCATTGTGGAGTGTTTAGCTGACGTTTGGTAGTGGCTACTATTGGCTACTGGTGCCATTGACGTGCATTAGCATTAGCATTAGCATTAGCGGCAAGACAGCAGGCTGTGAGCTGAAAATAGTCTCCATCAATAGGAATGGGACTGGGTAGATTGAAATGAGGCCCTATGGCAAAATTCCTGAAAATGCCTTTAACGACATTCATGATTGCAGAAGAGGCTCGACAGCGCCTCACGGAGCTCAAAGCCTCAAACTGACAGAAGATAGGAAACTCTACCTTCTTTGTCGTCTTTCTGTAAAACATCAAGCAAAGGTCTTTTTCTGGTTTCCAGTCAAACACTCTAGACAGGTTGTTCCTGACCACAGGAACATTCTCAACAATATATTGGCACACTAGTTCAAAAACCTGCTGACTGATACGAAGTTGTGGCTGTGAGCATCTCTTGAAGACACACTCTGACCTGAACTGGGCGAACTCAAACCTTTCAACATGTGCAGAGTCAGTTCTGTCTCATGCTGAGAGCTTCATCAGGTGTATGCAGAGTTCCTCTCCACTGTAAGACAATGTAAAGATGTATATGTTTTACTGTAGTTAAATACATCATCTGTCTTGTTGCTGCACTGCATTCTGGTCTATTGAGGCTGTTGAATTTCCCTCAGATGAGTGACAGGTAAGCAGCTGCTCAGATCAATGTTGTTGTGTTGCTTCAGGTGCAGCTGAGATGAAATATGATCTGGTTGAGTCCAGTTTGAGTTTGAAGGTTTTTCCTTAAAGCGATCTAGCAGCACGTGACTGAATGTTTCCTGTTGGTCTCACTTGTGGCTGTAAATGTTTCTCAGAGCCACATGTTGGGAACCCATCACTGTTTTTCTCTCTCTGCCTGCAGGTACACAAAGATCGGCTATGCTGGAAACACAGAGCCACAGTTCATCATGCCCTCCTGTAAGCATCAGTCACCACAGCACACGTCCCTCAGCATCCGGACCTCCTGGCACAAAAACCATGAAAACTCCTAATGATGTTCTGATAGTTTTGAGCCAAAAAAATCTCAAGAAATCTGATAGTTTGACCATGAGGTTTGCTCGGACAAATTATTGTAGAACAAGAAGAAGCCAACTTGTTGTCTGATCTCTGCAGTAAGATCTTTGTAATCCAGTGACCACTTGGCTGCATGTGTGTGTGCGTGTGTGTGCGCATGTGTGTACCTGTTGTGAATCCGATCTGGATCAGGTATTGCCATCAAGGAGTCGGCCAGTGTGGGAGAACAGGCTCAGAGGAGGCTTGTACGAGGAGTTGATGACCTGGACTTTTACATCGGAGACGAAGCCGTGGACAAACCCAACTATGCAACCAAGGTAGGAGAGGGAGGTGGAGGAAGATTAGGAGGAGGAGGAGGAGGAGGTGGTGATGGAGGTAGAGAATATGTGAAGTATCTGTCTTATGCACCACAGCTACACTGAAGCTTCACTGGCATTGAAACCTTTGTTCTCAGGCTTCCTCCAGCAAAGCTCAGAGAGAATGACAAAACAGAATCACAGACATAAAGGAAAAGTCAGAAAACCAGAACATGAGTTAAACACAAACAACAGAGAGGTTCAACTGTAGGAATAACATATGATCAACAAAAAAACAATGAAATCTAAATATTAAACAGAAAGAGATGGAGTGGAGGCTGTGGGGATGGCCGGTGTTTCGTCTCATGTTTTACTTCTTACTTTCTTACTTCCTTGTGTGTGTGTGTGTTCAGTGGCCCATCCGTCATGGGATGGTGGAGGACTGGGATCTGATGGAGAAGTTCATGGAGCAGATCATCTTTAAATACCTTCGAGCAGAGCCTGAAGACCACAGCTTCCTCATGGTGCGCACACGGTGTCCTCTGACTGTAACAGGCAGCCAATCAGAGCGCAGGGTTCTTTGTCCTATGTTATAATGTGTGTGTATGTGTGTGTTTGTGTGTGTGTGCAGACAGAGCCTCCTCTCAACACTCCAGAAAACAGAGAGTACCTGGCAGAGATCATGTTTGAGACCTTCAACATACCTGGACTCTACATTGCGGTGCAGGTGAGACACACAGACGGGTGAGACACACAGACAGGTGAGACAAACAGTTGGACAGGTAGAGAGACAGACTCATCATACACAGCTGTACCACGTGTTGTCATGAAATAAAGTGTATCCGTCCATCAGGCCGTGTTGGCGTTGGCGGCGTCCTGGACATCTCGACAGGTTGGACAAAGGACTCTGACTGGCATCGTCATCGACAGTGGAGACGGAGTCACACACGCCATCCCTGTGGTGAGGCGCACACACACACAGACGTCATTTTAAACACACTGGCTGTTGTCTGGAGCCTCTTTGCTCACTGATTGGTTGGTGTGACTGTCTGTCTCAGGCTGAGGGCTACGTGATTGGCAGCTGTATAAAGCACATCCCCATCGCGGGGCGGGACATCACCTTCTTCATCCAGCAGCTGCTCAGAGACAGAGAGGTGGGGATTCCTCCAGAGCAGTCGCTGGAGACAGCCAAGGCTGTCAAGGTACCATAGTCCCTCTCATCAACTGCTCCTCCTCTCCTTCGTCTCCTTCTCCACACACCTCTCCTTTCCCAGTACTCCTGCACTCCTCTGCTCACTTCTGCTCTTCAACCTTCCTCCAGATTCATCACTGGACAGACCCTTTCTACATACACAGCTCCTCCTCCTCTAATCCTCCTCTCACTCCTTGTCTTTATTCCTGTTTAAGGGTGGACAGGTCACCTGGCATGCCGGGCACTGTCTCAACAGACTGATGCATCCGTGGCCAGTTTTTTCTAAAACAGAGAGATCAGCCCATCGGCGTATCCCATTGGTTTATAAAATTGTCATACAGTAGTTTGGCACATTTGGCAGCCCCCGCTTCAAGGGATTTTTAACTTTTACACCCACAGCCATTCAGCACCACCGAGGCGTTTTTTCAGTAGTTGCTCATCCATCTCAATTTCACACCTAGCTCATTACCTTGACTTTGTCGACTGTCACCAACATGCAGCCCAGTTAGTGATTGACAGCCCGTGAGTGGTGGTGTCCGACTGATTGTGGTGAGCTGGTCTGTTCCAAAAAATGCCAGGGCAGATTTTTGTCCCAGTGAGTCCACCCCTGCTTGATTTATCACCAAGCTGTGCCAGAAAAGTGGCCTTTTTCAGTGAAGGGCTGTAGAGAGCTTCACTGCGAGGTCACATAAAAAAAACATAATAATAATAATAATAATAACAATGTGTGTTTTTTTGTGTGTAGGAGCGGTACTGTTACATCTGTCCAGACATTGTCAAGGAGTTTACAAAGTATGACTCGGATCCAGGAAAATGGATCAAACAGTATCGTGGCATCAATGCTGTCAGTAAGAGCGCCTTCCACATCGACGTGGGCTACGAGCGCTTCTTGGGCCCTGAGATCTTCTTCCACCCGGAGGTAACTCCACAGAGCTTTCACTTTCTGCCTGGCTCAGTCTTGGTGTTTCCAACAGCAGCTGTTTACTGATAAAACCACCGAAATCGAGCTGCTGAGCAGCAAACAGCAGACAGACTCAGTCAGAGACGAGCCACTCAGCAAAGTGGAGCATTTAGCAGCTACAGATCAGATATTTCCCTCAGGAGGAGACCAAACACAGAGCAACAAGAGAGAGTACTCTGTGTCTGCTGGAGGCAGCTTGGTTCATCGCTTGTTATCATCAACTTCTTGATAAACTGCTAATACAGTTTGTCAGCCATTAAAGCCTGTTCTGCTGCCAACAAGCAGGTCTTAAAATCAGTGAGAACAGCTTCAAGCATGATGGTCATGATAACAAAGCTTCACCTGTAAGATAATTTGTTAATCTTTTGTTAATTTTTGACATAAACTTGTGAAACAGTTCAACTACAGTTTTTCTAATGTTTGATCAAAACTTTTGAGCAGCAACAGACTGTGAAAGTTGTGGAATGTTCCAAAAACACCTGTTTGGAAGCTTCACAGATAGACAGGTGCATTAGTAACAGGTGAGAGGGTCGTGTTTGGGTAAGAAAGGCTCAGTCATTCACAAGCAGGACTGAAGAAAGACTCACCACTTTGTGAACACATGATGGTATGAAGGATTTTACCACATGACCTCAGGAACACTTTGTTAAACTGTTGTTCGTAAACAATTTGTTTGTGAATGACGGATTCTGTTTTTATTTATGTTCCACACAGTGTCACAACTTGTCTGGAACTGAGGTTGTACAATTGGAACTTAATGCAATAAAAGGTGAAGTGAAAATCAAAGTTATGAAAAGGTTAAGTTATGAAAATTAAAAGTCCATTAAATGTGAACAGAAGGATAAGGAGAAGGATTTAAACCATTGAGTAAGAAGTTAAACCTGAAACTAGAGGCCAGAGCTCATGAAAAACTAAAGCACAAAGTCAAAGATGAAAACTGGACTTGGCGAGAGATGAAGTGAGAAATAAAATCATGAATGTTAATGATTAAGATCGAGTTTTAATGTAAAATGTTAATTGGAAAATACTATGAAAGAAAAAAAAAACATGTAAAAAGTCAGTGTGAATGTAAATTTGTGTTTTTCAGTTCGCTAACCCAGACTTCATGCAGCCCATCTCTGATGTCGTTGATGAGGTCATTCAGAGCTGTCCAATCGATGTGAGGAGACCGCTCTACAAGGTAACTTACATGAAAGCACCTGAGCACGATTCATCAAAATTATCTGCAGAATTTAGACTGTTAATTCAAAATGTGTGTGTGTGTGTGTGTGTGTGTCAGAACATTGTGCTGTCCGGAGGATCCACCATGTTCAGAGACTTTGGGCGGCGACTGCAGAGAGACCTGAAGAGAGTTGTGGACGCCAGACTGAGACTGAGTGAAGAACTTAGTGGAGGGCGAATAAAGGTCAGACAGACAGACAGAGAGACAGACAGACAAAGAGACACTCAGACAGACAGGTGGCTAACTGATGTTTTGTGTTTGCAGCCAAAGCCGATGGAGGTTCAGGTCATCACGCATCACATGCAGCGCTACGCTGTGTGGTTTGGAGGCTCCATGTTGGCGTCCACGGTAACTGCACACGATCCTGACCTAAACTCAAACCTGATTCTAAGCAGAACCACAAGCCAAGTCTCATTTTAGTTTGCATTTTTGTTTGCTGACATGTGTTTGTGTTTGCAGCCAGAGTTTCTCCAGGTGTGTCACTCTAAGAAAGACTACGATGAGATCGGTCCCAGCATCTGTCGACACAACCCCGTGTTCGGCATCATGTCCTGATGAGAGCCACAGCTACAAACGGCTAGCCCGTTAGCTTACGATGTTGTTAGCTGTTCAGCCTGCTGCCCGCTAGATAGCCAGCCAGCTCGTCCTTTTACAGCTCGCTGACCTGTTAACCTGCTATCTGCTAGCCACTACCCACTTAGCCTGTTAATCCTTGTCCCCACTACGTTTTTAGCCCGTTAGGCAGCTAGACTGTTAGCTGTTAGCAAGCTAGCTCAGTCTCATCAAACACATGAAAGTCTGGAAAAACTGAGGCACAGAAGTCATTTTGAAAACAGTGAAAATAAAATGCGGTGTCGTTTTGTTTTAAACCTTCACCAGAGAGAACTTTTTTTTTTTTCCTTAAGCAACATTTGAAAACCTCCTGGAGATTTCTCTGGACATCAGGACGGGGTCTAGCTAGGTGTAGCGTTGATCCAAACACCATTACCAACATCCATAGTCACACCAAATCAATACCCAACAAATGTAGATCCATATTGCTGTGAAGGGACTGTCAAAGAAACAGTTCACAAACACGGTGACAGGGCGGCTCTGCTGCTGCTGAACCTGTGGATGACGATGAACAATGAAAGGTGTCTTCAACCAATCGAAGCCAAGGACAGACTCTTGTTTATTCTTCCTTTGTTTGAGTTCTGCTGTGAAGCTGTCAGTCTTCATCTTTTCCTCCTTTTTTTCCTCTCTTCCTCTTGACATCTTGTGTTTTCTGTTTTTTTCTTGCTGTCGGCTTGTGAGTTTATTTGTCAGCATTACTGAGGTTTCAAGATTTTGAGCTAAGATGATTTTGTGTCATGAAGCCTAAAACCACAAAGAGCTTGTGTGGAAACATCACTGCTGTGAGTCTCAGTGAAGCTTGTTGTCTCTAACCGTGAAAGGTGCATGGACTCTGTAAACTGATGCTTCTTCTGTTATGGTTGCTTGTAAAAAAACACAAAAACAAGCTTAAACCCACAGCTAACTCACTGACTCCACATTGCATTTCCTGTGCTCATCCCACAAAGCACCATGGTAACTGAAGTTCCAAACTTGCAGGAGGATTTTTCCTCAAACAGAGGAAAAAGTGAGTTTTGGTTTGGATGTTTACTGTGTTTCAGTAGCTTCATTAATCGTGCTTTGTTACTTCAGACACAACAACCATGACTGTGACTTATGGTGCGTTCCAGTTGTCACTGGAAGTTGCTGGACTGCCCCCTTGAAGTCAGAATTCCTACTTGTATACTCGGGCAAACCCAGAGGACCTCAAGTTGACCTCTGACCTCAAGAGTCAGAATTCTGAACTTGAGGGGGCGGTCCTTCCGGTTTGCAACCCGGAATTCTACTCGGAAAATGACTTCCAATGACAACTGGAATGCACAATCAGCATCATGTGACAGCATCTAGTTTCACATTATGTGACATTCAGATTTGATTTGGATTGTTCAGATGTGTTTGAGGTCTGGCGGTGGACCCATCAGAGCATCACAAGCTAAAGAGGAACAGCACAGAGAGATTTCACAAAGACTGAACACTCGAGTGTGAACTTCCTGTCAGACCCTGGGTTGCAGAGCACTGAATGGTTGTTTCCACTGAAGGGAAAATGATTTTTTTTGTGCTTTTTGGTGTTCATGTCAGCAGTCTGTGCTTTATTGTTTGTATTTACTTATTTTTGTTTGTTTGGTTCTGTGTAAATCACATGCGGCTCAGAGTCACATCAGTCAGCTCCAAAAGAGTCGGATTTGTTTTAAATAATGTGGATAAGTAATTTCTAGAAGTGACTGATGTGAGTCTAAACACAAACTGTGAATAACTCTGTGTGTGTGTGTGTGTGTGTGTGTTTCTTGGGGGGGAGTTTAACAGAACACAGAGGAGAACTAACAGAAAATACAGAGTTTAATGTAGACACACATACTGTATATTTCTGAGAGTGCTGATCCAGAAACAGGCCAAACCACAAGATCACTCTCAGCTGGACAGTGCTGCGTTCAGGTGCAATCATTTTTTACAAAGAAAATAAAAGTCGGGATGTTTAATTATAATTCTTTGGGGCTATTTTCAGTAATGACAGGACTGTGTCGAATAACATCGTGAACAGATTGTTGTATATTCTTCTGACTGTGAATTCTGCGCATGCTATGGCTTCCTTCGATCCAACGATAAGTAATACATAACCAATATCAATGTTGATATTGATACTTTTATCATAAAAAGCAGCTTATTTGCTTTCACATATTTTAGCATCGATCCTCCCACGTCCTCAGAGAGAAACTGACAGCTTCATAGATAAAAATATAGGACCAAGCTGCTGCGTGATGCCAGACCACCTGCACAACGTACAACATCAGCTCCTGAAGCTGCGTCTGTTCCAGTCTTCTAACCCCATGTGCTGAGTCGTCACTATGAGGAAATCTTTCAGCTGCATCTGCAGCTTGCAGAGTTTTTGCAGAGTGAAGAGCTGGATCAGTTTCTCTGTTCACTCCCTCTGTGCTGTGGGTCGATACACATCCATCAGCCCTGACACATACTGAACAGCTGACAGTGTCCACAGGGCAACCTGTGGTTTAGACCTGAGTCTCTGAGGACGGCTGAGTGCGTCAAGGATGTGATTTAGTTTTATGATGCTGTAAAATCATATTTTATGGAGGAGCTGAACAAATGAATGCTGATGATCTGTGGTTTGACACTGAGCTGCTGTCAATAAACACTCACCTGTAACACACTCTGTCTCCACTTTGACAGTTCTGCTAAAAATGGACTCTGGTAGAAATTAAAAAAAAAAAAAGAGACACGAACGAAGTACTTAAAGTTTTTTCACACAGCTGCAGTCCACTTTGTTGACCTGTCCAGTCAAACAAACAACAACGGTTCGTAGAAGAATCTGTATGTTCATCTGCTGAACCCCTCAGGCCCTGTGCACACCGGCATTTACATCATCCTGGGCGATCTAGTCACAGGTGCACGGCTCTACATGCACTTTGGGTGCAACAGTATATTTATGCCACATTTAGACGAGAGCTTCCCAACTAAAAATGGAGAAGTCTTTACTTTGCATTTTTAAATAAATCTGAGTTTACACGAACAACCCAAAGCTCTGTAGTTTGCATGCCAGTCAGGTAGTTGGCGGTGTAATTTTGTAACGACAAACCGTTGGAGCTGCCGAAGTTGTTCACTTCCTGCTAAGCCCGAAGCAGCCACAAATTAAAAAAAAAAAAAATCCCCAATAGATTGAATTCTTAAATCATTCTGCGAACACTCAAATTCACCTCAACAGACTGTCAACAACTGACAAACAAACAAACCGGCCCAAACCGCCTGTGTGAAAGTAACTGTGAATATTGACAACATACAGTTTCATATATTGTGTCATGTCTCCTCGTCTGTCACGATGTCACAGCAGATAAAGGAGAAAAGGCAGATTTGAAGGGCCTGTGTTCTGTCAGAATGAAAAAAAAAATGGCGCTGATACGTTCAGGACGGCTACTTTGTTCTTTGTTGTTTGCTCAGGTGTGAGCACAACGGTCAGTGTGCAGCAACAGCACAGTGATATTTGCATCAAGCAGATTTAAATACGTGTTCAGCGATTGTATGTCGCTTGTGTTTTTTTTCGCGTCAACATGCTGGAGCGAGCCAAATCCACGCCCAAGAAGGGCCAGAGGAAAGCTATGTCTAAAGCCACCGAGACCGGCAAGAAGAGGAGGAGAACCCGGAAGGAGAGCAACGCCATCTACGTGTACAGGGTGCTGAAGCAGGTGCATCTCCTGCAAGCCCATGTCCATCATGAACTCCGTCGTGAGCGACATCTTTGAGTGCATCGCCTGCTGAGGCCTCTCGTCTGGCTTGCTACAACAAGCGCGCCACCAATCACCTCCAGGGAGATCCAGACCACCATCCACCTGTTGCCGCCCGGTGAGCTGGCCAAGCACGCTGCATCCGAGGGCACCAAGGCCGTCACCAAGTACACCAGCTCCAAGCGAAACCCGTCTACCAACAACACACTGGCGCTTTTCAGAGCCACCCACCTCACTTTTTTTTTTTTTCCATATGTAGCCTCTATAGTCGGTCTTCTCTATGGAATGACACGCTTGGATCAGATGGTTGGTGGTAACAGCACAACAGCAGGTTTATCCAGGAAGGCACAAGATGTCAGCGTGGACACAAAGGACTGGCTGTGGGCTCTCTGCAGGGACGACAACGCCTGATGAGTTTTCATTCATGGCTAAAGTGACAATAAAACCCCCAGAAAACGAACTGTTGTCCAAACAAAAACATGACTTTAGCATCAACCTCAGTGCATTAGCTTAACTTTTAAGTGCTTTCTAACTTAGTTAACATTACTTTTGTCCATGGACATACACACACGTTACCTCTGCGTGTAATCCTCTATTGCATCTGGAGATTACCCAGAATTCATCACTATTCACTTGACATGTTTTCAACAGCTGATGGCGTAATTTCCCATTTAGTGGAATTCATTCAGAGCCTGTCTGACTATGTTACAGACACATCATTAATGAACCCACAATTTTTAAATTAATTTGTTCAAATATGAATCATTCGAAATAATTCCAAGCTGTTCAAGATTAGTTCAGTGAAATCTCCATTTGATCATTTCAGGTCTGTGTCTGATTTTCTGTTTCTGACTCAGGCAACGTTTGAGGATGACAGCTGACTTTTTTTGAACAAAAGCTGTTCTTCATCACACACTCATCCTCAGTCATGCTGCTCTCACAGTAAACTGAAGCTTTTTCCTTCACTCGCTCTTGTTTTTAGAGTTAATACCAACATTTTCAATTGTCTGAACCTCTTCTCTTTATTTTCTGCAATTTCAAATTTCTGTTTCCGGGAACGCCCCTTTAAAATTGATTCGCGCCCGCCGTGAAGGAGGAGCTTATTTTGAACTATTTCCTCCAATAATGGATCAGCTACAGCTCGCGCTTCTCCCGGCCTGGACCAATCAGCGCTGCCGTGGCTCCGACAGCTCCTTTATGAAGCCGCTGTTCGCCGACACACCGTTTCATTCCTTCACCCGCGAACGCAGCCGGCACAATGGCCAGAACCAAGCAGACCGCCCGCAAGTCCACGGGAGGCAAAGCTCCCAGGAAGCAGCTGGCCACCAAGGCCGCCCGCAAGAGCGCCCCGGCCACCGGCGGCGTGAAGAAGCCTCACCGCTACAGGCCCGGTACCGTGGCTCTGAGGGAGATCCGCCGCTACCAGAAGTCCACCGAGCTGCTGATCCGCAAGCTGCCCTTCCAGCGGCTGGTCCGGGAGATCGCTCAGGACTTCAAGACCGACCTGCGCTTCCAGAGCTCCGCCGTCATGGCCCTGCAGGAGGCCAGCGAGGCTTACCTGGTGGGGCTGTTCGAGGACACCAACCTGTGCGCCATCCACGCCAAGAGGGTCACCATCATGCCCAAAGACATCCAGCTGGCCCGCCGCATCCGCGGAGAGAGAGCCTGAACCGACCGGAAACCGTTCACACCCAAACTAACGGCTCTTTTCAGAGCCATGAACATCAGCTCACGAGCAACTTGTTCCCAAACACACACCCGTGTTCACACCCAAACACCCGTTAAACACCGGCCCTGTTCCGACCAGTCTTACTGTGAATATCATCTTACTGCATTCTTACACCTATTTCACACAATTTCGTCTAGAATTAACTTTATAAGAGGCCAAACACTTCCGCCGAAGTTACGTCAGCAGCCGTCAGGTGTTCGCCGTGTGTGCGAATGTCCTGACATGTAAGTAACGATGCGACAGAGGAAACGTTACTTTACATCGGTCTGCTTTGTGGAAAGTGTTCTGTTTGTCGTGAAGGACGCTGCTCTTACAGTCGGAGTGAGTGGCTCTGAAAAGAGCCGTTCTGTGGTTTACTTCCGGGTCTTTACTTCTTAGCGGCGGCCTTCTCAGTCTTCTTGGGCAGCAGCATCGGCTGGATGTTGGGCAGCACGCCACCCTGAGCGATGGTCACTCCGCCCAGCAGCTTGTTGAGCTCCTCGTCGTTGCGGACGGCCAGCTGCAGGTGACGCGGGATGATGCGAGTCTTCTTGTTGTCACGGGCAGCGTTTCCGGCCAGCTCCAGGATCTCGGCGGTCAGGTATTCTAGCACCGCCGCCAGGTACACCGGAGCACCGGCGCCGACACGCTCCGCATAGTTCCCCCTCCTCAGCAGCCTGTGGACACGGCCCACCGGGAACTGAAGCCCGGCGCGAGAAGAGCGCGTTCTAGCCTTTGCCCTCGCCTTAACGGAACCTTTACCACCGCGGCCAGACATGCTTCCGTTGTGAAGAGACACTGATAACTCGGCAGCGCAAACAGCCCAGATTTATACTGCGAGCGCTGTTCGTCCATTGGTCGCATTGAGCGCTACCATGACCGCCCAATGAGAAAACAGACGTCAAGTACCTCAAATGACGAGACTTCCGTTTTGCAATATAGAGATTTCAAAATAAAATTCATTTTTGTCGCTCAATCTATCGACAGACTGATTATAATTGTACCTTATACTGTTTCTAAATAAAGAGATGATAGAATTTGGCACTGAACATCAGAGTATAAAACAAATAAACAATAAGGACACAATACATGCAAAATACAAAGGTCTAATTTACTTGAAAATAATTCAAAATGACAAACTTCATATACATTAGACACAAGTTAAATTAGGCCTGCGTTCAGAGCATACTGGACCGAGCTGTGAGACAGTACAGTTACACCTGTCTGCAGCCCGCGAGCCACAGACATCAGCCACGTGACATATTCTTTTTTTCCCCTCTCTCTGTGAATGCAATGCGCTTCCGCACTTTAAGGTGACAACCGCCAGTTATTTTCATTATCGACTAATTTTCCGATTATTTTCGCAAATTTCTTAACACTGACCCAATATTAAGAAGAGAGAGAGTGATGAAAATGAAGAGTTCCTGCCTCCTCCGGCCCGCTGGGGGCAGCAGAGCTTCAGCAGAGCACAGCTTCCGTTGTTGTGATGGTGTAAGGACCCTTTGAGCACCCTGAAGTCAGCGTTAAAGCCGCGAACTTTCTCTGTTCGCTGCGTCACAAAGTGACTTTGAAAGAGTTTTTAAGTGTCTGCATGTCGTCAGAAACGACCGTTTATCCACTCTGAATCTGAGAACCGGGAGAAGTCACCGCGAACGACGCTTTCGGTAAATGTGACTTCACTCACTGACGCGCGCGGTAACGTTATGAGTGCTCACAGACTGAGCTGGGATGGCTGCATGCGGACAGAAGCGGTCGTGTGAGTTTTAAAGAATATCTGCACTGAGCATAAAGCAGCAGATCCGTGTCACTGACGCTGATGCTCGAGAACAGCTGAAGTTCTGCGGTAAGTTCCAACACGTGCAGAAAGATCCGAAGAGCCCGTCATGAGTCTGTTAAATGCCGAAAATGTCGGTGAAATTGTGCAACAGGTCCCAGTAAACAGTGAATCAGTGCTTTCTTTTAAAAACAACAACAACAACAACAACAAC
>JAPQLA010000013.1:444751-457753 GCA_029822935.1 Naso vlamingii | reverse complement strand
AGACTCAGGACAGTGTGACTGTGTCACCTGGAGTAAGAATGCACACACACTCACACACACACACACACACACACACACACACAGTTGAATCTCCGTGGTAACAAGAGTTTGTAGATTTATTTGGGATCAGTTTCATGTTGATCAGTAGTTGATCGATAGCTGATCTCAAAGATATTGATGATTCTGTGTCTTTTTTCAGTGTTTGTATGTGGAGCCGTTTCAGCCGAAGGAGGAGGAGGAGAACTCCATGCACAACACTGTGGTGATGTTCTCCACCTCTGACCACTTCACCCTCAAACAGGTACGCCTTCACCTGCACTCACCTGAGTCTCCTTTAAAATCACTGAATTTCAATAAACAACACACAACTCTTTTTAAATCCCACATCAGTGTCTAAAATCCCGGCCGTCCACCAGCCAACTGTTGGAGGGATTGTGATGAGTTCAGACATCCGTGCTCCCCTCAGAATGAGCAGTTATCATTTTCTCAGTCCTCTGACTTTTTGTTGAGCACCGTCATCAGGTCAACATGTGAATGTGTCTGATACTTTGCCTTCGGAGAAAAACCTGCAAAACTTATGACCATTTTGCAAACATGTTGACTTTCCAGCACTTGGTTGTCATAACTGTGTTAATTCTTGAGAACTCAGGACTGATGACTCTGTGGTTACATCCACATTACTCAGTTGTTATTAAAGATGCGTCAGTATTTCTGCATTTCAGCCTGGCTTCCTCACTAATACGGCATTTAAACAGCCCTTATATGGAGCAGTTTGGAGATGCTGCTGTCCCCGTTTTATTTTGAAAACTCTGACGATGCATCTTACTGTGGACGGGCAGAAACAGAGGAGTGTGGCAGTCATACATACCTCTTAGTTAAAGCTTAAGTCAAAAGATCACAATTAGGTCCACGTACTTTTCAAAATCTTGTCTTTTTTGTGTGGGAAGTCTTTGTCCATGACCATAGCCTCCTCAGGAGATGGATACTGTTCCTGGTACCGCTGGAGTATGTCACCAAACTTTCTCTGAGACGACTCCCAGTCTACATTTTCCGCTGCTATGGCCACTTTAGGTTCTGGTGTTACTTAGAGTAACAACTCCACCTCGTCATCCGTCCAAATCACTGGTCTTGCTTGTAGCCGTCACTGCTTGCCGTCTGTAGATCTGTCTTAAAACGCAATTATTCCTGTTTACACCAGCATGCGCATACTAGGTGTATCTCAGTGATCATGTGAGATGTTTTTAAGGCTTGTCAGTATGGATTGAGATTACAGCTGCAACGGTGCTAAACCGCTCCTATGGACGAGGACCACTTTTGTTTTAAGTCTCAGCCTTAAATTTAAAACAGAGTAATGTGGATGCAGCCTTTGACTTATTGTGACAGATTTACAGCAGTCATGAACAAACTCACCAGCTTAACTTAATGCAAACTGTCTGAAAGAAAAAGAACACACTTTATTTTTTTAAAAACATCTGCAGCCCTAAAGGATCATTTGACCCCATTTTGAAACATAAGTGCGTTGGGCTAGAGGCCTTTGGACATGCCGTTCAACCAAACCTGTATTCACTGAACCAAAAATGTCAAAGTTGCCTGAACACAAGCAGCGACGCGCGAACAAAATCCAGTTTGAAGCTAAAGAAGTTGTTTTCATCAGGAACTATGTGATGAACATGATGAATGTGAGCAGATGATGATGCTTGAATCTGCAGAAACTGTTCAGTCTGCAGTTTAATACTCTAACAATCACTGTTGATTAGCCAATAAATGAAATGTGTGTGTGTGTGTGTGTGTGTGTGTGTGTGTGTGTGCACACACTTGCAGGACATGTGTGTGGTGTGTGGTAGCTTTGGGCAGGGAGCTGAAGGCAGACTGTTGGCCTGTTCTCAGTGTGGACAGTGTTACCATCCGTACTGTGTCAACGTCAAGGTCAGTGCACGAAAACGCACACACATAATATGATTATCCTGCCCATTACCTACTTACTCTGTCTGTAATCTGATTACTTAAATTATGATCTGGTTGCTTGACTGATAATATGCCTGCTATGTAATCTGATTACACTTGTCAAAGTCTGATTACTCTTCCTGAATCTTGATCTCTCTGTTTCCTGTTGTGTCTAGATTACCCGCGTCATCTTAACCAAGGGATGGCGCTGTCTGGAGTGTACGGTGTGTGAAGCTTGCGGTGAGGCCAGTGACCCTGGACGACTGTTGCTATGTGACGATTGTGACATCAGCTACCACACCTACTGTCTGGACCCTCCCCTTCATACAGTACCTAAAGGAGCCTGGAAGTGCAAGTGGTGAGTCCACCTGTCAGTCACCTGTCATTGTGTGTGTGTGTGTGTGTGTGCGTGTGCGTGTGCGTGTGTGTGTGTATTGCTTTCAGGTGTATATGTTCTCTCTGACAGTGTGTGTGTTGTCCTCAGGTGTGTGTGGTGTGTCCAGTGTGGCTCCACCTCTCCTGGACTGCACTGTGATTGGCAGAGTAATTACAGTCGTTGTGGACCGTGTGACAGTCTGCTGCGCTGCCCTCTCTGTCAGAGACAGTACACACAGGATGACCTCATTCTGCAGTGTCAGCAGTGTGACAGGTAACACACACACACACTCAGATTCATGGTTGTTTTGGAGCTGGCAGTTTGTGCTGAGTGATGCTGAGACATCGGACAAACATGACGTCCTTGATGTCTGATGATCCACCAGGCGGGACTTTTGTCTTTAGTCCACTTAACAAAAGTGACATCCCAGACTTGACTTTCATTAGTTTGTACCTGTGTGTGTGTGTGTGTGTGTGTAGGTGGGTCCATGCTGTGTGTCAGGGTCTGAACATGGAAGATGAGGTGGAGGCTGCAGCTGATGAAGGTTTCGACTGCTCGCTGTGCCGAACACACTGCCGCAGCTCCTACGGTAAAAACACACAAACAAATGCCACTGACTGACTAACTAACCTGCTAACTAAGTAACATGAGCAGCTCACACACAGGAGCCACATATGAGAAACTTCTGATCTTTGTGAAGTTGTCATCGCGTCTCTGAGCTCAACTGTTACGTGGAGACGCCTAAATGATTTTCACTGCTTCGTTTTCTACTTTGACTCGCCACACTGGAGCCCATGTTCCTCTGAGGCCTGTGTCCACATGGCGTTTTATTCAGGCAAAGAAGTGCACGCAGAGCACTTGGCAGTGCTGGGATAAAGTGCTTGTGCGTCATGAGAAAAAAACACTTCATGTGCGCCTTGTCTCTATGACAACAACATCTCGACAATGACCCCTGTGTAATCGACACTGCTGTGTCACTTTTAGTATCTGTTTTCTATTTAAAGTCTTTATTTTATTTTTTATTTTGCTATAAGAATCAAACAAAGGATTCATTCATTCATAATTTGTTTGGATGATGGGTTAAATAATGATAATGGATCCACTATCATGGCTCCAGCGATTAGACATGATCTGTTACAATAGTTTTTGTCGGATGAATCATACAGCTCTGGGTACATGGAGACAGCAAACACCAACTTCTCCATCTTTTAGTCCTGACTGATCTACCACTTGTTCTAATGATGAAACAGCAAAACAATCTACTGCTCGTTGAAAAGAGCAACAGCAGCGGTGACGTTACCAGTGCTTTTCTGAAAAGCTGCAAATTTTTGAACTTTTAAACTTGAAGCATTCAGTGCTGCCACACAGAAGAGGTGGAGTGCTCGGAAAAAAGACGCTGGGCGCTGTTCCTTTTCTCCATGCAGCTGCCTGCTGCTGCAGACGCTCTCTCCTCATTGAGAATAATTGAAAAAAGAGTCTGATGCTCCTTAAAAAAAAACAAAAGTTATGTGCAATGCGTAATTCTTCAGGTTTGTTTTGAGATGAAGGCCTGACTGTGTGTTGTCTGTTTTTTAGGGAGGTCAGACAGTTTTGAGTCTCCCTACATGGCTCAGATCATCTCCAAGAACAGAGAATCAGGTGAGTCTGCATCACTTGACTGTAATACACGGACATGTATCAGAACTGTCTGGCCCTGAACACAATGAAAAAAAAAACTCAATTTTTGGTAAAGAGTGAGTGACAGATTGTATTTACAGATAAATATTTGTGTTTTTCTATATTTTATGATCAATTTGTTGTATAATTGCAGTGTTGGAAAATAACTATTTGGATGCTATGAAATGTTAATAATAATAACAATTATAGGTAATAATGTACCTGTGTGTGTCTGTGTGTGCAGACATAAAGACATACACTCAGGATGGTGTGTGTCTGACAGAGTCAGGCCTCTCTCACCTTCAGTCTCTGGTTGAACCTCTCACGTCACCACGCAGGTACCGCAGGTAAACAAGTTGTTTAGCCTCATGCTAACTCAGGTTATCATCATCAGGTTAAAACAGGCTGGCCCTCACAAACTCGTGCTTACAAAGAGATATTTATGGCCACTAACTGACAGGTGTTAGAGTTACAAACTGTTAGCGCTAACATTAGCACCTTAAATCGCAAAACCTGGTGCTAAAATTAAACTAAATGCCGTTGCTAAGCTGATACACATTTCACACTGATTACTGATATTACGCTTATGAAGAGTTAAAAGGTCATCAGTACATTCTCTGGCCTTCTAAAAATGTTTTGATGGAGGTTTAAGTTAAAGCTCATGATGCTATAGTGACCTGTTCACATTACTGATTGCTTTTCACTGGACAGCACAACAGAGGTGTTAACAAGAGGAGGCACAAGTTAAGTTTCATTTGTTCCACTTGATTTCATAAAGACTAGTTTTAAAATGAGGAGTGGATTTATGTGAAGACTGAGGGGTTTGTGGAGAGCCGCTGTTACCTGATCCAGGTGAGAGTGTGGAGGTGATGAGTCATCAGACTGACCGGCTGTTTCCTGTCGCCCCCTGCAGGTGTAAACCTAAACTAAAGTTGAGGATCATCAACCAGAACAGTGTGTCTGTCCTGCAGACTCCACCTGACCCCTACCCCTCTACTGAGCAGGACCTGCGCAGAGGTCTCTCACACACACACACACACACACACACTCACACACACACACACACACACACTCTCATGTCCAAACCTGACTCTCACCTGAACCTAAAAACTAAGTCTGAGTTGGGTCTCTCTTCTCCAGGTGACTTGGAATGTGAGATGAAATCTGACTCCAGCCCTGAGCGAGACCACACCCATGACGATGATGTCACTAAGGAGCCTGACATCAACGATGGCAACAAGAAGAGGAAGAGAAAACCCTACAGACCTGGTGAGGAAGAACATGGGGAACAGGACAGAGGACAGGATGCGGACTGTCCATTAAATTACCAGGAAAATATTCCGGACTTGTTCTTAAATGCTGAAAGTCACATGATCATGTGATTAGTTTGCTGTAGCATCCTCCTGATGATATAAAGTGACAAAATCATGTTCAATGTTTAATCAAGCAGCTGTATTAGGATTTTTTATAGTAACAGATCAGATAGATAGATCCCTACCTGTCTCCTGGCTTTGTTAACCTGTTCTCTGTCTTCATGTCTACCTGTCCTCTTGTGTCTCAGGTATTGGGGGGTTCATGGTGCGCCAGCGTGGAGGGAAGGCCGGTCCGAGCAGAATCAAACTGTGCAGAAAAGATTCCACAGAGACACTGATGGGTGGAGATGAAGGTGAGCTCACATTGACCTCCACCTGCGAACACCTCCACCTTCCTTTCAGGTCATGTTGATGTCAGTGTGTTCTGTGTGTGAAGTTTATGGAGATCAAATTAAATAAGCACACAGCTTTACTTAAAGGTGAGTATTTCTTTAATGTGTGTCATGAATCAGGCCATTTGGTCGAGACAGCACCCCCTGCTGACCAAACGATGGAGAAAGTGAAGAAGAGGTATAGAAAGAAGAAGACAAAGCTGGAGGAGGCTTTCCCTTCTTATCTCCAGGTAGCACATTTGCACACACACACACACACACACACACACACACACACACACACACACACACACACACTCATGCAGCTCTTTCACTAAATCTCAGCATTCTGATTGGCTGTTCCTCTCTGTCTAGGAGGCCTTCTTTGGGCGGGATCTTCTGGACCAGAGCCGGCAGGTGGAAAGGAGGCCGGGACCAGAGACACCAGGTGCAAGTGAATTAGGAGCAGGAACTGATGACATGAAAGGCCCCGCCCAAGGATCGCACGGTCCTTCATCCTTAACCACCATCATCAAGAAGAAGGGAACATTAGGTGAGTTTTTTCTTTTACAAGTTAGTTTTTCTTTTTAATCATATTTTCATGACTTCATCTTCATCTTTCATTTGTGTTTGTGTATGTGTGCTACCATCCAGCCATGTCGGAGGAAGCTCTCCTGGATCTGTCTGATGTTCTTAGCTCTGATCCTCACATACTGGCTACAGGACACACAGGTACACACACACACACACACACACACACACACACACACACACCTCTCTCTCTCTCTCTCTCTCTCTCTCCCTCCCTCTCCCTCTCTCTCACACACACACACACACACACAGAGAGAGAGAGAGCTGGGTGACTGGTAACCATAACTCAACCACCATCCCCTCACCAGTGTGTGTTCATGTTTCTCTCAGTTTGTCCTCCTGTCTCTTGATAATTAGGCATTTGTAGGAACAGCGATGTAAAAAAGAGAAATTAGATTCGTAATGTCAGGTAGCAATCAAGCTGTTTGCTGACAGTAACTGTGCTTAACATCGCTCAGGTCGTGAGCTCAGTCTGTGTTTTCATGTCTCTGTTTGTACTTACTGTGTTTTGGAAGCAGTCAGGATGCTCAGGGGTTTTTTTTTGGGCTGGTCCACAGAGGGGGCAGCATCACTGCTGAAGGACTACATAATGTTACCAACAAAGAAGAGTGCTCTCTGCCAGGCTGCAGCCCTGATGGGGCTTAAGTTATTTGTTCAGACAATAACTGTGTGTATTTGTTTTCAGGTCAGTTCCAGGTGGAGCGCTCCCCCTCTCCATTTGGTAAGACTCCACAGGATGACCACCTTCTTCCTCTTCCTCTTTCTTGTCTTTCCTTTTCCCCTTTCTACTCCTTCTCCTCATCCTTTTCTTTCTCGTACTCCTCCTGCTGACCCGTGAAGTCGTATTTGAACTCTGCTGTCTCTCTTTGGAAGTTAAGGGAATTCATTGTGATTATTGTGAATGGTTTGCTGGTAGGTGGACGCTGTTACCTGTAGACAGAGCCTGTCTAGCTGTGGCCCCTTTCTCTATATGCTCAGTTAGGCCAACCAGCTAAACTGGCTCTAAGTTCTTATTTAGCATACCGAATAGATTGGAACATGTGACTGTCTGAGAGGACGAGAAGAACAAGATTTCACTGCATGTACAACAGTTGCATTGATCTTATCTAGATACTGAATGACAGTTGGCTGGTACATACAGCTGAATGTCATCAGCATACTGTCTGTGAAAAATTAGGAGAAAGTGCAAAAACAAAAAACATTAGAGGACTTGAACCGAATCCATGTGGCACACCACAGTGAAATAAGTGGTAAAGGTGACAGGTTGATGATAAGAGGCATCTGAACTGCATCCTGTTTTGTTTTTTTGTAAAATTTAAACATAGTGAAATGAATCTTTGAAGAGGTGATTTGATTCCAGTCTTTTGCTGATGGGAAGTGTTCTGAAGAAAGTTTGAGTGTAGGATCGGATTAAAATTATCTCAGCAAACTCTGACAAACTCTCCTCTCCAGATACTACTGACTGTTTCTGTTTCTTCAGTTTCTTGCTCATGTCATGTCTGTCTGTCTGTCTGTTAGCTGGTTTAAATATCAGCTCCATGGCTGACGACCCCTCATTGACAGGAAGTGCTGAGCGCGGCCAGAGGACAGTGCAGGAGGAGCCTCTGGATGCCATCTTGAATCCTGAGCTGGACAAGATGGTCACTGATGGTGAGTTAAAGTCTAGAAGGTGACACAGAGTTTTATTATACGTTTCTAATATTTTCTTAATCATTCTGACTATAGTTTCTCAGGTTTGCAGAATGAAACATTATTGATTTTTTTTGTTTTTGTTTAACAGATTTCTGTCATCCACAGTAAAGACTGTTCTTTTTTTTTCTTTTTTCTTTTTAATTCTAATAAAATTGTTATTAAAGTTTTTTGTTTTATAAAATACAGTGATTTAACATGTTATTTACCAAACTGGAACACAGTTTACTGTTTTACACCAGTTTGATTTATTTATTTATTTATAGACATTTTTGTTTTGTCTCAGCACTTTTTGTTAGGATTTTTGCTGACGTGGATCTCAGCGTATCAAATCAAGTGTATAACAGCCTGTTTCCCTGGAAACCATATCAGAAGGAAATCAGCTTGAACTTACTAGTACCTGAAAAAGTGAAGATGTGTGTTGATGTTTTCATCAATGAAATTTCACTATAAGTTTTCATCTCAGACTTCAATGTTGCGATAATGCGAGCATATGTGATGCAAACAAAATGAGAAGAGAAGTTACTTTATTGATCCCCTTGGGGAGATTGATCCTCTGCATTTGATCCATCCTAGTTAGCCTTAACTGCACACACTAGGAGCAGTGGGCTGTCACATTACAGCGCCCAGGGACCAACTCCAAATCTTTTGCCAGTGCCTTGCTCAGGGGCACTGACAGAAATATTAACCCTAACGTACATGTCTTTGATGGTGGAAGGAAACTGGAGCACCCGGGTAAAACCCACGCAGGCACAGGGAGAACATACAGACATACCACATAGAAAGGACCTCGATTCGAATCCAGGACCTTCTTGCTGTGAGGCAACAGTCCTAACCACTAAGCCACCGTGCTGAACAATGAGAAAAGCTGTGCGCAGCACTCACATTACAGTCAGTCAGACTTCCGGAGAGAATTGTGCAACAGAAACACCCGAGAATGTTTTCAGTTTGAGAGGATTGCTTGTGAGAACCAGCTGACTGATCAGTGATGTGTTGTTCTGCTTCAGGTGCCATCCTCAGCAAACTCTACAAGATCCCAGGTAAGACTCACCTGAGGGCTAACGCCGGATGATCCTTCATCATGTTGATTATTGACAGTTACAGAAGCTACATGTACTTAATGTTACAGCACAGTGTTTTCTCTGACCTCAGTATGTTTGTGTTGAGATTTAAGAAGCAGAGAATCTTCAGCATCTATCAGCTGATTGTGCATGTGTGTGTGTGTGTGCATGCAGAGCTGGAGGGGAAGGACGTGGAGGAGGTGTTCACTGCTGTTCTCAGTCCAAACAGCAGGAACAATCAACCAGAACGGAGTCAACACACACACACTGCTGCTGGGAGCAAGACAAACACACACCAAACAGGTACACACACACAGAGTCGCACGCGGCTGCGTGACGTTAACTTGCTGTTTCCATCCTCATGCTGTTTTGAATAATAAAATGTGGCAGCTGCCGAGTATTTTCAGACACACATGCACCTGATGCTGGAGCGGGCAGGACTTCATGTCTGTGATGCAAACTGAGGTCTGCTCCTCTGTCTCTTGCTGCTGCTACATTAAATGTTGCTGATGAACCGAGTTACAGCACCATTAGCTTGTAAGCCAACTTTAGCTTTTTGTGATAAAGTTTAATGAGAAGTGAGGGGCATGCGTATGTAGGTAACAGCAACACGTTTCCTGTGTTTTAACAAACATTAACTCGCTTTGCCTCCACTGTCGGCTTCAAAATACAACAGTAGCAAGGCTCAAATTCAACTTGGAAAATTCAGACTGAGTTGCAGTTTTGTAAGAGAGCAGTGAAAACCTTTTCAGACTTATCACAGGTCAGAGGATGGAAGATGATTAGCCCTGTCTTATTCTCTGCTGTCTAACATTGTATATCTTTTTTAATCTGAGTGGCTGTTCAGTCTGTGAAACAGCAGGAACTGTGAAAAATGTCCAACAGTCCAGCAGAGAAGCACACTGAGTGGGTAATGAGGTATTGATCATGAAAACTTTGTCCCAGCAGCTGCTGTGTTTCCTCGTCTTCCGCTGATGAACGGCCTGATGGGAGCTGCTCCTCACTTTCCCCACACTCCCATGATGCACAGCAGTGCCCAGGGTCCAGCAGGCTTTAGATTGCCCCCTCCCGAGGGTACAGCCAATGCCCCACTTCCAGGCACCACCCCCATGCAGGCATTGGCCAATCAGGGATTAGGAGGAGAGGGCGAGCAGGATGTGATGTCGACGGCTCAGAGGAGCATGTTGAAGTGGGAGAAAGAAGAAACTCTGGGAGAGATGGCAACCGTCGCTCCTGTCCTCTACTGTAACACTAACTTCCCCCTGCTAAGAGAGCAGTATCCTGGTACATGCACACACACGAGCTTTAGTCTTTAAAGATGTTAGGTCTCAAATATTTTCTGATGAAAGTAGAAAAATCAGGAATTGTGGTGCTTTTTTAAAACCTTTAAAAGAGAAAAACAAGTTTGATTTTGGAGGAAAATTGAGCAAATGATTTCATACAAAATGAAAGTCATTCCTCTGAAAGCTTCGGGATGAGGTCAGACCCACACCAGTGTGTTTGGCCCCTGATCTTACTGTTGTAAGTGCAAATGTGGATCTGAAGTCAACCTGTGTTTTTGTGTGTGTGTGTGTGTGTGTGTGTGTGTGTTTCAGACTGGTCCACTCGAGTGAAGCAGATTGCCAAGCTGTGGAGGAAGGCCAGCTCTCAGGACCGAGCACCCTTCGTGGTGAGTCTCCTGCCTGGTTCTTTGTGTCTCAAGCTGCGTTATTTTTGTTTGTTTGTTGTTGTTGTTTTTGTTTTTTGTTTTTTTGCGCTCAACCAAAGAGATCAGATGTCTATTTTTTGATGATTTGTTTGTTTGTTAGCAGGGTTACAGACTTGCTGAGAGGATGTAGTACAGGTGGAGGAAGAGTTGCAAATACAGCTGTGTGAACGGGGCTGAGGAGTTTTGTGTGCTCTTGCTGATTTCAGTTATCTGCCGTAACTTTGTGTTGTTTAGCAGTGATCTGTCTTCAGCGAGTTACATGAACATTTCAAAGTCTCATCCAATCTTAAAGCTAGATTGTACAAACGTCAATAGTGCATTTTTAGGTGATTTATGATGATGATGTCAGATGTCACTTTCACTTTCATGAAGATGAGGGGTTTAAATAGGCTGTGAAGCAGTATGAGCTGCACATGCTCAGGTCCTGTAGGTGCATCAGAGGCTTTTCTATGTTTCAGGCATCGAGCTTTTGATTTTTAATTATTTCAGAGACGTTGCTAGCTTCCAGATTTCCCATTTTGATCAACTCTTCTTTTTTACTTGAACATCTAAAGCCAGTGTTGCTTTTATTTCCATTGTGTTTGCGAGCCAACATGGATATATTTGACACAATCTCTGGTCTCCTAATTTAAACCCGGACCGGCGTGAATCCTTATATCAGCTGTTAGTTTATATGATAATGTTCTATAAATTAACTCTGCAAAAGTAAGCATCTACATTACAGTCGACATGTTAAAAGATTTCATGTAACAGAATGTTACAGTTCGAGGTGTGTTCAGACAGAAAGTGATGATTTACTCGCCGAAAACACATCAAGTTACTCCACTGGATCATATCACCTCTTCACACAACCCGTTCAGAGGAGAACAGAACTACGGCCAGTATAACTGTTGCTGCTGTATTGTATCAGTTGTGGAAGTCCTAGACACACTGGAAAACGTAACAAGGTCAGTGTTTCCCCTGGGGTGTAGACATGGCAGCAGGGCACTCAGAACGTTTCAAATGTGTGTGTCTGTCTGCCAATGGGCTCTTGAGGCCTGAGTACAGACTACATCTACGAACTACATTTGTAGCAGAGAAAGTAATATTCATTATATTCATTAATAAATGAATTTTGTCACATGTAAAACCACCTATATACAAATAAAAACTGTTTAAAAAAAATCTTCATTTGGTCTCCTTTTAAAACATGGACATTACACAGAGGGGCTTGCTGTTCCCCTCACCTAGTTTCCTTCTAGCGTTATTAAAGTTCTCTTTCTCTTATCTTACAAAAATCAGTCAATCAGTTAATCAATCGATCAATCAATCAACCTTACAAAATTCAACAGCGGGGGAGCTGTAAAATGAGTATAGGGGAAGCACTGAATGTCATGTCTGTTAACATCATCATTCAGAGTTGTGTAAAGTCGTGTTGTGCAGCTCCGTGTGACATTTGGGAGAATCTCAACGCTGATTGGCTGTCGCGACACAGCAGACCAGAGCAATCACATACAGACAGAGATTCCTTGCTTTTATAGAGAGATTCAACTTTTGAATGGATCTGAATGACAGAGCAGATGCACTAATTGTTTTTCCATGAGAAGTGGGATTCTGATTGAAGGAGCTAGACTATGAAAAAAGTGTGTGAGTGTGAACCTGCTGTGGTGTTTTCTCTCTGGCAGCAAAAAGCTCGAGATAACCGGGCAGCTCAGCGCATCAGCAAGGTACAGCTTTCCAACGACCCGCTCAAACGCCATCAGCCCTCACCGCAGCTGCCGCCTGCAGGGCCGTATGACCCTGTTTCCATGGAAATGGAGGGGGCGTTCAAGGACCCCCTAAGGCCCAAAGAGTCAGAACAGGAGCAGGAGTGGAAGCTCAGACAGGTGAACAGAGTGTCAGTGTGTTTGTAATTAATACATCATCCCCTCCATGAACCAGAGCCAGAAAGAGAAATCAGCACCAGACTCCAGTTGGAAATCTCAGAATTTAACGGAAACTGATATTTAAATGAAATGACCCTCAATGTTTCCTGAAAAAATCCCGATTCTGCCTGACAGAGATAAGAACAGCTAGAACTGTCCTCTTTTTTTTTGTCTTTCACTGCCCAGCATCACAGGCACAGACCAAACACGTGACCTGCAGACCCTGCTCTTTGTCTTCAGGGAAAAATACAGACACACAGTGCAGTTTCACTAAAGCAGGTTAAAGGTGGAGTCAGTAGCCGTTTCCTAAAAAACTTAAAGGTTGATTATGTAGAATGGGGCAGAATACCGCCATCTAGTGGGTCTAGGTCATAGTCGCAACAACAAAA
>JAPQLA010000013.1:432830-444651 GCA_029822935.1 Naso vlamingii | reverse complement strand
TTTAAACGCACTGTGGATGTATTATTTTTAAAAAATTATAGCTTTTAATAATTATTCTACATAATCAACCTTTAACATATACATGTGTATATATACTATACATGTGTGGTGGTCACTGTGTCTGCAGAGCTCCGCCCTCTGCCTGGATTTGGATGTTTTGGTTTAGTCGGGACCTTCCAGGGTTGGGAGTGGGTGTGTTTCCTCCAGCCAATGACAGCATGCAGGTGAGGTTGAGTGAATAAAACATGCTGACTGGACGCCATTCAGACCAGAGAAAATTATGGATGCAGATGTAGCGTTGAAGAAAAGGAAATATAGCTCTAGTGAGGCGAAACATCAAGCAGATTAAGCTCATTCCAGAACGAGAGAGAATCTCAGTTTGGCTTTCAGCCACTTTTGAGCACTGAAAATTGCATGCTTGCTGAATTATCAACATCTTCATTAAAACTAATGTAATATTCCTGCATAGCTTGCTGTGTAGTTACAAGCAGTATATGTAGGAGAGGCTGAATTTGTGTTTAAAAGCCACAATGAACAATGCTACTGACTCTACATTTAAACCAAATCAACTTGAAAATATTCTGTCCTGTTAAACATTTTTCACCAGGTTAAAGAAAGTGTGTTTTCTGTCTGTAGCAGGTCTGTCACTGAAATAAATTGAACAGCTTGTCTGCAGCTGCTAATCAAACAGGAAGTGATAAATGTCACTGGGGTCCAATCACGGCAGCAGGATGGTGTTGATTTCTCTGTCTGGGTAGTAGCTATAGTAACCACCAGGTTGCATGTCAGGGGGATGCAGAGACAGACTGAGAGATGGGGACAGCATGAACATATAAAAAACATCCAGACCTGTTGTCATTGTGTCATTGATGAAGATAATTGGTGTGATGAGTCTGCTGTTATGTGCATGCCTGCTGAGCCTCACTCACTCCAACTAATATCTCTGATGTAATTGTCATTGAAAAGGGAGAGGTAAATGACAGATGGGGAGCCGGTAAGAAGAGGCAGGAAAATCTCCCCCAAAGCAAAGCCCTAAAATCACCAACAGATAAAGATTGTCCCTACCAGGCATCTGTAGCAGGAGGTGGCAAAGAGGCTCTGGTAAGATCTCAAGGCACTGTGTTCGAGGCAGACTTCCTGGTTCCATAACCCTCTGAAATCCACTTCCTGTTGCAGGTCGCTACCGTACCAGTCCACACACACTTCAGTTTTTATTTTGATCTCCTGGAGGTCGACGGCCAGTCGGCAGCTAACAAACCAGCCACCTCAGCTCTCCTCTGCTTCGGAAGAAGAGAAATTTAGAAGTCAGAGTAGAGCTGAAAAGATCAGGCAATTATTTTTGTAGTCAATCGAAGTGATTGATCAGTAGTTAAAATAGTTGCAGATTAATTTTCTGACATTTCTGAGCTTCAAATGCCAAACAAATTACTGGTTAACAGCTTCTTGTGAAAATGTGTTTTTCTCGTCTGAACAGGAGAATAATCTGAATATCTTTTGTTTGATAGTTTCAACGAGCAATTGAGAAAATCTGTGCAGATAAGATAAAACTCATATGAATTACCTCTAGTGCCGAGATAAATTCATGCGTTTTAAAATCTGCACGGTGACTTAATTTGGAGGGCAGCAGATCAGCTACTGCTCATCAGTAGATACTGTGTATCTCATGGGAGTTTACAGAAGTGATAAAACTTCAACTCTGAGAAGAAAATTACCCGGCGTCATTTATGATTTCTTCTCATCTTCCAGTCGGATAAAAATGATCAGACATAAATCATATCTGAATGTGTGTTAATTCTAAAGAAAGACTTGAACCAACCATCATTCAGGTGAAGCTGCTGGACCAGCTGGTGTGAGTCTCCTCCTAAGGGTTTCATGTACTCACACAGATCCCTGTGTACAGAAAACCCAGAGGGCAAAAATATATTCAGTTACACTCTGTTAACCACAAGGTAAGCAGTGTTCTCGCTGATGACACTGAGTAAAGTCTTGTGATTTAAAGCCGTCCTAAAGGAGTCAGTCAAGTTTAAAAGGTACTAATTTCAAATTTAACTTTCAGTGTGCCTATAGTTTGGTTGCACAAAAATAAGTAATGCATCAAATAACATTAAAAGTTACATATTTTTATTTTATTTAAACCCTTTGTTAATAAATTAATGATTTAGTGGAAAAATCATATAAATTTCCTCTTTGTTTTGTCGCTACATTGATATAAATAGAAGGGGTTAGAAGCAGAAGTTCTATAGTGATAAAACTGAAAAGTGACATTTACATCAAAATACCTGAAAGTTTTATTACCTTATTCAACAATATAGGGTAACTTAAGGGCAAGTAGACAGTGTGTTTAAGGGAGCACTCACACTAAGCACTCCGTACCATGCCTGAGCACGTTTGACCCTTATAGTCCAGTTTATTTGTGTAGTGTGAGTGATCCATTCCGTACTCAAGTACGGCATGTTTTGTAAGCCTTAGCACGGTTGGAAGAGGTGGGCTTCGGCACAGTACGGATGCATGTACACGAGCACAGGCACGAAGTGTCGATATTGCTGTGACTGTTTGTGGAGGATTCACCTTAGATTCAGAGAGACAACAGAAAACAAAATGCGGATAAAGAGCAGTGGAAAAAAAATCCTGTGGTAGGACTGTAGTAAAAAAATAGATTCTTCTTTGCCGTCTGCCAGAGAATAGTCTCTCATTTGTCTCATTTAAATTTAGAAGAGAAAAAAACCCATCATAGACCTCCAGGACAGAAATTTTGAAAACTCAGAAGTGTCCTGGGACCAAGCAGATGAGACTCTGCCAGACCAAAGAGGATTTCAGACACATGGACCCAGGAGCTCACAGTCACCCTCTCTGGGCCAAAGAACAGTTTATGTTTGAAAATGCAGAAGTGGACTTTAGGAACACTAGAGAGGAGTCTGATCTGACTACCGTGCAATAACACATCACTAACTAAAACAACCTCATCCATCACTGAAGTTTGACAGCAGTTGAAGTAAACGTGACCCAGCGTCGGTGTCTGTGGCCTCAGTCTGTCTCTGAACTGACTGATTTTATTCTAAAGAGATGCTGCCTCACTCTGAATGTTGATCTGCTGCCGTCCTTCCACATCCACCTCACACTGATCTTTAAACAGCTTTCAGGTTCTTCTGCTCTCAAGTTCCAGCTTGATGTAGTCTATCAGTGATGGTGATCGTACAGATGTTTCATTGAGATTTCTTGACTCATCACACAGATAAAAGCAAAGAGAGAGTAAATAGAAGACTGTCCTACCAGAGTTTGACTGGCAGTAGAGCTCAACATGTAGAGCTTGTCCTGAGGGTGGCACTAGAGCAAAGCTCTTTAAGTCATTAAAATTTAAGAAGTTCATCCTCTGGAGAGCAGCTGGAACATATCATTGTTCTGAAGTTTACCATCAGTCTTCCCTCGGTGTGTTGTGCTTGTGCGCTGAAGGACGATATCAGCTCCACACTTACTGTGAGCACGTGTGATGAACCAGGTGAGAGACAGACAGGAAAGACAGGGAGGATGAGATGTGATTTTTAAACCCCCCTCCCTTAACCCTCAACCCCTCGGACCCTTGCGCCATCCGGCACATCATTCTGATAACAAGCAGGTTTGACCCTCCAGTGTGTTCAGGGAATGTAGTGATTGAGGTATTTTAGCCCCACCTCCCACCCACCCCCACCCTGCACGTTCTAAACGGGTTCATCCCTGATTCTCCACATTTACTGAGACTGAGAGTGAGAGAGAGAGGGACAGCGAGCATTACTAGCTGCCATGTCATCATGTTAAACTCAACATGTAGAGACCAGTCAAGACACTGACATCTGTTACTCTGTTCTCGCCTTTCTCTCTGTGTTTTGGTTTCTCTGTCAGCAAATGCGTCAGAAGAGTAAGCAGCAGGCGAAGATCGAGGCCACGCAGAAGCTGGAGCAGGTGAAGAACGAGCAGCTCCTGCAGCAGAGGCAGCAGCAGTTGTTAGCAAATCAGCGCCTCGCTGGCCAGCTGTCCCCAGAAACAGGCAGCCGCAGCCCATTGACATCCACCCAGCAGCCCATCGCTGGGGGCAACACCACCCCCTTCCATCCACCGGCGTCCAGGGAGGGTCAGTCGAGGCAGCACCTCCTCTCTCAGGGGGCCCAGAGTTCAGGACTGGCTGATGATGTCTTCCTCAGACCACAAGCCCCTCCCCCTTCAGGTTTCTCCTCGCTCCCTCATTCCCCCCACCCTTCCTCCCCTCTCCAACAGACCCCATCCTCCCCCCAGATGTTCTCTCCACCCTCATCCCGCCCTTCTTCACCCTGGGACCCCTACAGTAAGGTAGCAGGAACTCCTCGGCCCGCTTCCTCCCAGACTGGCGGCCTCACAGCCCCGCAGCAGCAGCAGCGTCTCAACTCCCTCAGTGCCTCCCCAGCCCATGATGCCTTTGGGTCTCCCGCACCATCCCCTGACTCTAAAACCTCAGATGTCTCCAGAGCACTAGTACCACAAACTGGTAACTCCCAGTGACTGTCCCCTCCTTGTTTCCCTCCTCCTGATGACTCCCCTTGCTTTCTACCACAGTAATGGTCTTCTCATTTTTTCTCTCTCCAGGGCTGCAGCAGAACAGAGCAAGTATGATGAGCCCACCTTCTGGTTCCGGACCTGACCACTTAACCAAACATGTTGGGATCCGAGCAGCAGAGAATTACCAGAGGACGCCTCAAAGCAGCAGTAACATGCGTGTGGCTGTGCCTGATTTGCTTAATCGGGCTACTGAACCCATCCAGGGCGGATTGTTTAAAGCCCCCATGCCTCCCCAGCACCAGCCTCAGCCTGAGGTGTTTGTTGGCACAGGAGGAGGGGGAAGGAGGGACCCATCTAGACCCACAGACCCGGTATTTGCCCATTCCCAGTCGCAGGACCCTGCCTTCCCATCTAGTCCTTTATCAGGACTGGGCTCCCCTCACCGCAGCCCTTACTCCCAGACGCCCGGCACCCCAAGACCTGACTACGGCCAGCAGATGGCTGACCCTTTCACCCAGCAGTCACCTGTAACCTCTCGCCCTTCACCTGACTCTTGTATCAACCCTCAGACACCTGGAACACCACGGCCACATTCTGATCCCACATACCTCACCACACCGCCTGCACTGAGACTAGACCAGTACAACCAGCAATCTGCCAGCTGCCGGCCGTCCCCCTCCCACCCAAACATCGATCCCTATTCCTCCAATCCAGGAACGCCCCGCCCCTCTGTCTGCGAGCGTTTCCCTCGATCCCCAGGCAGTCAGCGGGCCACCGAACCCTATGCCCAACCTGTTGGTACACCCCGACCCTCACCAGATCCCTACACCCAGCAGCCCTCCACACCAAGGCCCCAGAAGGCCCCTGAGCCCTTCAGCCAAGCCCCAGCGGAGAGCTTCACTCCTCAGACTGCAGGATCTGCTTCATCCCCTTTGGCTGCAGGACTGTCAGGAGAGACAGTGAACTACACCCCGACACACCCCCAGGTAACAAATAGGCTAATGTCTTTATGCCTGTGCTGCAGTTTTCTCTGTCATTTATTTTGTCTTTCTCCAGTTGCAACAGTCTCCAGGAAAACAACAACAACAGGACTCGTTTCCCAGAACCTCCAGCAGCCGGACCCCAAAGCACTCTGGGATGTTGGAAGAGAGCAGCCTCTCTGACTTGTCAGGTCACACTCCGGGGCATGACACCTTCGAACAGGGTTACATGACACCGGGCCACTCACAGACAGACAAGACAACAACCAATGACATGGCAGTGCTGGCCATGGCTTCAGTGGACGGACCAATGAGCATGCTGCCTCAGCTTGGTGACTCAGAGGAGAAGCTCAGACAGGTAAGACAGGTGTTCTCTAGGAACCAAAAAAAAGCATGTTTTATATTTTTTCATTTTATTTCTCACCTCTATTGTGGATTCTAATTTGGAGATGTTGAGTTCTCAGCCACTTAGTTTCTCTTTTTCCGCTGGTTCTTTTGTGATTGGCTGTGTACTTTTCCTATGCAGCGTCAGCGGCTCCGACAGCTCATCCTGAGGCAGCAACAGCAGAAGAGTGCACTACGGCAAGAGAAAGGTCTGCAGGAGGCAGCTTCTGGACTCACTGTACCCCTAACCGCTCCACCTGGACCTACGCCTGGTTCTGCCACAACACACCACTGGCCTCAGGAGGACTCCACTGCTCCTCCAGCAGACCTGTTTGGACGTCCCCCGCCTCCTTATCCCGGCACAGTGAGGCCTGTCGGGACAGCAGGGCCTTCGGCCCCGAGGTTCTCTGGAGGTTTCCCAGGGGAGCAGCAGAGGGGCTTCAGCCCCAGCGTGTCTCCCTTCCCCAGGCAGAACCCCCCTGGAGATGTGGGAGTCCGAGGACCGGTTCTGAGGTGAGAGCATCAGAACCTGCTCCTGACTTGATCTGATGTTGTATTTCATTTCACTCATATGTTCTGCTCTCCTCAGCAGATTCAGTGTTCCTCCAGGAGCTCCAGCAGGAGTCCAGGACTCCTTTTTGCGTCCTCCCCAGGGGTCGGTGCCTGGATCTGGGCTCAGTGCAATGGATGGAATCCCTGTCCAGATGAGGAGGCCAGTGCCTGGGGAGTTCATAGGCATCCTGCCTGTTACTGCTCCCGTTGCCCACATGATGCCAGGTTAGAGCGGCTAACAAATAGCGTGCTAAGTGCATTTAAATCAGTTTCAACCAGCTACAGCTAACTATGCTGCTTCATAGATTACAAATGTGTGGTGCATTTTTCAAGTACCTTTCATATTAATTATGTTGTAGTCTTGAAGCGAAAAAGGTTATTTCAGTTTGCAGTTAGTCTGCTTAACGTGTGTGGTGCTTTCTTTATTTTTCCGTTTCAAAACCAAATTGAAAAAACAAACAGTACGGTTATTTTGTTTGTTTGTTTTTAAACTAAAATGGAAAAATGGAAAAATCATGGTTAATTTTGTTTGTATGATGTTTGGATATTACAGTAACACCAGTCCTAAGTCGTGACCCAACACCCTTTCAGAATACTATATCCGGGTCCAAGCCCCGTCTTTTCAACATGCCGTAGTGCTGTGTCCCGTGTTGTTTCAACAGATTTGAGTTTTCAAAAACTACTTTCATTCTGCTGCTTTTCCAGCATCGAGAAAGAAAGGAGCACATGGCTGCAGCTGATAAAGTACGTTAAACAAGCAAACAGAGAAAAAAGTTTTGGCCTTTGCGAAGGGATACTAAGATTAGCTAGCTAGCAAGAAAGAATTTTATTGGACACAAAATTAATATACACCCCCAGTTACGGAAATACGTAACTGTAAAATAAAATTAATCAAAACTGCAAAACTACTTTCTGGTCATTTTGGGCCATATGTTGTCATATAGGCAAGGACAAGAGTAACACATATCTGATTTTAAAAAAACTTAAAAATCGATTTTCATTTCATGGCGACTTTAAAGTTACAGTTTTTATAATTTAGGGACACAGTAATCCTAACTGGGTGTAGACAGAAGTATTAATTGTTCTCTTACCTGTTTTAAACAAAACCACAGATTAAAACTATAATCTATCACCAGGATCAGTTTGGGTTTAGCGAGTGGATGCTAACATTAACTAACCTTAGCACCCACTGGCAAAGACCAAACCCTTTTTCTTCATTCTTTTGGTTGTATCACTGCAGCCGTGTCCTCTTGTCTTTCTCATCGCTAGGAAAGCTTCAGAATGAAAGTTTGATGGTTTTCTTTTACTTAGATCTGTTGAAACAACACGGGACACAGCACTGCAGCATAGTGAAAAGACAGGCTTGGACCTGCTGTCAACATTATGAAAGCGTGTTGCGTCACCGTTTAAAGACCAGTAAAACATAAAATGATTTTTCAGTTTTCTCATTTTGGTTTTAAAACAGAGAAACTAAATAACCACGCTGTTTATTTGTTTATTCGATTTGGTATTAAAGTGGAATAATCAAAGAAAGAACTGCACACAGATTCTACTTCTTCAGATCTTAGCGTGACCTCTAACGATCTGCCAATATGAATAAAATATCAAGGACAAGTTTCCACACTGATCATCTGTTTTTACTTCTGATGTGTTAAGAGTTCATTCAGTTCAGAGCACTTGTGTAATTTTTGTGGTATTGACACCAAGTGATGAATCTGATCACTTCTTCAGTCACAGATAAAAAGCAACAGTTATGATTTATTTATTAATATTAATCATTTTTCAATCATTTTCCTCCCCAGGTACCCCCCAGCCCTTCCCCCCACGCTCTCTCCCCCTCCAGCAGCACAGCATCATGGGACAGCCCTACATCGAGCTGCGACACCGTGCCCCTGAGAATCGCCTGAGGATGCCCTTCCCTCTGCCCGCCACCCCAGGGGCCAGACTGGGTGAGACGCCACTGGGCCAACCGATGGTGATGGAGCAGCAGAACGAGCAGCAGCAGCTCGGCCCCACAGCGGCACTGACGCAGAGCAGCGAGTCAACACTCCAAGGAGCTGAGGGGATAGAGGAGCACCTGGAGGACTCTGCTGTGAAGGATCTAGAGGACGTGGAGGTGAAAGATCTGGTCGACCTCAACCTGAACCTCGACCCTGAAGACGGTACAAACACGAGTCGTGTCTCCATCACTGCCTAACAGTTTTGCTGTTGCTACAACAAACTGTTGTTGCGCTAATATCGACTCATTTTGTCTTGTTTGATCCCAAAAGTTTCTCCGTAACTGTTGCAGTCACCTTGTTTTGATCTTTTAACAACATACATACCAACATCTGATATTTTAAGGAAAAAGGTTTCTGTTGACTGTTCCAGGTAAAGAAGATTTGGATCTGGGTCCCAATGACCTCCATCTTGACGACTTCCTGCTCTCAGGGAAGTTTGACCTGATTGCCTACGCTGACCCAGAGCTCAATCTAGAGGACAAGAAGGACATGTTCAATGAGGAGCTGGACCTGGGTGAGGCTGTGGAGGAGAAGGAGGGGGGAGAGAGGAGGGACAGCGCCGGCGGAAGCAGAAAGACAGATAGCCATAACTATCTAAAAGGTCAGGTAAAACAGGAAATGCAGGATGGAGCTAAGACAGCACCCAGGCATGGCCCCTCTGCAACCCAGCACCCTGCACAGCAAACTGGGGTCGTGCTCCCCAGCAAACCGCCCAGACCTCCAGGAGCCGAGACAGCAGGCTCCAGCCAGCCAGGCCCCTCTGCTCTCCTCACCAAGGTGAGAACATCTCTTATTTATTATTAAGTTATCACTAATAAATGACAGCATGAACAAATCATTGATATTGTGGTTGAAGAAATAAAACAGAACCTCTTCTTCTTATGCCCTCCCTCCCTGCTGGGTGAAGGCCGAGGACTGTGATTCTGTTTCAGGGGCCTTGCGAGCTCTCCACACCCAGGAACAGGCTCCGTTGTCAGATGTGGCTCCCAGAATTCACTCCTCCATGGCTGGAGGTAAACAAATGACACAAACACAAACTGGTTCTAAACTTGATGAAGATACTCTTTTAGCATTTGCAGTATTGATCTTTTTTTTTACACAATGGTTTTTATTAATCGGTCACTGAATAGTTTTAAAGCTAAAGTTGAACCAAAAATCTCTCTCCTTGTCCTCCTCTGTCTCCCTCTTGTCTCCAGGTCAGCAGTCTGTCCTCCAGCAGCAGCAGCAGAAACCGTTGGGACCCTCCCCATCCCCATCAACTCTCGCGACCCCCCACCCTCAGGGTGTCCTTGTGCCTCCTCATCCCAGTGTGACTCCTCAAGGACCCCTTGGCCCGACCCACCTGCTGTCCCTCCAACCTTCCCAGCCTCACCTCCTCGTCCACCCCCAAACCCAACCGCCACACCCAGGGACCTCCACTCAGATCCAGAGCAAGGCCATCTTCCCCCAGAGCCAGGACCAGGACCAGAACAAGCACAGGCCTCTGCTCCTGGAGGAGCAGCCGCTCCTCCTGCAGGACCTCCTGGACCAGGAGCGCCAGGAGCAGCAGCAGCAGAAACAAATGCAGGCCCTGATCAGGCAGAGGTCCAGTCCAGAGTCTGTGTTACCCAACATGGGTAAGAATTGAACCCCTCCTGCTCCTGTGTAGCTTTTTGTTCTCTTTCTTCTTTTTGTTTGGAACACTGAATGTTTCAGTTTGATTAGGCTTTTTGTGAACTGTCTGTGTGTGTGTGTGTGTGTGTGTGTGTGTGTGTGTGTGTGTGTGTGTGTGTGTGTGTGCGCGTGCACGCACACGCGTGTGTGTGTGTGGCCAGCAGACTTTGATTCCATCTCTGACCCCATCATGAAGGCCAAAATGGTGGCTCTGAAGGGCATCAACAAGGTCATGACTCAGGGTACCCTGGGACTCAACCCTATGGTCATCAACAGGTACGATGACTTCTGTGTTTAGATTAACCATAAGCTTTGATGTAGCTAGTAAAGGCAGAAATTCCCATGAACAAACAGCAACTGATCATAGCTGCAGTAACGGCCTTGCAAAGCATCACAGAGGTGGAAGGCAAGATGAGGCGATGTGCCTGGGCTCCAGGCTGCAGGAACTTGTTCTCGACTAAGTGTTAAGATTGAACATTATGTTCACGATTACGTCAATTTGTTTGCTGAAATTCGAAGCCCTGAAAATAAAAATGATTGCAGTCTGACCTCAGAAATTTAGCAGGAAGTCTGCTCTTGAATTGCATCTTATTGGTATATTTCAAATCCATTGTGCAGCTTCACAGGAGCAGCACAAAATTTGTCTGCACCTGGAACTGAGTTATGCACCGATAATCTGAAAATAAAAACATGACAATGCTTTAATACCAGATAAACTGTGCATTTCTGTATTTAATGGTAGTAAAACACTGACAGACTCCACTTCCTAAACTCTGTCTGTGTCTGTGTCTGTGTCTGTGTGTGTGTGTGTGTGTGTGTGTGTCTCTCTCTCTCTCTCTCTCTCTCTCTCTCAGGTTCCAGCAGGCTCCTGTGGCTCAGGGGCCTCTAGTGGCCCCACTTTCAGAGGACACCTCTCAACCTTCGCACTTGCTGGGACAGGTATTTAGAACCATAATTGTGTCACAGGCAGAATAATCAGTTTATTTCTGCAGTATTGAAACATAAAACAGGAAGAAAAACAGCAAGTTTCTTCTCTTCTTGTCAGGATGGGAAGTTACACCCACAGTTGGTGAGACCCAGCCCCCCCAGCTTTGGCCCGGGCTTTGTCAGTGAGTACCAGCCAACATAAACCATCTGTGAAATGAATGCAGAGGGACGAGATGAAGACAGATGAGAGGGAACATGTTGTCCTTCTGATTTTATACAAATACAAAACAGATGAAAGACAAAAATAACAAAAAGAACCAAAAATCTAAATAACCACATTAAAGGGGATTTTTTGAAGTAATGAAATGAAGCCATCCTGTAACACTGCAACTACACAACTGCATTTACACTCACTGGCCACTTTATTAGAGACACCTTGCTAGAACCAGGTTGGACCCCTTTTGCCTTCAGAACTGCTTTAATTCTTCGTGGCATAGATTCAACAAGGTGCTGGAAACATTCCTCAGAGATTCTGCTCCATATTGACATGACAGCATCATGCAGTCGCTGCAGATTTGTCGGCTGCACATCCATGATTCCAATGTCCTGTTCCACCACGACTCAAAGGTGCTCTATTGGATGGAGATCTGGTGACTGTGGAGGCCACTGGAGTACAGTGAACTCACTGTCATGTTCAAGAAACCAGTTAGAGATGGTTTGAGTTCTGTGACACGGCGCGCTCTCCTGCTGAAAGTAGCCATCAGAAGATGGGCACACTGTGGTCATAAAGGGATGGACATGGTCAGCAACAATACTCAG
>JAPQLA010000013.1:418732-432730 GCA_029822935.1 Naso vlamingii | reverse complement strand
CGGTTTGAACTTCAGCCGGTCATCCTGACCATGTCTACATGCCTAAATGCATTGAGTTGCTGCCATGTGATTGGCTGATTACATTACATATTGCATCAACAAGCAGTTGAACAGGTGTCTCTAATAAAGTGGCCGGTGAGTGTAGACAAATTAGTAAAACAAATCAAATAAGTCAGCCATGATGTCTCAACAAGAGGAAACACTGGCACTGTGTCCCAAATCACATTCTTCTGTTCTAAACACTTGTGTGCAAAGTGTATAAAAATGAAGTGTACTACTCGCGCGCTCAAAACGGTCCTAAAATTGAGCGTGGAACGACGGACACTTCACGCCCTCAACAAACCATATTGGTGACGTGGAGAAAGTTACGTCACAAACTTCTCAACTTTTGAAATGGAGTCAGGGCATTACAGCCGAGGATTTTCATGCACCACTGACTTGGAGACTGTGAATGTTGCCACGTTGCACAGATGCAAGTTACACATGTTTTTGCACGAAGCACCACCACCACCGATGTAAACTGTTGTCAGAGAGCCACTGTTAGTCGTTTTTGTTGACTTTGTTACGATTTGGTGACGTTTTAATCAGGCATTAACGTTCTGGTGTGAGTTTGGAGTATGACTTCACTGTGGAACATTCTTATACAAATTAAATTAACTAAATAGTGGCAGAAAATAGCTCTCAAATATTTGTGATGTCGCCCACCTACTGTTTGCAATTTGCTATTTAAAAAAAAAAAAGGGTAGTAGAAGAAGAAGAGGCGGTTGGGAAAAAAAAAACGTCACTTCCTGTAAGTGCAAAACGGCAGTGCGTGATTTGGGACAACACTACCCTGGTCGAGATTAGTGCTCTACACAGTATGTGTACCTTATTGAAGTGTACTGTATTTAAGTATACTAACTGTATTTAAGTATATTACTTCATAATACTGTATTATAATCAGCAAGATATTCTCTGTATGTCCCTGTGAACCTGTTCAAATCAAAGCTGCCGTGTGTCCTGCAGACGAGTCTCAGCGGCGTCAGTATGAGGAGTGGTTGGGAGAGACGCAGCAGCTCCTGCAGATGCAGCAGCGCCTCCTGGAGGACCAGATTGCTGCTCACCGCAAGACCAAGAAATCTCTGTCAGCCAAGCAGAGAACAGCCAAGAAGGCTGGGCGTCCCTTCGCTGAGGAGGATGCCGCCCAGCTCCGCCACATCACTGAGCAGCAGGGGGCGGTCCAGAAGCAGTTGGAGCAGGTACATCAATACACCTGGACCTCATTTTCACCATGGTGCACTGACAAAAAAGCTAAACTTGACAGGAGAACAGACACATTCCCAAAGCTTCAGCACAGACAGACTGAAAAAGCCACATGTGTCAAGTGGAAGCTTCAGTCTTTGAAACTTCTCACTAAAACACATTTTCATGTTAAAAAGGTTCAGCCATGTCCTGAAACAGCAGCATTTTATCATTTTTTAGGAGGGAATTTATTGGAACTATTTTCAGTGGCGTTTGGTGCTCAAGGGAATGTTTGTGGCATCAGGACAGTGTGTGTGTGTGTTCATGGTCGTGAAGAATATGTCATGCAGTGCCACAGTGCGACTCACTTGTTTTGTTTCTTTAAAGGAGCTCTGTGACTCAGAGGAAGAAAACACATTCAGGTTGAATAGAATCAGAGTGACAGTTTGAAGCTGCAGACGTGACGCTTTACTTTCATGTTTCTGTGTTCAGATCCGGAAGCAGCAGAAAGATCATGCAGAGCTGATTGAGGACTACAGGAGCAAACAGCAGCAGCAGAGAGCCGTGCAGCAGCAGCAACAACCAGCTGCTCCCTCGATGATGCCTGCAGGAGCGGCCCCTATTCCCCATCCCTTGCTGTCCAGTCGGCCCCACCCAGGCGGCCCCTCCCTGGCCCGTCCTTCAAATGTCCCTGCTGGTTGGCCCCGAGGGGGCGGGGCCGTGATTGTGCAAAGGATGCCGCCTCATCTACCCCCTCAAATGCCCCCTGCCCTGCCAAATGCCCCCATCATTCAACCACACACCCCGCGCTCAACAGCCATGGTTCCCCGCCTCGCTGCTCCGACAGCAGGCTTCACTGCAGGTCCTACTGGAGGACCCAACGGAGCCGCAGGGGACAGAGCCGCCCCCCCTCGTCAGGTAGCATACCTGCAATCAACAGAGCATTCACACTGCAGGGGGTCAGTGTAGCTTTACATCAGGAAGGGACGTGTGTCGACTGTGAAGCTCTTTGTTTATGCCCTCGTTTGTCATATATTCATTTCTAAATACAATAACATTTCTTGGTAAATGTGTCATCCGCGATGCATTCAACAAACTTGTCAGAACTCACTATATTAGGAGGTTTTGGCCTGCTACACAAGAACTGTATAAGAACATTTCCTTTTTTTTCCTTATGTCACAAGGTTTTTCTTGAAGGATAGAAGAAAAGTCTGTATACAAGAGTGCAAACACCTTTTTAGATGCCATGTGTTCGTGTAAAATAGAGCATTTAAGAAGGATTATGTCATCACATCAATATGCACATAACACCCTTTCTTTGTGCAACAAGCACAAGTCCCTGAACAAACAACAATGGAATTATTTTTGTGTTTTTGTGTGCACAAAGATATTTTGTAAAACTTACTTCGTTTGCACATTTCTTTTTTTTAATTATTAGAACAGTAAGCGTAAATTTACCTTTTAAAATGCAGAGACAACATGACGTTGTAGGCTTCATTTCTTCAAACTAGTATGCAAACCTGAAAGGTTAGAAATGTAGATAAACAATAAGTCTGCCTTCTTAAAGCGTAAAACTCCTCAGCATACAGAGAACTGAGAGATTTCTGACCACATCTCTGTCTCCACAACCTGTAGGTGAACTTTGACGACAACAACCCGTTCAGCGAGGGATTCCAGGAGAGAGAGAGGAGGGAGAGGCTGAGAGAGCAGCAGGAGAGGCAGAGAGTTCAGCTCATGCAGGAGGTGAAACATCACACCTCCTTCTGTCAGAGAACAGGAAGTAGAGAAACACAGCTGTTAATCTGTTCTTCCTCCCTCAGGTGGAGCGTCATCGTGCCCTTCAGCAGAGACTGGAGCTGGAGCAACAAGGCCTCCTCGGACCCTCCATGGTTCCTGGAACCAGAGTAGCGGCCATGCCCTCATCTGGAGCTCTACCAGGGGCTTCAGTCGGGCGAACACCAGGACCTGGAAGTCCTGTTGGTTCAGCCGTTGTCCCTGGAGGGGACAGTCTCTCCCAGATGCCTTTCTTCAGCTCAGAGCTGCCCAAGGACTTCCTCCAGTCCTCCCCAGACTCCAGACCGACCCCACAGCACCAAGGCCAAGTGGTGGCCCCATTCCCCCAACAGGCAGGTCCTCACCAGGGCTGCACAGGAGGACCTCTGCAACCTGGAGCTCACCAGACTCCAGGTCTACTGCCTGGGGCCACAGTAGAGCAGGGGAGCATCCTGGCTGAGCATGGGCCCTCCATGGATTTGGCTTCTTCCAACTTTCAACCCAGACCCAAGTTCTCCGGCCCTACTGGGCTCTCAGCCCAGGGACAAACACGATCAGCCGGGTTAGGAGCTGCAGGAATGACCCTCTCTCTTCCTGGAGACCAGGCTCATCGCTTTGGACATGACTCTTCCTCTTCCTCTCCCTCATTCCCCTGCTCCTCAGCTGGAGGCCCCGCTTCCCTCATCCAGCTTTACTCAGACATCATCCCAGATGACAAACCAAAGAAGAAGAGGAGCAAGAAAAGGGACGGGGAGGACTCTGTGGGTGGAGGCGGAGCCAGGACACCACTGTCATCACACTCTGATGACATCACAGCCCCGCCTACTCCTGCTGTCTCTGACACGTCCTGCTCAACACCCACACGAGGCACCATGGACCAGTCAGATCTGTCCTTCTCTCTAAGCTCCTCCCTCTGTGGTTTGGCTCCATCATCGGAGTTGGAGAAGCAGCTATCCGTCATGTCTGCAGGCCATCAGACAGGCTCTGTCCTGGGTATGGAGCCTCTGAGAGGTCCCCCATCTGCATCTCATCTGGAAGTCAAGGTCAGGAGCTGTCATGTGATGTGGAATAATTTTAGTTTCAATAACCTCGAATGTTGTTTCATTGTGTTGTTGTAGAATTAGTGTAGCAAGCTGGCAGCTCAGGTTTTTAGTGTTGGGTGTCCTTGTCTTCTTTTCTTCTTGCAGGAAGAACAAGAGGAGGGGGGAGTGTGTGGGGGAGGTGTGGTGAAGATGGAAGAGGCCGGGGGTGAGGGACTCTCCTCCACCTTTCCTCTTAATGGGGGAGGCAAAGATGGAGACGCAGGGAAGGAGCTGCTCAAACACTTGCTGAAGGACAAGACCTCACGGGCAGCCACACCATCACCCACCGGCCAGGCCCCGCCCACTGCCCATCGCCAACTGTCCAGTGAGAGTGTCCGGTCTGAAGAGGAGGACAGGCCCGATTCCCATGGCAACATGGTGAGGAGGTTAACTCTCAGGGTGGAATAAAGTGTGTGAAAAACTGATCGGTGCGTTTTTTGTCCAAGGACCAAGACTTTTGAATTCTACTTTATTAAATGAGCAGCTGGTGCCTCGTGCCATTTTTAGGTATGGGATGAAAAGCCACATTCTCTATTTGAATTTGTAAAATTTAACTCTTAGAAAGTCAAAAGACTTAATGATGTCCAGGATGCTTTCCACTGTTCAGTCAGAAAAATCCACAGCAGTTTTTTATGAGTTACTTCTGACTCGCTCTAACAGAGGCGTGAACTAAGCAAATGTTGCCTCCTCCAGGTAAAGAGTCCAGGGCCACACCTCCTGGACTCCTCTAGCAGGAAGAAGACTCAGCGCTGTAAAAGACTCGCTCGGCCAGAGAAAGAACGAGCTCCCCCCAAAAACAAGAGGAGGAGGAGAGAGGAGGACGAGAAGATCTTTCACTCATCTACAACGTCCTCCTCTGACCAGATGAAGACACACCTCACACAGGTACACCAACATTACCCTAAGAAAATATTCAGTTCTATAAAACCAGGCAGCGAAAACCTGTACACAGTCTTCTCTTTGTAAAAACCAGCCTGCAGTGATTTGTGCCCACATTTCTCCACCAAGTGTCGTCACACCATCATGCGTAAGTGGTTGATGCTGAATAGTTCATGACTACAATGACGCTTTTAAAGAGCGCATGTTGGATTGTCAGTGAGGGAAAGATGGAGACGGCAATTTCCTCTCCCAAAAACGGCAGCGTTGGATGTTTCTGACTTGTGTGATCCAAACGTTTCCAACAACACCAAAGTGTCATTAACTCCCAAAGTCCAAATTTAGTGATGCAATCATTTCCTGAGATCATAACATGAAATATCCTGTGCCAGTTCTTATTTGTTGACATCAACCTTAGGGATGGGCAACGTCGATCGTTTGTGATATACCGCGGAAAAAAACTTCCCACGATGAGAATTTGTCATTTTGCGATAATAATAATAAACTCCAGTTGATGGTCGCTTCTCTCACTCTAATGCTCGCTCACAGCATACAGCCCCCCCACCTGAAAACTCTCCTTGCGCATGCGTGTTTTGTGTCAGTAGCAGAGGGAAGAGAGGCCAGAGGGAGACTGCAGGCAGCGTCACGTGTTGCTCCTGCTCACTCAGTGTTTACTTATTGTTTGTGAAGTTTTCCTCACTAGTGCACCGCCTCATTTCTGCCGTCCACTTTCCTGCTGCTGTTCAGTGCAGTTTCTCTGCTGTCGGACTAATAAAGGATGATCTTATTTTATGGTGTAAGGGGAGGGAACTGACGTTTCAGCGCTCTTAACATAAACACCCAAAGCTATGTTAACTGTGTTAGTGGGCTGATAACGTTACGTCGTCAGTCTGTTAATTGTTCTGGCACTTTGTGAAATAAGTGCGTAGGATACTGTCACATGTAGTTTTCTAGAAAAATATATTTGCGGCTGTTACGGCAGTATGTGTCAGAGAAGAGGGAGAGAAGCAACAGAAAGTAAACTTCAGTGACATCGCTGAGTATGAGCTTAAAAACTACAACAGCCTCATCCTACCAACTAACATTACAGAGCAGCTTTAATGTTCACTGAATGCCTCTCTGACTGTTTTGACCAAAACATTTGTTATTGTTATTGTCACTGGAATTAATATTATGTACTGTTTTGCAGCACAGTAGCACGTTTACATGTAATTGGTGTAGTTAAGTTGCCCATTTGAAAAATTTTACCTAGCCAAAACATTTTCAGTGCAATGAAATCTGTTTGCTCTCCCGTGAGCCACACACAGTGAAGGATGCTGCCCCGTTCTGTCTGCACACTGCTATGCCATTTAATTCAAAATGTGGTAAAAGAAAACAAAACAAAAAAAAAATGTGCTTGAATAACTGGAGCCACATGACAACTACAGGAAATACATCTACATATGTAGATAATTTAACAAAAAATATACAACAAATTCATATTTAGAGGAAGACTCGTGTTTGGATCGTGTGTTTCATTATGAGGATTGTGTGAGCTTCATGTCGTGGTGTCATCATCATGCTTCACTGATCCTCTGAAAAACTTTGCATGAGCTCCACACTCAGGTGAAAGGATGCTCAGGAATATGCACACTTTCCCTCATAGAATTTTTCTACTACAGTGTACTATAAATATGAACATTTGCTGTAAAAGATGCTCACACACATTTCATCCCTGTTGATGCAGGTTTTTTTGTGCACAGCAGTCTCGATAACGAGGCCTGTTCCTCCTCTCCTTTCTCAGCTCCTTCCTGTGTCCCTTCCTTCCTTGCATCTTTTGTCCCTTCCTTCCTTGTATCCTTTGCACCTTGTTTTGTGTTTTCTCCTGTTCTGTCAGTTTTAGTTTTTCATAGTTAAACTTTTTATTTCCTCCTCTCTTCTTTCTTCAATCCTTGCCTCCTTCATATCCGTCCTCCTTGCTTGATCATGATCATCATGATCTAAAACATTAACGTGACATCAGAGGTGCGATGATGATTGTCATTTTGGACTGCAAGTTGCAGCTCATGACTGTTTTTTCAATCATCAGTTCAGTTGGTAATGTTGCTCTCGTTAATTGAAGTTAATGAAGTTTTAGGGGGAAAAAAAAGGTTGTCACAGTTCATCCACTGACGTCTTCTAATGTGTCACTGGACTGCGAATCAGACAAACTGAGGTATTTTTGCCTCTCCTGTCATCAGTATGGTTATTGACAGTTGATTATCTGTATTGATTATGGATTTTTTACATCCTCAGCTGTCAGTGCTGCCCCTCATGGAGCCGGTTCTGGCTGTGGATCTGAGTCTGTTCCTCCCATATGGCAGCTCCTCTCTGGGCAGAGACTCCAGACTGACCGGCTCTTTTGGCAACGCCTGCTTGGATGGAGTCACGGATTATTACTCCCAGCTCATATACAAAGTATTACTGCGCTTTTACTGTAGATATACTACAGTTACACTGCAATACTGCTACTGTACACATGATTGGTTTTTTTTGGCACACTTCATCTTTCTTCCCTTATTTCTTGTCTCCCCCCTGCAGCAGAATAACCTTAGTAACCCTCCCACCCCTCCGGCCTCCCTGCCCCCCACACCCCCACCTGTTGTCAGGCAAAAACTGGTGAATGGCTTTGCCACGACGGAGGAGCTCTCTGGGAAGGACATCACTGAGCAGGACGGTCAGAAAACAGATCACTCCACCTCGTCACCTAACACATTTGTTGCTCATCACCAGGAAGATCACTCAGTTAATCACTTCAGTGTAATTGTATTTACACACAACCAAGAAGGGCTGAAATAATTCTTCAAGTAAATGCAGTAACTCGATAACTAAAGTGCCTTTGGGCTTCATTTAATCCTGGGACATTAGCGCTGCAATGCGCTCAGCTAAACTAAACAGCACTCTTTGTGTTTGGCACTGATGATTTCTCACCTCGCACAACATGCTTTCATTGTTGATCCGCTGTAATGTGAATGTGAGATCAGGCACAACCTGCAAAATAGAGAAAGAGACTGAAGATGTCGTTCTTTGCCTCCTCCCATGTTTAAATGTAACATTAGCCTCAGTGGAGCATTATGAACATAGAGTCACGTATGGAGGGAATGCTGACTTGTCCACTTACTTTCGGCTATATAGTGTATCTCAAAAACATGGCGGTGACTGAGTGCGGCAGCTGATTTTCTGTGTGTGTGTGTTTTTTCTCTCAGTGAAAGGTGTGAAGCAAAAGGGGGATGGGCTTCTGGCTCTGAACCAGGCCTCCAGAACTATAGATGTCCCCGCCTCCCTGCCGACCCCGCCCCACAACAACCAGGAAGAGCTCAGGTGAGAAACATCAAATATGAAATGAAGTTAGAAAATGCTAATACTACCAATTTAAAATTTTTATGGAGGAATTTTCATTCCCATCTTCCTCTTTTTCACTGACTCCTCTTTCTCCTTTGTGTGTTTTTCTCAGGGCCCAGGACTCATCGGAGCGTGACAGCCCGGACGGCTTCATCCCATCATCATCTCCAGAGAGTGTTGCTGACATGGCAGTCAGCAGGTACCCTGACCTCTCCTTCATCAAACTGGAGCCACCCTCACCCTGCCCTTCGCCTACATTACCCATCATGCCCTGCGCATGGGGAAAAGGTCGGTAGCTTTAAAAACAGAGATTTAACGCTAAAAACATGGTTATTTCATTGCCTTTATGATGTGTGTGTGTGTGGGTGTGTGTGTGTGTGTGTTCAGGCTCTGCAGTGAAACAGGAAGTGAAAGTGGAGCCTACCCATCAGGATCCCTCCTCTTGCTCGAACACAGACATGGTTACCATAGCGATAACCCTGAACCCTGTTGCCACCCAGGTAAACATCTGTCTCTTTCTGTGTCGTGAGTCATCGGTAGAAGAGCGTGAGACCAATGGCTTCCTGTCAAGAATGCTTTTGGGAAGAACAGGGTTTTTATTTGTGTTTGTTACAGGGATACAACGACACACTCGACTCATGATTTGATATGATTCCTGATAGGGGGTGCACGATATAATTTTCTTACAGTTTTTTGAACAGAATGAGCTTGCAGGCAATTGGAAAAGATTCCTTTAATTACCACTCAGACAAAAACCACAACGTTTCTGAAGGGTGCACTGTGCAAAGCAGCAAACATTTTCTCTTCTTAAACTGTAATTATATTTCATCTTCAATAACAAAAATTCAACAACAAGTCTGTTTGGAATCCCTATGATTTTGAGACTGTCAAGTTTCATCAGTTTACGTGTTTTTTGCCTGCCTTCTGATGACATCACTGTAACTCTATATCTTCAGAACGTTGCGGGTGTGATGGCGGCAGTGGCGAAGCTGCTGCGGGTTCCTGTCCCTGTCGACTACCAGCTGAGCCAGCTCACAGGCTCCGAGCACAGATCTCTGGCCCTGCTGGCCGGAGTCCGAGTGCCACTGACGCAGGTACAAGAAGATGCTGTGATTGGACAGTTGTTGTTTTTTTTTTTAATTTGTCACAGTGTGAAGTGATTGACAGTGTTTTAATTTCACATAGGCAGCTCCATGCTGCCCTCTGCTGGACACAAAATGACCACTTGTTCTTTGCAAAAATTTCAGTACTAAATCAAATCAAAAATGTGGTTAATTTATGCACACACGGAAAGAAACAGGGTTTGTGTTTTCGCTCTCTTTTAAGTAAAGCATTTTAAACCATGCAGGAAGTCTTTCCTCTCATCCTGCAAAACAAAAATCAGCCTGAACATCAGACATGTTTCAGGAAACGCTTCTGTCAATGATGATGATGCATTGACTGTGTGTTTGATGTGTGTGTTCAGGTTTCAACAGGCAACAGACAGCAGAGACCTTCACCTGCTGCTGGGGACACAGGTGTGTGTAACCAACCCCCCCCCCCAACACACACACACACACACACACACACACAAATAATTTCTTTAATCTTTACTTGTGTAGTTGTGTAGTTTCTTGGTAGTTAAGCTGCTCTCCTTTTTACCAATCTGCGTCCTGTGTGTGTGTTCTGTGTGTGTTGACCACAGGTGTCAGAATGGACTACATCCAACATGGTGGCCCTGCTGCTGCTGTCAAGCCTCAGTGGTGCAGCCAATGCAAAGTTCTCCTGGGAAACGGAGTCCATATCGTCAAGGAGCTCAAACAGGTTTGACACGGAGGACAACTGTTTAACACTGAGTGACACAATAAAGGTGGGCGACAGGAAATGACACTGTGTGTGTGTGTGTCACAGGAGGGTCAGTCCAGACCAGGATCCAGCCTGTTGTTCTGCAGTCCAAACTGCTCTGCAGTCTACACATCTGACCTACAGAGCAGAGCAGCTGGAAATAAGGTGAGACATCAGATTATTAGTTATTGATTGGAAGTTGTCTCTGCCCATATCGGAGCAGCAGAGGTGGAAATATTCCAGTTTTTTAGTCTAAAAACACTGAATCCCACAGTTCCCACAATGCAACATTAAGCTAGTGACACACTCCTGGTGACTCAGATGGAGTGACCAGAGGACTGTTAGATTGCCAGATGATGTCACTGTGTGCTCTTGATGACGCTGTAGCATCTGTGTGTCTGTGTTCAGCCTGCAGACCCTGTCCTGCCGTCCAGCTCTGAGCAGCCCCCTCCCAGCAGAGTGCAGCACCATTACACCAACAACATGTCCTCCATCGCCGTCCACTCCCTCCTCCACACTCCCTCCTCACCTCCCCCCTCCTCCTCCCCACCACTCTCCTTTCCCCCAGCATCCACTATCACTGTGGAGACCAGGCCGCGCATGGACAGTCTGAAGGTTGGTGTGTTTATCCTCTAAAATAGTATTATTAGTAGTATTAATAATAATAACGATGAGCTGCGTGATTGATTAGATGATTGTCCGGCACGCTGATTACAGGTGAAGGTGAAGTTAAAGCCCCGCCCCCGGGCAGTTCCAGGTGGAGAGGACTCCCTTTCGTCTCGCCATGTGAAGAGGATGAAGAGTTGCCGCTGGCGACGGTGGAGCATTAGCATCACACTTAGCAGGTTAGCATCACACTGTGCTGGTTATCCTATTCTGCAGCTTAGCCTGTTAGCATCAAGCTTAGCAAGTTAGCGACACACTTAACTGGCTACCCTGTTAGCATTGTCCTTTATGTCTCTCTCAATTTACCCAGGGGTCCTTGCATCCCAAATGAGGCGGTTGCCATGCCAACTGAGGAGGAAGTGGATGTTCTGTTGAAGAAGTTGGGGGCATGCCTTCGCCCGGACCCATTACCTAAAGACCAGCGGCGGTGCTGCTTCTGCAACCAGCAGGGAGATGGACAGACAGATGGACCAGCCAGACTGCTAAACCTGGATCTGGACTTGTGGGTGAGTCTACTGGGCTCCACTCAGATCTGCTGGCATCTAGTGTGAACCAGCAGAGTCAAATGTGACTGAGCAGAATTCACTCAAATCTGTCTGTCTGTCTGTGTGTGTGTCTCTCAGGTCCACCTGAACTGTGCTCTGTGGTCCAGTGAGGTTTATGAGACTCAGGCCGGCGCTCTGATCAACGTGGAGCTGGCTCTGAGACGAGGTCTGACTCTTCGCTGTGCTCACTGTCAACAGACCGGAGCAACGAGCGGCTGCAACCGCCTCCGCTGCACCAATACCTACCACTTCACCTGCGCACTGCAGGCCCACTGCACCTTCTTCAAGGTCTCTGCCTGTGAAATGCTGCAGAAAAACATGCTATGAATTTCTGCTGCAGCGTTAAACCTTGATCCACTTCAGCTAAAATGAACTTATCAAACACACACACACACCTGTTTAAATTGAGATTAACACACCCCTCTTCAGACTTGTCACACTCAGTCTGCTCTTCTCCTCCAGGATAAGACGATGCTTTGTCACCTTCATAAGCCCAGAACAGTTCCTGTCAGTGGAGACAGGTCCTCCAGCTGCTCCCCCTCCTCCACCCCAGGGCAGACCCCTGACCCTGCAGTGACAGCTGCCTCGGACCCGTATGACTCGGAGCTACACTGCTTTGCTGTGTTTCGGCGAGTGTTCGTGCAGCGGGATGAGGCGCGTCAGATCGCTGCCGTGGTGCAACGTGGTGAGCGACAGCACACCTTCCGGGTTGGTAGCCTGCTGTTCCGCACTGTCGGCAGGCTCCTCCCACAGCAGATGAACACCTTCCACAACAAGATCGCCATCTTTCCCATTGGTTACCAAGCCAACCGCATCTACTGGAGCATGCGCCATAGTAACAGGTAAGCCTCAACTGTCTTTATGTCCATCTCCCATGATACTTTGCTTCAGCACAGGGAGCTTTTTCCTCTGCAGTCTAATGGTTATTATACTGGGTCCATTTAGAATCTGAAACTGGTTTTCAAACAGTTTTCACCACGAGAACAGAGTCGTTAGTGGATATAAATGCACTCACAGTTCATTAGGCTATCTGAGTTCATTATGACAGAAATACTTGAGTCGCATCAATCTGACCTGAGTGTTAAAGGCTTCGTCAGTCTCAGTCTGGGTGATGTGAGTGCGTCTGCAGCCAGAGAGAGAATCCGTCCTCTCTGATTGGTCCTTAGACCACACTGCTATATGGAATGACTTTGTTGGACACTGAAATCATTTTTCAGAGATCAGATCTGAGTATAAATTGAATGAATCATTGTGCCTGTCCAGACGCTGTAAGTACATGTGCCACATTGAGGAGCAGGAGGGTCAGCCGCTGTTTAAGGTGAAAGTGGTGGAGAAGGGATACGATGACCTCATCCTGACTGGACCAACACCTAAAGGTAAACCTCACCTTTGTAATGTTGTCTGGACAAACAGGAAGTGGGACTGTCAGAGACACAGCGGGTGTGTGTGTTGAGTTTTTTCAGTTCATGTTTAAAATGTTCTATTACAAGTAAAAGTCATGCATTCCAAATTTTGCTCACATAAAAATATCTTTTAGTGTTTGTGTCAGTGGAATATACTTAAAATATCAAAAGTAAAAGTACAGTAAACACTGTCTGTCTGTCTCCAGCTGTGTGGGACCAGATACTGGAACCAGTATCACAGATGAGAGCCTCCAGTGGGACTCTGAAGCTCTTTCCAGTCTACCTGAAAGGAGAAGATCTGTTTGGTTTGACCACGTCTGCAGTGACCAGGATCATAGAGTCTGTACGTCTCTCTCCTTCACACACACACACACATACACACACACAGAATCCAGAGTCATACTGTTGTATACTTGTGTTGTACTCTGTGTGTGTGTGTGTAGTTGCCAGGTGTGGAGACCTGTGAGCGTTACACCTTTCGCTATGGCAGGAATCCTCTCATGGAGTGGCCTCTGGCCTTCAACCCATCTGGCTCAGCGCGCTCTGAACCCAAAGCCTGCCAGACTAAGAGGTAACACCAGCAAACAATCACACATTTCTACTGACAGACACAGGAAAACCTGCCTCGGGTGAATTATGAATTTGAACTTCAGAGGCGGATTTGACTGGCTGACTGTGTTCCACAGATAGCATAAAATGGATTGGCTAAAAGAAGAAATGGCATATTTAGGTAACTTTGGTACCAGGTTGGCTTTGTCACACCAAGCCAACAGTCAGCCCTGTCTTCACTTTGCTGGCTGTTTTCATCAGCTTTGACACCCAACTAGAAACAATTTTTCTCCCAAACAAACATTTTGAGACGACTAGACCTAAGACTAGATTAAAACAAACTTAATCCAGAGTTTAAATTGTGCAGCCGGACGCTGACAGGATTGCAGGAAGAATGAAATGTGAGAAGATATCTGTGAGAAGAAACGCCGCAACTCTTTTAACTGTTAAGGGTTAGGGTAAGGCATCATGTTAGAATCAGGATTGATTTATTTTTTTGATGAAACAGTAGTGTATCAGTTGTGTGAGATGGTGGAGTGACAGATGTGTAATATTTTGAACTCTCTCTCTCTCTCTCTCTCTCATTCTCTCTCCCTCTCTCTCTCTCTCTCTCTCTCTCATTCTCTCTCCCTCTCTCTCTCTCTCTCTCTCTCTCTCTCTCTCTCTCTCTCTTGCTCTCTCGCTCTCTCTCTCTCTCTC
>JAPQLA010000013.1:214402-226897 GCA_029822935.1 Naso vlamingii | reverse complement strand
TGCTCCTTTTGTCTCTGTTGCTCCTTTTGTCTCTGTTGCTCCTGTTGTCTCTGTTGCTCCTTTTGTCTCTGTTGCTCCTTTTGTCTCTGTTGCTCCTTTTGTCTCTGTTGCTTCCATTGTCTCTGTTGCTTCCATTGTCTCTGTTGCTCTAGTTGTCTCTGTTGCTCCTTTTGTCTCTGTTGCTTCCATTGTCTCTGTTGCTCTAGTTGCTGTTGTTGCTCCGGTTGCCGTTGTTGCCATTGTTGCTATTGTTTCTGAGCCCTCTGCTCTCTGTCTAGTTTATGTTAGCCCTGGCAATGTTGCGGCACATCTCGTCCATTTGTTCCACAGCATGGCTTTGTTTTGAAGAGACATCAAAGCTACCAGCATGTTGCTGCTGTAGCTGCTGGCGGGCGGCCATGACGGTCTTCATGCCTACGTGATGTTTGTACGAGTACTGACAACAAGATGATGAAGAGATGAAGAAGAGATAAAGCAGAGAGACGGACGGATGCAGAGAACTGATAGAGGACAAACAGATTAAAAAGCAACAGGTACGACTGGTTTGGATCCAAATAAACAACCACAGGTCAGGTGATGTGTCCCAGCATTCAGTGGGGTGATGGCACATCAGGGACACTTCTGATTGGACACGAAGAGCTGGTTTTGGAGGAACAGATGATTGGTTCAGTTTGATCCATGATGTGGTGACATCAGCAGGAGACAAACAGGAGGTTACAGTTTCATCTGAGCTATACTCATGTACTACAGCTGTAATACAGTAACAGTACAACTGTACTACAAACACAGTAGTTGCACATGCAGAAGACAGTGCTAGATTTTGATGCGAGCACTCAGTGGATGTTAAAGTCAGTCTTTCCTCCGATGACAGAACATCCCAACAACCGTTTACTGAGTATTAATGAAGTTTAAAAACTTTTGTTTTTCATTTGTGAAATTAAATCTGTTAAGTAACAGATTTTTGGAAAATGGAATCTTGTGGAACCTGTTTTAAGATGCCAAACGAAGCTGATGTCAGCTGATTAAACCTTCTGCTCTGCATCCTGTCGAGGTTCTTTTCTCCTGCTCACAGACTTTTGATGGGTTTCGTCTTGGTGCCTTGGCTGAACTTTCTATTGAAGCTGGCAATCCATAACTTTAACGACGCCTGAAGCTCTCACAATGATCCCTCAAAGATCCTCCAGCTGCTAAACTTCTTATCAAGGTTTGAGTCACAAAAATATCCTGATTTTCCAAGGAGCTGTAAACATGATGGGGCTGACAGATGCTATCGCAGCGTGATGCTCTGAGCTGAGCAGATAGAGATCAGACCGGCACTGTCATGCCTCTTTAAAAAGACAGTACATTTCTATGAGTCGTCCTGCACTGATAAAACTTCTCACGGCACAAGAAACACACACATGTAACACACCAGCACACAACATGACACCTGAACACACACACACACACACACACACACATGGTGAAATTACATGCTGTGTATTAGTGCAGTTTGGTTTCATCTTTGTCTCCAGTGTTGTTTTTTGGCTTTGAAGCTGATATGATTTTCATTTCTTTCTGCAGCAGCTGTTTGTTTATAGGGGCCACCCCCCCACCCCCCCCATCAAAATTCACCCATCATGCATCATCCATCCATTTATCCATCTTCTGCCTCTCGTCCAGCTGCAGCTCTGTGCCAGCAGACGGTGACACGCATTTAAAAGCATCTGTGATTGCTGGTTCAGCGTTACCTTGAACCAGCATGGACCCTAAACAAACAAATAAATAAACAAACAAACAAACAAACAAACAGACAGACAGACAGACAGACCCTCACCACAGTTTAAAACTGTCTGTCTGCATGTCCACAGGTTGATCACTGCCCCCCATCTTTACTTTTTCTATCACTATTGTTTAGTGGATTGTCACACTTTGAAACTACATTTCCCATTATGCTTTAGGGGATGATAGCAGGAAGCATACTACTTCCATTGATTTAGCAATTTTTCTGCAATAAATCCTGAGCTTTGTTTCTTTTAGTCTGTGTCTCCAGTGAATGCCACTGGATCAGTTAGAGGCTGAAGAAAACGTGATGATTCTCAGGAGGTTCTGCAGCCTCTGTTCGTTTTCTGATGACTGTCACTCTTTCTGCTGTAGGACACTTAATCTGCTGTTTTTGTTCCTGCGTCCAAAGTGAAGCTACAGTGAACAAGTCACATCTCTGTGGTGAAGCAGAACCTCTGTCTTTGTGATAAAAGAGAGAGAAGCAGGAAGCAGGTTGTCCTTCATCCATCTATGCTCCCTCAAAGGTTGGTTATTTTACAGTACATCTGCTCAGTTTATGGGAATTCAAAAAGTTACAATTCCCTCTGCTGCTGTTGCTGCTGGTGCTCACAGACAGTTTTAATGTGTTATTTTCCACAGTAAACACTAAAGGTCACAATCAGCACACACTAACTCAGCGACATCATTTAAGTAACCTGTGGTTGGCTGGTCCAACACTCTGCCTGACTTTCATGTCTTTCTCAGGGACTCCACCTTTGTTTCTGTTCTTCCGCCCCACACAAACCTTCACATTCCTGTTGCCACATTTCCACACACATGAACACACAGCACACTTTCTCACCTGCACAGAGAAATAAATACTGTTAATAAGCAGTTCTTTAACTAATGTAAAGGCTTCAAAAATAAGCTAGAGTGATAAAAAATAAGTTCTTGTCTGCTGCTTACACCTTTGTTTGTTTGATTGGTCCCTTTTTTGCATTCTGTCGCTAATAAATGAGTCAAACGGACTCTAAAATGTCATGTGAAGTGATGGATTGTGGGTGAAGCATCAGCAGTTTACCTGGAGCCTTTATGATCCAACAAAAGCTGACAGGTTTCAGTGTTTGTTCACGCGTGTTCATTCAAAGTGTTTAAAAATCATGAAGGAGGCTCGATGGTGCCGTTTTCTGTTGTTTACACATTTTAAAAGGGAAACAACAGTTTACATCAACAGTTTCATCCCTTATTTACTTTATGAAGCCTTACAGGATTTATCCCTCAAATAAGATTCAATAAAGTAATAGCTTATGACAATGTGTCTAAACTTTATTTCTGTTCAGTCCGTCTCCCTCCCCTGTCTCTCCCTCACTCTGTCTGTCCGTGTGTCTGTCTTTGTCTCTGTCGTAAATCACAACCATGTAGCATCAAATTGAAAACATCCATTAGTGCAGAGCCACATCAGAGTGAGGGGACGGATGGATGGAGGGGCAGATGGAGGAATGGGGGGTGGATGTGTCGATGTTTGGAAAGGTATCTTATGTCAGTGGACGGGATGATTTATTTAGTGGAGAAGAAGAAGACGAAGAGGCCGAGGGATGAAATGATTTGCGTGTGAAAAAGCAGCGATGTAGATCAGCAGAGAAGTAGAAAAAGAAGATAAAAAGATAAGAAGGCAGGATGAGGTGATTGTTGGTGAAAGGATAGAATTACACAGCTCAGGATTATCTGTACTCAGCTCACCTGGTTTACAGGTGAGAGACAGGTGAGGCGTTAGCTGACGAGCTGAGAGCTGCTGCAGCTTGAAAACATCTTTTACTTACAAGTCTGATGTATGCAAGCACACTGGAACAAAATCAGCCAATCAGAGGAGAGCACCGTACTTCTTAAAACTTACGGAGGTCACACCTGTGACAACAGGACATTTACCTGGTGGTGAGGAATGACCTGCATGCAGACACTTTAATGTCTTAGAAAATCACATCTGCCTGACCATCATCAACGACACAACAACAATAATAGAAACAACAACGAGAACAGAAACAACAGAAAAACATAATATAGATAAGATGTGAAAAGGTTTCCTGTTTTATTTTGAAGGTCTTCTCCTGATGTGTCATGTTTGTTCCTCTTCCTGTCTTTGTGATTGATTAGAGCTTCACCTGTTGCTTGTTTGTTTTCCCTCTCTAGTGTCTGTTTGTGGGCGTGTGGCCGCTCACTTGCTCTGTTTGCTCTGCTGATCACCTGGTGGAGTCCTCTGTGGCTCTCCTCTGCATCAGTCTCCTTCACTTACTGCCACATTGCCGTCACCTTCAGTGAGGGACTTCAATGACCTTTTGTTTCTGCAGCCTGCCTGCTCTCTCATTTGTTTTGGGGTATTTTTGAACTGCTGAGAAGTATGTACAGCTAGGAAATGAACGGTGTACAGCAACACTCACCTGTGCCACCACAAACCTGGATGTTCACCTCATGTTGCCACATGATGGAGAACATCTGAGGCCTGTTTTACGAAGCGGGATTTACACTTGGTGAGGTAACTTCAAGTTTAACTCTGGGTTTTCAATCCCATGAAGGTGGATTACTTCTTAGCAAGCTACATCACCACGGTAACTCGTGCTGAACAGCTAACCTGCTCTGGAGCAGGTTATGTTCGAGATAAAAGATCAGTGGGTATGAACGCACCGCCCACTGACCAATCAGATCAATCAGTTCTCTTGGGAAATGACATCACCATTCATAAAAGAAATCAGAGAAAGTGAGTTCAAAACACTGACAAACCTCTTAATATTTATCTGACGATTTTTATAAGAATGATTTATCTGCGTGACCTTTTTAAACCATCTGCTGCTGAGAATGATGAAGCACTGAAGCGTTTTAATTTTTGGATTCTAAAATATCAAAGTTGAGCCTACTTGCCGCTTTGAATTATATTTTCTATTTATTTTTAATCACCCCAAAGTCCACTTGGACCCCAAGTCTAAAATAAAAGTTTGAATGAAGCTAACTAATCTTTAGTAGTCTAATGTGAAACACACATTTAATAATTAGATAAATTTGCACCCTGATGATGTCATAATGATATTAAATAGACTGTAAAGCAGTCAGGAAGAGCTTTACGTAACACAACAGAGCTCTGTCTTTACTATACTCCACTGCAGGTATTTTGTGATCCAGCACTCATCCAGTGTGTACGTGTTTCTTTATTACCTTTAATATCGAATGCTTTACACGTTTACACAATCCACGTTTTTATTTTCTGATCTTTCTGTGTCTAATGGCTGAAGTTGCTTCTCATCTGAATTATTAGTTTGCTCCTTGTATTTGAAACATGTCACCCTGCTGCCACTAACTGTCCAGTCCACGTTTCTGATTGGTCATGTGCTGCAAACCCCGCCTCTTTTATGTAAACGCGCTCACATGTAAACTGGGAAAAACCCTAGGTTAATTTACCAAGTTTAGAACCAGCTTTGTGTGACCGCTTATCTAGATAGCTGTTGTTCAGTTTAGTGAGGCTGGGTAATGCAAACAGATCCAGGATATGTTGAACTGGCTTCATGGTGCAGGGCCCAGATCCAGCTGCTGTCACTCACCTTTAGCCTGTGTTCATGTTCATGCTTCAGCTGGAATCTCACCTGTTACTGTCACCTCTTACTTTAACTTTTTCTTGGCTTCATCTTGAAACTCCCCTGGTGTTCTCACCTTTCTGAAAGAAAACTCTGTGGAACGTAAGAATATCAGCTTGTTGTGTTTTATTTGTTATTTCCACTTCCAGAAAAGAAATATTTATCAGATTTTTATTTTCCAAATTCAAGTTTAGAAGTTTATTGAAGGAGCAGATTGTGTGTGTTTGACACATTGACCTTAATGTTCCAAACAGTGTGTGGTTGAGTATGTCTGCCTCTGAACATAATTATGTACTGATGGATGTTAATGTAAACTGCAGGGAAGGTAATGAGTGAGACGAGGAAAAGGGCAAAGGAACAAGTGAATTTAATGGAAGGTAGTGAAAGAGAGGAGGAGGAAAGAGAATCATGTTAAGGTTTTAAAGGTTCACAGTGAGGACAGCAGAGTGACTCCTGTCCCGACATGTTCTTGTCAAAACAACATTTATTACTCATACAGACTGAAACCAGCCGACATCCAAACAGCAGCCCTTTGATCCTGAGTGCAGGCTGCTCACTCTTAGGCTCGGGGACCCAGGAGGGACGCAGGTCCAGCTGAGGATGGTCCTGAACATGGCTGGAAATCAAATGATTGTGGTTTTACATTAACCTCATGTGTTTTAAAAACAATGTTTCAGCTCAGCAGGAGCTTTAAAGGGGCAGAAACCTTGGACTGAGGCTTCTAGTGTCTTCTACACGTATCAACAGACACAGTGTCGAGTTGTTCAAACACTTCTGCCTCTTTCGGTACATTTGAATGAACACCGCAGTTCAGTTTGACAGTAGAGTTACAATGCACATGTATTAAATATGTCTAGCACAATACAGCGTAACCAGTGGCAACAATGATGAAACTTTGTTTTAGCACAATTATATTTACATGCAGGTTGGGATTCTTTATAATGAAGGTGAGTGAATAGCAAGGCAGTTCCCTGGCTGAAGGGTTAGCATTCAACATAAGTGATTAGCAATTAGCAAAAGCAGTTCACAGGCCAGCAAAAGCGTTAGCAGCTATTGTCAGCAGCCATTTAGAGTAAAGAGATATTTGATGCAAACAACATCAACAGTCAGCAGTGCTGGACTGCTGGTACTTCATAGTTTACTTAGCTTAAGCTAGCAGATAGTAGAAATGTGCAGGCAAGCTAGCTCTGTTAGCCTGTCCTACTTAAATAAACCGGTCCAGTTAAAGGGCAGAAACACAGTTCTCAACCTGTAAAACATTAATCACACGGATCTTAGCTCATTCAGGTGTGACATGTTGTTCATGATGTTTCGTGGTTTTCATACTTTCAGAATCAAATCCTATTTAATTTGGTTGCAGTATTCACCTGTAAATGTTTTCTTACATTTCATGTAGTGTTCACAGCATTAAAAGAAGCTTACAGCATCAGTGGATTAGCTACTCATCAGTCTGTGTCTACAGCAGAAAACTTGTGCTTGATGTAGAGACAAACTGCTGAAAATCAAATCTTCCATGTTTATTCACTAACTGATGATTAATGATACCAATTCTGTTTACCTTAAAACTACTGCTAAATTTAAAGTCATCATTTTACATTGGAAAACTGATAACAAGTCCAACTGCAGCTTTTCACATAAACTAACATACTGTTAAAGGGATGTTACACAAGTCTTTTGAGATAAAGGAGAAAGCCAGAGTCTGTTTGCCTACAACAATTTGTTTAATGTGAGACTTCAGCATTTTGACTTGCACAGATCTGTTGGTTCTTTCATTCAGCGACACAGACACTCTTGTTCAGTTCAGTTTCTGGAGTCTAACAGGTTTCCATCAGATTCCACAAATAACTCTAATGACAGAAACATGATGACAGTGATGACTCCAACAAGGTTCACTATACTTTATGAATCAAAAAATCTTTGAGGAATATCTGATATTTCAAAGTCTGAATAAAGATGAGAAAGCAGGGAGGCTTCAGAGTAAAACAGAGGACGTTTGGTTCTGTTTGTGATTTAACACTCTGAAAATAACCAAATTTGAGCTTCAGCATTCACATGCTGCTTCAGCCAAGAATTCCCAGAACAAAGTTCACTTAATTGTTGTTGGTGAAGCTTTAGCCACATTCCAGTAAGACATCATGTGACCCAAAGTGCCTGAGTACTTCTGAGGACAGGAACAAAAGTGACACACCTCACTTCTGGGGACTCTAAACAAGGTGACACACCTCATTACTGGATCTAAAATACTGGATCTGAAATACAGTCTTCCTTTGGCAACATGAAAGTACTCCACGAACACTTTCAGTTTCACTTTCAGAGGGTTTTGCTTCTTTACCAGTTTAGTCCTCATATTCCATGTCCTCTCAGCTCCTGAACCGTCCCGTCACAGCAGCAGTTCAACACATTTGACCCGTTTGTGGCAGACAAAGCAGTTTTTCCAACCGCAGTGATTGTAGTGTCAATAGTCACAGAGACAGCGATGGACATTGTGCTGTGTCAGTCATGGTGTGGGTAGGTGTGACAGTAGCTGTGGTGACAGCAGTCATGGTGATGGTGGTAGTGCTGCATCAGTAGTCGTCGTAGCGGTATGTGTTGGGGTAGGTGTAGCGGTAGTCGTAGCCATCTGCTCGCTCTGTTTTGGTTTGCAGAGTTTCAGGCTGAAATGAAAGAGACTTGATGACTCCCCCTGACTCCTCCATCACCTTTACCTCAGTGGAGTATGAGGAGGAGGAGGTGTCGTCCATGAGAGAGGAGCAGCCTGGGAGGCCTGGAGGTTTGGGTGGAGTGCAGGGCTGGTAAGACGGAAGGCCAGCAGGAGGTTTAGGACATGACTGGTAAGACGGGAGCACTCCAGGAGGCTTTGGACACGGCTGATAGGAGACCTGGGGAGGATCAATGCTGGTATTAATGCGACAGGTGTGGAAAAGTTTGAGGTTCACCTCCTAGTTACTGTGGCGTCTGTCAAGCTCTGGAATCTTACCACAAAGTCAGCTGATGATGACAACAGAAACATATGTACAACTCAACACGGTCCGTTACAAACTGACCTCTCAACTCTGGCCCCCAGCCTGATGAAGTCTACTCACCTTGGTTGTTGTGGTGATGATGGTCTGCAGTGCTGCGGGGGACCCCGGGGCGTTGCTGGGGTAGCGGCATGGGTATTCTGTGCTGTAGTAGTGGTGGTTGTCACCATAAGGGGCGGAGCTCTTCAGCAGGTCCTTCCAGCCTGCTGGAGACTTCGTCTGGGGGTCAAAGGAGGAGGAGGAGGAAAGAGGGGCTGATGATGAAGTGGAGGAAGAGGAGGAACCCAAGACCGGGGCCACCCTGCACACAAACCAGGATCAAGTTTAGACCTGTTTACACCATTAGTGTGCGACTTAAATGACTGCAATCAGAAATCTGTTTTTGATTTGTTTATGACACCAGGATCTTGTTTAAAACTTTAAGGATCTATGACCAGACTGTTTAGGATGTAAACCAGTTTAGGATCTGGTTTTGACCTGTTTACATTGTCAGAATCTGGCTTGGAATGTGTGTGAGGCTGAGACTGACCTGGGGTCACAGAGTTCAGAGGTCATGGGATATGAAGGTGACGTCAGATATCCCTGAAAATCATAGCTAGGCCGACCCATGTAAAGTCTGGAATTGGCTGGTTTCTGAAGAGCAGGCGAGGCGTCCCCTAGTGCATTATGGGGGTTGTAGTAGGGCTCTGGGCTCTGGAATGCTGGGTAATGCTGTGGAAAATTCGGTTCGATAAAGGAGATACGATCTGTTGGATCAACGCAGGAGAGGAGGGCGGGGCCAAGAGCCTGAAAAAGACAAATAAACAATTAAACAAACAACAAACAATACCAACATAGAAAAACTTGTTTTTTTTTTAGAACCTGTGTTTCAATTAGCCGTCTTTTAGGTGTGAATGGTGGTGAGCTGACTCGTCTCTTCACTGAACTTCTTCTGGCTTCAGTCTCAGACTTGGATTCTGGTCTGGGATGGTCATGGACCCCTTTAGCCTGACGAACCAAAAAACAAACAAACAAACAAACAAAAAAAACCCCCAAACAAACAAAAAACAAAAAAACAGTCAAGAGTTTAGACTTCTCGGATCAGCCTTGGACTCTGTAACACTTAGAGAATATTTTAAATTCTGCTTTCAACATCTGGCTTTAATCCTTTTAACTTTCCAGGTTTAGACCTGTTTTCACTGACAGAATCCGGTTCAAAGACTGGGATGTCAGGATCTAGTGTACATCTGTTTAAATCAATCCACAATATTGTTCATATCTGTCAAGGCCATCAGCATCAGGTTCAAACCTCTTGAGAATCAGAATAGGTATTAAAAGTGTCTGAGCATTAAGATCTAGTTCAAACATATTTAGAGATGCAGGTTTTGTTTTGGAACTATGTCAAGATCAGACTGAAAACTGCTTAGATGGTTATTTACATGATATCCTCAGATTCAGATGCCCAGGTTTTTTCAGGTACACGCTGCTGGTTTAAAATCTGTTTAGATTATCAGGACCTGGTTTTAACCTGTTCAGACAGCCAAAGTTTGTCGTATGTTTACCTCACAGTCTTCTTAGGTTGGGTCAAGTGCTTGCCAACAAGATCTATTAAGAGTGTAAGGACTTGTTCAAATCCGTTTATGCTTTTAAAGCGTTCAGACATTTTGGTTTAGACTTGCTGACACGATCTGGTTAAAACACATCTAGACCCGGTCCGCATTATCAGAATCTATATTTAACCTGTTCTGACTGTCAGGACGTCACTGAAATGTTGTCCTTTAGGATCTGGTTTAGATCAAATGTGATGTCCAAGTTTAACTGCTGAGGATCTGTGATCATTGAATTTAAACATTGTTTTGGAGCTAATGAATCAAGAACATGTAAGGGTGCTGACCTGGAAGAAGATAGCCTTTCCGTCAACTCTCCAGAAGTTGGTGACAGGATAACCGCTGTGCCCACGACACGGCAGCAACTCCAGAGTGGCATTGCAGCTTGGACACAGCTTCTCTGAAACACACAGGGTGCGGTCAGGTAAACATGGCTGCAGGTGGAGCAATAACAGGTTCTGGTTCCTCTTACTCTGCTGTTTCTGACGAGCCTTGTCACAGATGGCAGGGCGGAGCTGCAGTCTGGACCCGTCCGCCAGCGTGCAGCCTCGAGAACACACCACCACGCCTAGACATGATTTCTTCAGGATCTGACAGTTGTGGTTGTTGGTGTTTCTCATCGCCCAGCCGGAAAGATGTCTCTGAGCGTTTTTATCTTCAGCTGAAAGCGCAGAAACAGTTAGGTGGAAGGTAATTTAACAGCTGTGTGCTTTCTAATTTTTAGCCACAAACAAACCAAGAGTTAGCTGAACCAGCTAAGACAGACCCAGACAACAGGACTTTAGAATCCCCCGCTAGTTTTAAACTGCGTTGTGTCACAGGAAAGAAAAACTGCACAGATTCTCTGTAATCTTAAATGCCTGTGGAGCAAAGACTTGCTGTAGTGATGCTTTTCAGTGAACAAAAGCAGGGAGCTAAACATTATGAAGATTAGAAGTTCAGGAGCCGCTGATGACACGGGTTGTGGATACTCATGTGTTAGCATGCTATAGCTATGATAAGCCTCAAGAGCTACAGTAGAATACTGCACTAACACCGTTACCATGGTGTCTGCCAACGATGCACATCATCCAACTTTTCAATCTGACAAAACATGTTAGCTCTCGTGAGGATGGCACGAATAATTCTGTCTAAAATGGACTGTGTAATCTGCTCACATTTCCACATAATCTGGATGAAGATCTGTGAATCTGATTGAAATCAGTCCTGTAATCAGAGCCGCACTTTAATATGTTCTAAATATTCATCTGAAAACCAGCCAACAGTTTTCTGAAACGGTTAGCTTCATTTCCTTATGTGTAAAAGAGCTTCCTGAAACACTTAAATGTGTTCACATTCCCTTTAGCTTAGGTGACACTAGCAGCCAGGTTTACAGTAACTACACAATAATCAATCAATAACACTGATCACATGTTTGACACTGATCACTGGGGACACTTTAGTTTTCTCTTCACAAGGACTTAAAATGTTTTGATGCTGAACAGGTGGACGTTCCTCACCACTGTAAATGAAGCGAACGTAGCCGTCTGTCCACTCCTGGAATGAGTCGAACTGCTTCGTGTCCTGCAGACAGACACAGTTAGAGGGACAAACAGACAGACGGACACACAGACAGACAGACAGATGGACAGACACACACAGAGACAGACAGACACACAGAAAGACAGGTTAGCACACACGTCCCTTCAAACCTGCCTGCAACTATTTCACAGTGATAACCTGAACGTGCAGTCTCAGCACAGGTGACCTCTATGTTTACACCTCCAACAACATGGCAGAGTGGCCACGCCCACAAACAAGCATTTGGTTAAGCAGTTGCTGTGGTTAAGATTCCTCCTCCAGATCAACTCCACAGACATGAATTACATGTTGAAAACATGCCACTGCTGCATCACAGCGTTCAGGAACAACAAGGTTCAGATGAAAAACAACCCATGATCCCACTGAGACATGACAGTCAGAGTAACCATAACTGTGACTGTAACTGTGACTGTAACTGCGACTGTGACTGTAACTGTGACTGTATCTGTGACTGTAACTGCGACTGTGACTGTAACTGTGACTGTGACTAACTGTAACTGTAACTGTGACTGTAACTGTGACTGTGACTAACTGCAACTGTAACTGTGACTGTAACTGCGACTGTGGCTGTAACTGTGACTGTGACTGTGACTAACTGCAACTGTAACTGTGACTGTAACTGCGACTGTGACTGTAACTGACTGTGACTAACTGCAACTGTAACTGTGACTGTAACTGTGACTGTGACTGTAACTGTGACTGTGACTGAGTGCAACTGTAACTGTGACTGTAACTGTGACTGTGACTAACTGCAACTGTAACTGTGACTGTAACTGTGACTATGACTGTGCCTTTAACTGTAACTGTGACTGTAACTGTGACTGTGGCTGACTGCAACTTTAACTGTGACTGTAACTGGAACTGTGACTGTAACTGCGACTGTAACTGTGACTGCGACTGCAACTGTAACTATGACTGTAACTATAACTGTAACTGTGACTGCAA
>JAPQLA010000013.1:150997-162405 GCA_029822935.1 Naso vlamingii | reverse complement strand
TGTGTGTGTGTGTGTGTGTGTGTGTGTGTGTGTGAGTGAAATCAGGTCATCAAAATAAAGAGACGATATTCAAGTAAACACTGCGTATGTGAGTGTATTTTGTGTGTCTAAAATTGTTCACACTAATAGCGATAAATTATTAAAGCATGATCGATTTCCATAAACGGGATCACAGCTGTCAGATTGTCTTTACGGATTCAGTCGCTGACAGCTGGAACAACTTTTGTCTTCATTGGATCCAGAAATTTCAGACTCCGATATAAACTCACAATCCACTGGATTCCCCCTCAGACTGCAGATTTTGACCATAATATCACTCAGTATCAATTCAATATCATAAGAGAAAGAAGGAGAGAGTGAAATTGTGGTCATTTGACACACGGGTCTCACTGGCGTTAACTAGCGCCGCTGTAGCTGCCTGTGGCAGTCAGCGCTGCTCTCGGTGAGTTAGGTGCTGTTTGGACTGAGGTTTATTTGCAGAGGAAGGGGGCAATTTTGCACCGACTGTATGAATGCTCCCTAATTTACATGCATGCAGATGGAACAGGCGCAGCTGTAGAGGTGGCAGTGCAGTTTGTGTGCAGTTTGCCTGCATTTCACCCTTTGCGCCGGCTGTGGGGATTGCACACCGTGTTTTTCTCTCATTTGCACTTTTAGCAGCCTCAAAAGCAGCGCAATCCTTTAGTGAATCAGGCCCTGAGTCGCTCTCCATTTCTCTCTGGCCAGGGAACATCACTGTCACCCCCCTCCCCCGCCTCTTTAAAAATCAACACTGTCAGACAGACGGATGCCACGGTTCCATCCTGCCGGCCTCTCGAGGTCGATCCCTGCAGCTGCGTCGCAGCACAGAGACGCTTTTCTTCTGATGTGATGAGAGTGGGGAGAGTTGACCTGCAGGATAATAGCGGAGGATCAGCGAAACACAAAAGCACCTACTTCAAAATTTTTTTGATTCTTACAGAGAACTTGAAAACTTAAATGAAAGAGGAGTAAGTCAGCTCAGCGGCAGATCTTCATCACCTTCTTCCATCACTTTCACAGATGCCCTGTCCCTAACCGCTGTCGACCAGCGCTGAGAATGACCGTCGTTTTGCTACGCTAGCGGTCAGCTGGCTAACTTGCTGAACACATTGTATTTCTGCTTCAAAATAAAAGTCAACTCAAGTTTTGCCAAGTAAATGCTCTTAATGTGAAGCTGCAGCTGTAGGAAATGCTGAGTTTGCAGTAACACTCTACAGATGCTGTGTGTTTTTTTCATGTAGACCACGGGTGAACCAGGATTACTGGTGATGTCACAAACTTACTAGTCAGTGGGAAAATGTTGTCACGGCGGCATTCAAAAATCTTTCTCTGTTGTGAATTTTTCCGAAACATTTGTGCCATCGTGTGTGTGTTCACAGTCACACCCCTACTGTACAGTCTGACTACTTTAAAAACACGAGGTCGTCTCCAGCTGCTGGAAACACACAGGTGTTCTGCAGGTGCATGAATTTGATAACTCCTGTGATGAGCCTCACCTGTCTGCGTTTCCTCAGGTGGACAACTCTTCAGTAATCGAGATCGACTTCATCCGCTCAGACATCTTTGAAGAGGTGTTGAACTACATGTACACGTCGAAGATCTCCGTCAAGAAGAGAGACGTCAATCTCATGATGTCATCCGGTCAGATCCTTGGCATTCGCTTCCTCGACAAACTCTGCTCTCAGGTAACAGTCTCACCTGTCAGCCCAGGTGTGTCCTCTCACCTGAAAGCACCTGCACGTGCACCTGGAGGACTGACAGGAAGCTGACCTCAGCACGCTGCGTGTACCTGTTTACCTGTTCATGTGTGACGATGCCTTCATGTGTCCTCAGAAACGAGACGTGTCATCAGAGGACAAAGAGAAGTTTCCCTATGACATCGTAAAGATGGCGCTGCCGCCTGAAGCTCAGCTGGCCGCTGACGCCGAGGTTCACTCAACAATGATCAATAACAATCAATGAGTAGTGATCAGTCACACCAGGTATAGGTAACATTTACTCATGAAAGTATGTGCACGAGCAGGTACTAGGAGAGCATGATGACACGCCCACCACAGATGACCTCGTAGAGGCATCGGCCAATCAGGAGCTGGACAAGTCTCCCAGTGCAGCGCTGCGGGTCCAGGAAGCTATCCTGAAAGAACTGACCAATGAGGATGTGCACAAGGTACACACACACACACGCACATACACACGCACATGCACCTGAACACAGGTAACCCTGGATAAACAGCACCCACATGATTTCCCCAGGTGACCTGCTATGACCAGGATGTGGTGACAGAGATGGAGGCGGAGTCTAAAGAGCTAGGGGCGGAGCACCACGGCACCCAGACACTGACGTTTGCAGACAGCATGGGGGAGGTGAAGGACGAGCAGCCGCCTGGCTGGTCGACGGCCACGACTGACATGAAGTTTGAATACCTGCTGTACGGACACCGAGAGCAGCTGGCCTGCCAGGTGTGTGGGAAGACCTTCCTGGATGAGAGCAGACTTAGGTAAGTGCAGCACACCTGTTCAACACCTGGATCAACACACCTGAGCTTCACACGGCTGGTGAACTCTGCTGTTGTCTGTGTGTTCAGGAAACATGAGAAGCTTCATTCAGCAGAGCGTCCGTTCGCCTGCGAGATCTGCACGAAGGCTTTCACCACCCACGCTCACCTGAAAGGTACAAATCCACTGCAGCACACCTGGACACGTCAGAATGGGACACCTGGCTAATCCCTCTAACATGTCCTCGACTGAAACAGTACCAACAAAATTAACTGATGTTTTTCAACCTCATCAGCTTCATTTTGTGAATTTATTTTCACTCTGAACTAAATTTTAAACTAGTTGTAACTGAGCAGGTCGTGGAACATTCCCAAAACACCTGCTTGGAACATTCCACAGGGTCATTTGCAGCACCTGATCTTCATTAGTTTATTCCAGCAAGATGCTGACGTAGTTGTGTGTGAGCAGCATATATCGAAGAGTGCAGGAAGTCAAGTGAGCAGCATGCAGTTCAAACGTGGTTTTCATACAGACATGAAGCTGAGCAGCGTTCCACTTCAGAATGTCAGCAGGAAGTTTGTCCGTTCTCAAACGCCTCCTGGATGTTTTTTAATCCAAACTTCAGTCACAGCTTTATTTAATCAGAATTTGTTCATTTTTTACAAAATAAAATCAGCATCTTGTGTGTGTGCTGCATTCAGCTGAATCCACGTCAGGAACCGTTTCCAAATCATTGTCTTCTGCTTTTTGTTTCTGTTTCACATCCAACTTTGTTGAAACGTTATGCACGTTCACCTGAGCTCTGATGTCATTGTGTAAAGATTTTACAGCGCTGCCTTCACCTGTATATTTCAGAACACCTGAAGATCCACACAGGCTTTAAACCCTACAGGTGTGATGTTTGTGGGAAATCGTTCATTCGAGCCCCAGACCTGAAAAAACATGAACGAGTTCACAGCAACGAGAGGCCGTTTGCCTGCCAGATGTGTGACAAGGTTAGCCCACCTGTCTGTCAGTCTGTGTGTCTGTACATCAGCCGTCTGTCTGTCAGTCTTTCACCTGTCTGTCACCTGTCTGTCTGCAGGCATTCAAACACAAATCTCACCTGAAGGACCATGAGAGAAGACACAGAGGAGAGAAGCCTTTCGTCTGTCCATCCTGCACGAAAGCCTTTGCCAAGGTACCTGTGATCATCTAAAGTACGAACGACACGTCGTCCTCACAGTCCTGCTGACCGAGCACCTTTCTCAAACCACTCCCCCCCGGCCCCCCCATCACAGTGTGAACGCCGTTCTGTAGCGACATTCACAGCCTACTGAGGTCTGCTGATCAGGGTGAAGGCCGTAAATCACATGAAAGCTTTGGGACACGACACATTAATTTGAACTTTATTCATTATTTTCATCGTTACTGAGAGTATCAAGTCTGTTTTTACATCTGTTGTATCTTATTAATCTGAATATTTGCGTTTATGTTGATATTGATCTATTATCAGAGGGGTTTTAAGTTCTGTCTTATGTCACATTAATATATTGTTGGATGCTTGTTTAATGTTCATTTGACGTCTGTTTTCCCCGTAAAAATACAACACATGATAATCAGATGAACACATCTGCTGTTCTCAGAGCTGGAGAATATTTGATCCCAAACGCAGCACAACCTCAGCGTCTGACTTTGACGTAACGGTGTGGGGAACTTACATTTGTACTGAGCATCTCATTGGACTCATCATGGCGTTGCAGGTGGTCGTTGAGCGTCGTCATAAACTCGCTGTCAAAGGTTTTATGAGTCACTTCCTCTCAGCATGAATTTCTTTTTTGAGATGGTACATGAACGTCCAAACGGAGGGAGAGTGGATATGGCGAGGGGATGGTTTGAGAAAGGCCTGGTGCGTCTTGGAATCTGTGGTGAGTTCAGTGTCATTCTGTCCTTTCAGGCTTCTGATCTGAAGCGTCATGAAAACAACATGCATAGTGAGAGGAAACAGCTTAATCCACTGCAGAGCGACACAGAGACACTGCAGGCTGCCGCCATGGCCGCTGAGGAGCAACATCTGGACAGCATCAGCTGCTCCTAACATCTGCTGCTGCTAACATCTGCAGAGCTTCAGCCGATGCTGACTTCTGCAGAGCATTATCTGCTTTTAATCAGTGTAACTCTGTTGATTAAAATACTTTCACTGTAACTGTGTTGACTTTTTTTTCTTTGCAGATTGTAAGTGAATTTCTGCGTTGGTAATTTTTTTTATTATTTTTTTTCTGAATCCGTGAACATGAACTGACACTTGAACTGATGACCTCAGCAATCGTGATGAACATAGGTCACTGTGTCCCTCTCTGACTTGGTGGATGATTTGTAGTTATGTCCCTTTGAAAATGTACATGATCTGTTTTTCAGTCTGAACCACATTCTGTACAGGAAACGGTTGATTTAAAGTTTATCGGTTTGTGATGTAAATAAAACTGTCGTTCTGTTCAGTTTAATGAGCAGAGCTGATGTGTTATAAAGCACGTCTGTTTTATTTTATCACCTGAGTTCCTGCGGGAGCCCAGAGGCTCCGTCACAGCTCTGTGTCCATGGTGGAACATTGACAGTGAGAATGAATCTGAATGAAAATGTCCAACCGTTCCATGCACTTCAGTCAGTTCTGAATGTTTCAGGTGGGTTTGGTATTCATTGAAACAGTTCATAATTACTGAATAATAATATCAATGATTCTCCGTAGTTATGTGAAAAACCTGTGACCAGTAGGGGGCGACAGAAGACAACAGGCAGCTCTTCATGTTTTTAATACAAGCAAGTTCTTCATCAGCAAAGAACCAAAGTTAGATGAATAACAGTTGAATTCCCTGCTGTGATCAATAACATTAAACACAATATAAAACACAGAGTACGATAAAAACATACAAATAAAATTTGAGTTTATTGTTTATATGAAGTCTCCATTAAAAAATGGTTTTGCTGTTCATGTTCATCTTTCTGTAAGGAATGAAGAGATGTGATGTCACTGCTATGATGTCATATGTGGCTCCTGTCTGAATGGTGTGTGGTTTTACAGTCATCACTGTGACACACATTTCAAAATTCTGTTTTCAGACTGCTGAGAGACTGTGTAAGACAGCAGCTGAGCAGGGGGTGAGACGGGTTGATATGTAAGAAATGTGAGACAGGTGTGCGTCAGGGTTTGATCAGCCAATCACAGTGAGGGTTCACTCTGTAAACGTCCAACAGCAAACAGTCTGGATGAAGACGTCGCTCACCTGAGGAACAGACAGACAGGCAGAGAGAGGTTTTAATAAATGATCCCAAAATAATTTGACACCAGCTGTTGATGATGTTTACATGATGTCATGATCAGACTCACTGATGTTTCCTCCAACTTCATACAGACGCTGAGCAGGACTGTTGATAGAGAGACAGTCACACACACATAAGTGAACTGCACTTATAAAACACTTAAGTGGCCGCCGGCTTCAACCTGCTCCTCAGGTCGAATCGGATGCCTTTCAGCATTCAGTAACTCGATGAAGGACAAGAAGTAGGTCGGCCCAAAAACACATCGACATGCAAAGCAGAGGAGCCGGGGATTGAACCACCGACGCTGGATAAGTATACAACCTGCTAACCCACAGTTGTCCAAATACAACAACTATAATAGATAATCTGTCATATTGATCAGTGATAAATGAAATTCAAGAAAGACTCTGTGTGTGTGTGTGTGTGTGTGTGTGTGTGTGAGAGAGAGAGAGAGTGTGTACTACCTGTTGTCACATTCAAAGCGTGCAGTCACATCTTTGGCTCTCATCTGTCCGTCAAGCTGTATTGCCATGGAGACTTTGGTGTGTAAGGGCGCGTGAACCCTGATCACGTCTTCGCACAGCTCTGTAATCTGCACACACACACACACACACACACACACACATACAGGTGTGATGTCACACCGATGCCATCAGGTTAATTTGTTTAATGTCCTGTCACTGGTCACTGGTCTGAAACAAACATTTGAACGAATCAGTGAATAACGGAAGACACAAAGTATCAGACCTGCTCGTGGCTTGATGATGTCACAGTGATGTGAGACACAGAGGCAGTCTGAGGAGGAGCTTTGTCCTCCAAAAGTCATGCAGCAGGAAGTAAAAGACTTTTCAGTGTGAGCTTTTTGGAGTGTGGATCTCTCTTAACTCTGCAGGTATTTTTTTCATCTCCATCCATCTGATTGGCTGTTGGGATTTACGTGTCTGAAATGTCTTTGCGGTCGTAATCCTGCCTAAAAACTGTTTAGTCTTCTGTCGCAAGATGAGTATAAAGTATTGATGCTATTTGATACCTGCACCTTTAATCTGTCTCACCTGTTTCTTCACCTCACCTGGTTCTTTGTCTCACCTGGTTCTCTGGTCTCTGTCTCTCCTGGTTTCTGCCGTTCTTGTCAGATTTCCACCTCAGTAGTCGTCTTTTCGTTTTACCCAGGCTGAAAAGCTTCTGATTGGATGCCTGGTTCATATGTCTCACCTGAGACAGCAGGAAGGTGGGGACCTACCAAAGAAAGCAAGAAGTGATGACATAGACTGTTAAGACAGTGATGTCGCTGAAGCTGTGCAGGTGAGTGTTCTCTGGCTCACGGTCCAAAGCAGGTCCTGGTGCATGATCATCAGTCGCACCAAATGAGCTCCACCCACTGCCTCCTCCATCTCTTCCTGTTGCTTGGCCACAGAGCACTTACCACGGTGATGGCAGGAGAGGAGGTTGGGGGCCATTACCATGGAAACGTTCCACAGAGACATCCTGTTTTGGTCTTGATGAGAGACCACCTTACGCAGGAAGACCAGCAGGGCCTGTAACCACGGAGACACATCTGTAAGCACAGGTCCAGAAAACTTTAGTGTGGGAGGATCACATGTTTCCGTGTCTGACCATGTGTAACCAGGTTAATGATACAGCAATAATAATAATAAGAGTGAAATTTATTATTTATATATATTTGTAATTTGTTTGATTTTAATTACACAAAATCTGTGTAAATAGTTAGAACCCGACATGTTAGACCTCCAAAGTCAGTATGAGGAACCTTGGAGACTCAGTTGCTGAACCCCCACGTTCCTTTTTGTGGGTCCTCCACATATTGTGTCTCTCAGGTCAGCCTCTCCTCTTACTGCCGTTGTGCTTCATGGGAGAGGTAAGCTGCACTGTTGTCTGCAATTTACCAGTTTTAGCCACGCGATTATGAGTTTGTTTGCTAGCTTAAACTGACCATGAACGTGCTAAATTATTTCTGTATCATTCAATTTGTGTAGGAGCTGAAGTTTAAGGGCAGACTGTAACTGACGGGAGGATTTTGTGTTTTTCACCTGTGTCAGATTAAACGGAGATCACCTCCAAAGCTAACCTTGTGTGGGTCTCTTCAACCACACACAACGCAGACATCATTAGCCACCACCGGTTCCACGTACGGTTACGAGTGTTTACAAGACTTACAGAGTACACCTGAACATCACTGCAGCAAGGTGACAAGTTCAAACAATGGAGGGATTTTCTTCACCTTCCCAAACACTTGATCAGATCATGGAATCAATCTGTCTGATGAATCTATGGATTGATTATAGTTACAGCTGTAACCTCTGTGCTGAGAATAACACCTGCCGAGCTGTGATGGCTCAGATATCAACTGTCAGGTCGAGACACAAACATGAGTAATGAACTGATGTTGTGTGCTGTGGGTGTAAATTTACTCTGAGTGTTTCTCTGTTGTCTTCAGGAAGCAACAAGGACAGCAGCTGCAGAGCCTGAACCTGATGGACCACAGAGGAGATACCTGCACACACATCCACAAAACACCACCAACAACTCAGAATGCTTTCAGTGTGAATCTGTGTCAGTTATTCTCACACAGGACTTGAACAGAGAGCTGACTGACTGTGCTAAAAATTATTATGTTTAAATCTTTGATTTACATTTATTAAAAATTTGAACTTGACCATTGAATAAAATCTGTGGAAAAGCTGAAGATGAGCAGAAAGGGGCAAAGACAAATCAAAAGAAAACTAGTTTCCACATACATATCAATGTTTTACTGTTTGTCCTTCAGAAAGGAGCAGAAACAGGTTGATGACTGAGAAAATATACCAGACGACCTGCTGAACCTGGAAACTTTCATGTATTTACAGTATCTTTTCTGGGGTTTGTGGTGTCTGAAGGGCAGGTCAGCATGGACCCGGAGAAGGTTCGAGCAGTGCAAGAGTGGCCTGCACCCACGTTGAGAAGAGAGGTCCAACGGTTTCTGGGTTTTGCAAACTTTAATAGAAAGTTTATTCGTAACTTCAGTCATGTTGCTGCCCCTTTACATGCTCTAACCTCCTCCAAGGTAAAATTTCTCTGTTCCCCCCAGGCAGAGTCTGCCTTTCAAAGGCTCAAGAGCAGCTTTGTCTCTGCCCCTGTGTTGACCCTTCCTAACACCAAGCGGCAGTTCGTGGTGGAGGTTGATGCCTCAGATTTGGGTGCGGGGGCTGTGCTCTCTCAGCGGTCCGAAAGGGACAACAAGCTCCACCCTTGTGCCTTCCTGTCTCCCAGGTTTTCTTCTTCAGAGAGGAACTATGATGTTGGGAACCGCGAGCTGCTGGCCATAAAGCTGGCTTTGGAGGAGTGGAGGCATTGGCTGGAGGGGACTTAACAACCTTTCCTGATCTGGACTGACCATAAGAACATCGAATACATCAAAACGGCCAAAAGACTGAACCCTCGTCAAGCCAGGTGGGCCCTTTTCTTCTCGCGATTCAACTTCACTATATCCTATCGTCCCGGTGCCAAGAATGTTAAACCTGATGCTTTGTCTAGATTGTTTAAAGATGATTGTGATCCAAAGGAAACTGTGACAATAATCCCTGAGACTTGTGTTGTGGGTTGTGTCACCTGGGAAACTGAAGAGCAGGTCAAGAGAGCCAATCAAGGTGTCCAGATTCCTCCTGAGGTACCACCCAACAAATTGTTTGTCACCCCTGAGTTCTGTGATTACTCATGCTTCTCTGATCTCTTGTCATCCTGGTTTCCGCAGAACTCCCGGGTCCGTGAGAGGTTTTGGTGGCCAAGTATGAGGAATGATGTCAATGAATGTGTGGCAGCCTGCTCAACCTGTGAGCAGAACAAGAGCAAGAATGTCCCCAGTGCTGGACTTCTCCAGCCTCTCCCTGTGCCACAGCGGCCCTGATCAGACATCTCTCTCGACTTTGTTACCGGTCTACCTCCCTCAGAAGGTAACACTACTGTACTCACAGTAGTAGACCGCTTCTCCAAGATGGTGCGGTTTATACCGTTACCAAAAATTCCCTCTGCCAAAGAAACAGCGGAGGTGCTCATGTCTCATGTTTGTCGAGTTTTTGGATTTCCCAGGAATGTCCTGTCCGACCGGGGTCCGCAGTTTGTGGCTCAGTTTTGGAAGGCGTTCTGCCAACTCATGGGTGCCACTGTCAGTCTGACCTCAGGCCACCATCCTCAGACCAATGGGCAGACGGAACGGTTAAACCAGAAGCTGGAGAAGGGGCTCTGTTGCTTGGCTTCCCAGAATCCTTCCTCCTGGAGCAAGTACGTCAGGTGGGTGGAGTATGCCCACAACACGCTCCCCTGTGCCTCGATTGGCATGTCCCCATTCCAGTGTGTGTTTGGGTACCAGTCACCTCTATTTCCTGCACTGGAGAGGGAGGTCAATGTCCCGTCTGCTGTGGCCATGGTCCGTTGTTGCCGGCAGATGTGGGCTCGTGCCCGTCAGAACCTCCTCAGGTCTTCCCAGAGCTACAAGAAGTTTGCTGACAGGAGAAGGAGAGCCGCGCCAGTTTTTCAAGCAGGACAACGGGTGTGGCTGTCCATCAAGCACTTACCTCTCAAGGTGGAGTCCCGTAAGTTGGTCCCTCGTTTTGTTGGACCATTCCCTGTGTCCAAAATTATTAACCCTGTGTCTGTGAGACTCAACCTTCCCAGGTCCCTTTGTGTGCACCCCACCTTTCATGTCAGTGAAGTCCAACCTGTCAGGACCAGCCCTTTGGGTTTGTGATTTGGTACTTTTGGTTGAGACTCCTTTTTGCTGGTTTTGACCCTTGCCTGGTTTTGGACTAACCCTCCTGCAACGTGTTTTTGTACTTTTGCCTTTGCTGACTGCCATTTTGTGTACTGACCCTGGACTGTTAATAAATACTGCGTCTACTCACCTGTCCATCTCTGGTCTGCTCTGTGGGTCCCAGTTTGTCTGTCTGAACCTGACAGAACCGCAGGCCAGTCAGGACTGAATCCTCTGAAGATGTCGACCATCACACATTCTTCAACCAAAACAAACATGGACGCCAGCAAACAGCTTTCACTGTTTAGATGCAGCGATGTTTATGCCGAAAAGACCAAAAAGTTTTTTCTCACCAACCTTTTCACCTCCTGTTTGTCTTCTCTTTTACTCTATGAGTGACATCATTCTGCTTTAAACATATTTCATCACTACTTTATCCTGATTTTTATCAACTTTATCCAACGATACCCCATAAACCTTCTGTAAATAGTTCTGTATTCGCTGAATTATGACCTACAAGTCCTCGACACACCTCAGCACAAAGACAGATTCACTCTCAAAAATGTGTGTGACTGACGCAGAGAGCATGTGAGCACTCTGTTACATATTGTGTGTGTGTGTGTGTGTGTGTGTGTGTGTGTGTGCATACCCAGCACAGAGCGGTAGGTGGACAGGTGTGTGTGTGTCAGCAGAGGTGTTGGCAGCTCTCTGATGAAAAGCTTCAGCAGACCTGCAGCATCCACCTGTCTCACTGCAGACCAGTCGAACTCTCCACTACACCTGTTCAACTCCCTACACAAGTACTACGGACGGACAGACAGACAGACACACACAGACAGACAGACACACA
>JAPQLA010000013.1:105196-129865 GCA_029822935.1 Naso vlamingii | reverse complement strand
GCCCCTTTGATGGACCGTGCACCCACCTGCTCCAGGGCCTAGCCCATGGAGTAAGGTTTCGGATCCTAATTCCTAACAGAAGTTATAAAGGGGAGGGACCTACAAGGACAGCTCATTTCTCAGTAGACCAGCAAAGCAGCAGCAGCATTCTCACCGCAGCTAGCCAGTCAGATTTTTAGTGTGCCAGGCCTGAAGAAGACCCGAAATGGGTCGAAACCTCGTCTTTTGTTTTTGGCACACCTTCTTCAGTTGATTAAAAAACAATTCATATTTTATTTTGATTAAAAAATTTAAAAATAAGTTAAAAAAAAACACACATACACTTTGAGGTAAAAAAAACACATGTATTTCATTGGATTTTTTTCTTCCCCCTCTGGGAAGCATTTTTAGTTCATCGTTATTAATTTTCATTTAATAAATACAAATAAATTATATTAAAAAATTTTTTAAAAATCATACACGCACACTTTAAGTTTAAAAACAATTTTATTTGATAGTAATCTTTTCTTTCCACCTTTGGAAGGCACTTTGAGTTCATTATTAACAGTTTATTTCATTTTAATAAATTTAAACAAATAAATACACATAACATTAGGACAATACACAGGGAAACATGGATGGGGGGGTGGACGTAGGTGCAGTATGGCAGGAGGCGCCAGCGCACACATCAACCCAGATGGGACCAGGGGTACGGGGGGTCTGATGGGTGGATGGACCGGGCAACATCCTTCTCCTCCAGGAGAAGGTTTCAGTTCCCAACCCTAACCCTAGCTATGTGCAATCGACTCCCAGTGGTCCAAAACGTGCTCCTATAAACTCTCTGTGGGAAGGACTTTGTAGCTCAACACTTTGTCATATTCTCATGCCCGCCAGGCTCCATTTGTTTACATTGGAGGGGCTGCCTTTTGGCCTGACTTGGCAGTGGCAGACTTAGCACTGGTACCATTGGAAAGCTGGCACCATGGTGGTGGTGGTGGTGGTGGTGGGGGGGGGTGCATGCAGGTTCCAAGTCCTTAGCATCTTCCTATCAAAAGTTCTAAGAGGGAGAGGGCCCTCAGATGGTTCTGAATTGATCAATGATTATGAACAGGGCATGTGGGTTGGTTACTCAAAAATTGATAATTCTTAGTCAGGATTTACAAATATATTTATTTGTAAACATTATTTATATTATTCACATGTTACAGATTTCAGTAAGATGACAGAGTGCTGTAAACAGGCAGAAATCCACTGAAAAGCTTTAGCAACAATACAACTGTGTAAGATGTAACAAATGATTATTCAACATTATTCTAAATGTGTTCCATTAAATTCCAGTTTCATTTCACTAAAGGGCTATGTGGACTACATTTTTAATAGTACTGGAATTACACTGTCATTTCAAAACTGCTTTAACTGCTATTTCAACTTATTTCCTCTGATTCGATGACATGTCTTTATTGGACCTTATTACCTGCACACTAACTCTGCTGTCAGGTTTGTTGTACCTGTGAAGACTGAATATTTGACACTTCAATAATTTAGAATAATTGGTACATGGAGTCACGTTACCTCTGCTCAGCATCCACCTGTGTAGAGGTGTAATGAGCAAGACTGACCAGAGAGATAACCTTTCGTGTAACATACACAAAACATATTCTACAAGGAAACATACCTAATGTAGAATTATGTGTATCTCACATCAAGTTAACAAAACTGAGAAGGTGCTTAGTTTGAGCCAATATTAAGGTAAGGTTGAGCTAAACATTTGGGGCGGTGGTGGCCTAATGGTTAGAGAAACAAGTTTGTGATCGGAAGGTCACCGATTCAAATCTGACCAGCGGTAAAAGTGAAGGGAACTGCTTGCCCCACCTCAAGCAAGGCCCCTAACCCCAGAGGAGCTGTTCAGTCTCTCTCTGAAAAAGAGAGATGGCTCTCAGTGGAACCCTCCCATAACCCACCCATAAATAAAGGTTAAAAAAAGAAAAAAACATGGCAAAAATAGCCTTCTAGCAGAGCTAACATATAATCAGAAAGGAGCAAATAAATGCTAATAAATTCTAACACTGAGCTGACATAACACATGTATTAACCTGGAGCTAAAATAGTGCTACCAAAGAACTGACTTAAGTGGAGCTAAACAGAACTCAAATAGCAAGGAACTATTCTTGTGCTGATGAGGGCAGTGAAAACATTTTGGAACTGTTACAGTTACTAAAAACAAGAACTTATAAAAACGTTCAATGTGTTTATCAATATTCAGCAGATTTTCAGATATTGATCCACTTACCCCAATCAACAGATTATTGGTCACCTGGGCAAATTCTGCAGTGTAAATGCACTTACAACTACGATAGGGTCTTTGCCCTCAAGCCAAGGACTCCTATAGCCTTGCTAGAGGAGTCCTTGACTTACAGGCTTGGTCCCTAAATATAACAAGAGATAAACAATTACAGGAGTGCTAATATACAAATAAAGATGAACAAAATGAAGCTAATGTAAAGCTTACATAACACTGATATAAAAACAATTACAATTAACAGAATTTCAGGGGCTTGGCCTGTAAACACACAGGGCTGGAGTCAATCACATCTGACAACAGTCACACAATGGAGTACATGCTGGACACCATTGCATGTCTTTGCAGTGTGGAAGGAGGCCAGAGCTGCTACGGGGAAATCCCACACACAGAATATGCAAACTCTACGCAAAAGGGCAAGGTTCGAACCAACCACTGTGCCACCCCCCTTAAATGTGACAACAATTTTATTAAAATGAGAAAAACAAAAGCACTTTGAATTTAACTGCTGATTTAAGTGTTTGACATCAATCACCATGCATCACCATACAAGATGTCATTGAAAAGGTCCATGGAAAATTAGCTGTAAATCATTACTACATCCAGCTTAGTTGTTGTCTTGTGTAGGAGCTTGTATTCAAAAACTCATCAATGTGGGAGTGACATCATTGAAATACAATCCTAGAGTTTGATTTTGGTGAACTCTTTTCCAGGATTTCAACATGAGCTGCATGACAGAATTCCAGCTTTCCCAGGATATAACATAATCCTGCAGTTAACGATAATCAAACATCAACACTTAAATTATATTCTCATAACGCTGCTGAGTAACACCAAACTCAGATAAATAAAGGTTTCATCAGACGGTAAGTTCCACCTCCCAAATATTCCTGTTGGTCATTCAAGTTTTCGTGAGACCTTCAAAATAGTCTGCATATATCAGTGTTCTTTTGTTTCTGTGCATCGTGCTTCATTGACTTCCATCACTGATGAGTCCCTAATTTTTTAGAGTAACATATGGAGAACACGCTCTGAAGTTCCCAATGTAACACTGAAGGAACAACACATTCAGTTCACAGCTCGAACATGACTGATGTGCCACAGCCCGTGTCACTGTATGTTTATCAATAATACATTGATTGATGATGTCAGCGCCGTGTCCATTTGATCAGTGTTTCTGGCGATCGATAAAGGAAAATCAGTTTGGCGTAAAGCTCCTCCTCCAGCTCCAGCTCACCTGTCTCTCTCACCTGAAACAGACAACAGCCGACTCGATTAGAGCATGAAGGGAAACAGATCACAAGACAGCAACCAATTAGATGAACAAACCAATATCATTACAGTCATGCATTTTGCCAACAGGATTTTCAAACTTATTGGGGGTTACACTTAAGGGGGCGAAACCTGCAAGCATATTATTGTGTCAAACATTTCTTATGTCTAGGGTTAAGATTACATACCAGGAAAATGTCAGTGCAGAGTTTGAGGATGCGGTCGACGCATGGCAGCTCCTCAAACATGATGGAGTGACTAATCCCACTGAAGAACTCTCTGACAAACTTCCCAATCACTAACACAACAGAGGCGTACAATCCCATAATGCTGCAGGGGCAGCGACACAAGAACACAGAAGAAGAAGATGGAGAAAAAAAAAGAACACACTTAAAAAACAAAGGAAGACACTGAATGGCTATCTTGCACTAATACTGAAATAATACTTTATACTTTCTGTGTTGCATTACTTTTACATAGTAACACTGGCTCTGCTACTGCTGCTACTAGTGCTAGTGCTACTTTAACTGCTGTCAATACTGCTCCAACTACTACTTCTAGTGCTACAAAAATTACTATTACTGCTACTTTTAGCAATACTGCTACATCTGTCAACACTACAACCACTAAAACTTCTAATACTTAAACTACTGCTACTGTTACTGCACTATTAAAAGGTGGTTGCAGAAATATCAGTCAGTATTTAACAGTACTTGCAATATTAGTGACTGTTATTGTTAATGTACTGATATTTCTAGCATAGCAGTACATAAAGGTAATTTGTACCCATATCCAGCCAGGAAGCCCAGACTCGGAGGACTGACTTTATCACTGAACACAAACAGCTGAAGTCCCGCCTCTCTCCTGTCACTCAAGGAAGCACCACCCCTCAAAGACACCAAGCTGGCATCCGGTTGGTCAACGATCCACCACTCCTGAATCTCTCTGCTCTGATTGGTCGACCGTTCCAGTGACAGCAGAATGTCCTTGTAACGCTCATCTGATTGGAGGAGAGAAGCCACATGAATAGAAGTGAGACATTGCCTTAAGTTAACACAGCAAATGAACAAAGAATGTAAATATTTTGTGTCTCTTTAGGTATCATTTGGCCTCTCTTTGTGGTTGTTTTCAGTGTTTTTGTAGTCTTTTTGACACTTGTAAGGTAATATTACAGTCTAAATTGATGAAATGTTGCTTTTCTTTCAAAACGTTATGAAAACAAAACACCTGTGTAAAGCTGTTCGATGGGCTTAGCATTGGAATCACTGGGAGCTCGAATGAAACATGGAAACACGTCTTTTATCAGCCTGAAGACAAACACAGACATAAAGGTTCATTTAAATCAAATGTTTACATTTCAAACAGAGTTTTGAAAAGACAGAAGTGTGCAACAATTCCTGTGACTGCAAGCGTTTGACAGAACAAAACCTCTCGGTACCACATTTGTGTCTCCCTGGATTATATTACATGTAAAAGAACATTACAGGCTGAAAAATACATAAACTAGTTTACGAAAACAAACCTGTCACAGTCTGCTGCCAATGCAATCCAAGGTTCCATTGGATTCTTCTAGCATTTTTTCTACTAACCCAATCACAGTAGGATTTGCAGTCCTGCCCCCCGTACATGCTCCCTTCACATGTAGTTATGCCCAACACACCCATGTAAATACGGCCCACCACTCTGTGTAAAACATCCCACACCTCTACTTACACAGGAAGTGTTCTGGTTCCATTCAGCAGCTGGATCAGCTCCAGACGAGTGTGATCATCCAGGTAAGTCACATGTTTACCTGATGCAAGCTCCACCTTTGCACCTAAACTCAAGTTTCTGTTAAAACAAAAAATGTTTTCAGGTTCTTTTTCTTGATGTACTAGTACTACCTTGACTACTGCAACTTTCCTCCCACTGCCACCACTACTAACACTATTGTTACTGCTACTGTACTACTGGTGCAGCTTCTACTAAATACTGATTAATTTGATTGATTTTTTTTTTTTTTTCAGTTGCATAAACAGAGCAGTCCAACAGACAGACAGGGGACATTATTATTAAATACTGGATGATTAATTATTGATCAGTAAAGATGAGCTAACCTTTGGACTGTCCATGATACAGTCAGGGGAAAGTTGCCCAGGTTGAGCACCTGGCTCAAATACTGCCTGCTGGGAGGACTAATGGTCCACAGAGAGTTACTGCTGCCTTGCAGCTCTGCCACTGTCACATCCTCATGACCATACGCCTCTAGGAACTGCAAGGCACTCTGGAAAATACAAGCCACACAATTAAAAGCACTTTAATTACACCAGGCTCATCTTGAGGACATTGCATGTGTGCTGCAGTTTTGTTCCATCCTCCACACGACTTTGTACCTGACCGGAAGTGTTTGGGTTTACTTTAAATTTAATGCTTCCACCATGGCTGAGTGGGCAATGTGGTTAAATTGTGTCTTTTTTGTCCATTTTAATTGTGTATTTTAATTGTGTACTTTATGCTGCAGCCTCGCATCCTAACATGAATGTAAGAAATGTGGCTGTGGTTTAGTCAAAAACATTCTTATCCTGATAATTACACAGAAAAATATACTTTTAAGTCTAGTAAATCACAAGTATAAGCAAATAAAATTGCAGTATAGTAGTGTGATTTACTCAGCACAGTATGAAGCTCTTGCCGTGGTGTTTAAATATTCTCTTACCAACTCCTGACTTGTGCTTCAGTGCCACTGGTTGAAACTTTGATGTTGTGAAGAGAAACACACTCTTCAAGGGTTTTTTATTCTGAGGATTGACCAGGTTAGCTCTCATTCCCATGTAGGCTTCCTGTATGACCTGATTTGCTCTGTCAAATTTGATGAAACATCCGTCAAAAATAAGTTCACATGTATTTCTTTGCAGACCAGATTGGAGAGCCAGTTCTGGGATGCTTGTAGAACGTGCAGTAGTGGGCCCACTGGGATCACAAGCACTGACTAGAATGCCTGTGCTTAGCTGGCATGTTAGGGTTACAGCACCCTGCACCTGGTGTGATGTAGCTGTAAAACCACAAACTGTAGCATCAACACTGAGTGTGTGTGTACTAGTACTGCAGAGAACTTACAGGTGTGTAGCTGTAAAGGCTTGTGAAGAAACTGAAGTCTTCCTCAGTCAGATCTTTGAGCTGATTCTGTTGCGCACTCATTGTGAAGATAGGCTGTCAACAACAACACAACAGTTTTTGTACTGATACTACTGATGCTGCAAATACTATTGCTAATACTCCTACTACTGTCAGCAACATTGCCTTCTTAGTAAGAACAACATTAACCCTAATACCACTACTTTACTACTTTAACTGTCAACAGAGACAACTGATCAGTAACTAAGTAATAATACAAATACCTTTAATTATACTTTAACTACTACTCTAAATATAAGCAGCTTATCAGATATAATACCGCTGCTAATACATCTAATAATACATTTAGTGCTGTTAAATCACATGGACAGTAACATAATACTACTAGCACTATTGTCAAACTACTGCTGTCAGAAGACCCACTCACATATACTGATTATTAAAAACACTGGAATTCATGTTACAAATAACACTTAGTCAGAAACACTACTACTACTATTACTACTACTACTACCACTACTACTGCTACTAAAACATCCGCAACTCAGATGTTCAGGTTACAATCTGAGTCCAGCACAGATTCGTCAGTACAAATAAGACGGTGCAGGTGAGTGACAGATGTGTCAGCAGCAGTGAATCAGCACCAGAGGATCCATCTTGATATGTCAGTACAGGTGAGGTTACCTGAAAGCCTCCCAGTGTGATGGTCAGAGAGACATCAAGAGGTCGGTTGACGACTCCAGCTACAGATTTGATGAGAGACATGAAGAGCAGCGGAAACCAGACGATGCAGATGAGCAGCAGAACAATGAGACCGCCCATCCCATACTTAACCACCCGCTTCTTCTTCTGTCCGCGAGGTTGAGGGTACCTCTGTGTACAGAAGCACGCACAAACTGTAACTTTTCTGATAACAACTGAATCTCTGAGTTTCTCTGTTATTTTGGTTTCTGTTTCACACTAACTGCCAAGCTGTGTTTTCTCTATCTCTTTGTGGGTTTATTTGTAGTCATTATATTCTACAGACTGTTTTAATATGCATGTAGTAACTTCTGAGATTCAAAGAATTTCTACACGATCGACATGTTGTCCTTTTAGTCAACATTTTCCTCTGATTTAAAAGGATAATGCAAATTCACTTTCAGCACTTCAACAAAATAAGCTCACTGTGTCTATAAAATAGACCAGATGTGGATCAAGAGATGCCAAAGGTGTTTGTATTTGGCTTTTTGAACAGGTCTCTGACAAATTGATCATACTGTCTGACTTTTGTGGCATGTGGGTAATGGTTGCATTGTTGTCACTGACTACAGTAAAAAGTATCTGAAATTTTATTTCATGCCCTCTGCTCTGAGCGGCTGACCACTGTCTGTGTGTGTGGAGCTCAGCAGTATGTTCGCCAACAGGCAGCAGCGTCACAGACATAAGTAGAATTTTAAAAATACACCATATATATGTAGAGACTGTAAAGCCAGGCAAATTGTGCTTTAAGTTCAGCTGAGTTATCTGTTACTGGTCAGTGTCAGAAAACCTGTTCTCTTGTATTAACCCATCCTAATAAAGATTAAAGGAGCTAACACTATTCACAATGTCATAAAGGCAAAGCAACAGAATATGATAATGTAAAGCTGTGATGGAACTAAAATGTTAAACCTAAGTGCATTTTAGGAAGACACGTCAGATGCATCAAAAATGAAACAGCTTGCATAGTTACAAACAGATTCCAACTTGCATTTTTTTCAGTCTTTCTGAAACTTGGCTTAACACTGCAAGATTATGTTCATGGTAGAGGACGAGGTGTCATGATATAAAGCCTTCTAAGTAAACAAACTGAATTTTCTTGTGATGCTATTTAATGTGTTAGGGTTAGCTGTAACCTTTTCATGTACAAAAGGAGTGCCACAAGGCTCAGTTTTAGGGCTGCTGCTATTTAGCTTATAGATCTCCTCTCCGTTTGTGAGGATGTGGATATACAATTGTATGCCGATGACTTGGTTGTACAGACTGCTGTACAAGTGGCAACAAAGGTTTCATCAGCACTTGATGTTGTTTTCTGCTGCACTCAGAGCAAATGGAGAGAAAGTGCTGATCTGCTCTAAACTCAGACTTAAACATCCCTCTGCAGCTGACAGCCTTTCCTCAATTTGCTGTTTAATTTATGACCATCAGACTCTGGAAGATGTTTTTGGCTCAGTTTTAAACCTGCACAGACTTACACGTTTTCTATCACAGTATAAAAAATGGAGATTGGGTAACCAGTGATGTCAACATAAATTTGACTGTCATTCAGAGCACAAGCGAGGACATGCAAAGTCCACACAGAAGGGCCGAAATCCTCAGGCCCCCTCTGGGAACTGAAACCAAGACCTTGATAGTGTTAGACATCAGTGCCATCCCAAAGTTCTTGTATAGAAATAAATGCAGATTAACTAGAAATGGATGTCATTTGACCTTGAAGCTCAGGATACAATGCAGAAATATGTACACATACAAACACATATAAATATGATAAATACCATGCATGTAGAAACAGACAGAGCTATACCTTCTCAGACTCCCTCCAGCATTTTAAGACAAAGCAGTGAGCGTAAACATCTTCCACACAGATCCAGGAGGACAGAGACAGAGTGGTGTCTGTCCACACCCAATCCATCACTGCCCTAAGTTCCGTCAGGAATGGAACCAGACGGAAACTAAAAGCAGACGGAAAACATGTGTCAATGGTCAAGTAGTTGAAATTTAAGTATGGGAACCCTATGTTGTTAAAATGCTGGAAGGTGTACTCACTTTCCATTTAGGTGGGGCTGGGTTAAAACTCTCTCCCTGCATATAATGTCTGGACTAAGCTTAACGAACAGTTGGGCAGTGGGACTGTGATGTAACTCACCCCTGAAATAGGAAGAGGTTGAGGTAGTTGTAGCTCTTTGTCAGAAAGTTTCCCAGAACCCGTGTTGGGTAACCAGATCGGATCTGATAGGCCGACAGACCAAAGTAAACACATTTGACAAAATACCAGAGCTGAGCCACTAGGTTCTGATTGAAACGCCTGGAAACAGACAGACAGATGAGAAAGACAGAAGAAAAGAGAGAGACACACACAGAAATCATTAGTTACAGCAGCAGTCTTTGTCACACCTTCATCAACAACGTATTGATTTGCAATCCCAAAAGTTAATCAGTCATTTATCAGAACTTTATCAGTAGTGTTTGTCAGTAGTTCATTACTTGTTTAAAAAGGGTTTATCAGTATCTGAGGGTGGTCCTTTGTCAATACATGTAAGCATTCAGCAGTAGGGCCCGACTGATATGGGATTCTTGGAGCTGATGTGGATATTTGGGAGCATGAAAAATCCAATATCTGATATATTGGCCGATATTATGCATAAAATATCTAGTAAATATGAATACTTGTGACAAAGGTATGTAATGGAGGCAGGATATCTGACATTTTGAAGAAACTTTATTATACATCAGAGCACTGAACAGTAAACACTTCACTTGTTGGTTATTAAATAACGGACTACCCTCTGCTGGACAAACTGCATGATTACACCATTTTAAATTCACTAATAAAGCATTTTTTCTTTAGTAGTGGCATATATTGGCGAAAGAATTTGCTAATATTGATATATCTGCGATAGGCCAATATCAGTCATTGCTATCAGCAAACCGATATATCGGTCGGGCACTATTCAGCAGGACATAAGCTCTGTTTTACATTTAACACTAATCACTGAGATATTTTCTTTGGTATGTTCTTAAGGGTACTAAATGCAGAGTGGATTCACTGCGAGTAGTTGCAGTTCAGCACCAGCATGTACACCAAAACAAGCATCTCAGTCACAACACAATATAACTACATCCATGTTAATTAATGTTACACTCTTCCATCTCGCTTTCAAAATACGGACAGCTGCTCCTCACTCACTGTAGCATTTTATAAAGGGGGTGGGGGTCAGCGGTTCCAAGAGGAGGGGGCTAACATGAATGCGCAGCCAGACCGGCTACCAAAACAAAAATACTGAGAAGCTCAAAACCACACACAGAAAGGGTGTGTGACTGCACTCTCTACTACTCTAGACTAGAACACCCCACGGTTTCCTCCCATAGCAAAATATGTTTTCATTGAAGTCTAACAAGGCTGAAAGTTGGAAATTGCACCTTTGACATGTCAGACTACCTTTTTAGGGTGTGAGATATGATCATATTTGATTGTGAAGGATTAGAATGTGTCAACAATCTGCCATTACAGAGACATTGTAAAATCGGGCTGGAGATTTTTATTTCACTTTTTTTAAGAACGCACAGATGTTACAAACTGGCTTTTCCTCGTTGATGTTTTAATGTTTTTTTTTTTTCTGCTTGTCATGTGTGTCCAGTAAAATTGCTTGCATATCACTTAGTGATCTTCCTTAAGAAAAGCCCAATCAAACCTGGTTGACCTCAGCCCTCCACTCCACTATGAGTTCTACCTGCTTCCATCAGGTCAAAGATTCATAAAGCCAAAATGCAGGACTAACAGAGCGAAATATTCATTTGTCCCTGCTGTCACTGGGTTTTTAATGATTCAGTGTGGTTTTAAATATTTATTTATGTTGTTTTTAGGTTGTACCGTTTGCACTGGATGTTTGTTGGCACTGAATGTTTGGTTGCACTTTATGTATTTCTGCTGGCTGCACAAATTGCCCCCTTTGGGGACATAAAGATGGCTTGAAGTCATATTTATTAGATGTTAGTTTATAGACACTGGGTGCTGCCTCAATAAAGTAGAATGAATTAACTGGTTTTGCATAGGGATCTGTGTCTGAAAAACTGTTGTTTATATTTGGGTTATGCAATCAAGTGTGAGACTGGGCGTACTTTAAGTCTTAGTCATGTCAACGATAATGTTTAATGTCCATTGCACTTGGCACAAGTTGGCAAACTGCACACACATTAAAATCTGTTCAAGCAGGTTCTCTGGCTTATGGTTTTAAAATGTGGAATTAGTTTATACGTACTATTCAGCAACTTGCAAAATAATCTTAAAAATCAAAATTAAAAAGAAAAATCATGATAAAGTTGCAATTATGATCCTGCATTAAAAAAACTGTGATATGACATTTTTACCCTACTACCTTTACATCTAATCTTGACTTTAACCTCATCTGTCTCAGGTTATCTGACCTCACATGTCTGTCAAATGACTGTAAGCCTGGGATTCCACTGGATGTGTGTGTGTTATGGAACGGTTAAGCTGCGTGTTTGCTCCGTGCTCCACCGTCCATCGACACCTATCAGCTGTATTCAGGCTGCGTTTCAGAGCGCAGCACAGCTGGACAGCTGGAGTTGCAACACTATGAGATTTCACTGTAAGTACAGAATCAAGTGCAACCGTGGCCTCTAAAAACCTCTGATCCATTGACTTCAGGCCCAGCTATGCACATATTGATGGTTTATTTATGAAGTTTAGTGAAATATAATCTGGTGTCAACACAGCACATTTCATTCTGAAATTAACTGGATGTTTCCTACCCCGCTCAATCTGCTCTGTGTTGAATTGCTGTATTGTGCTCCCTATTCTGGCAAAAAAAAAGAAGCTTTGTGTATCTGCTGAGGACTCCTCCAGATCACCAGAGCAGTGACGGAGCAGAAACACAACTCAGCCGCAGTCAGTGGAAGCTCATACGTTGACTGGAGATGAAGAGTATCTGCTCCGCTTCTGTTCCAGAGTGGTGACGCACCACACACACATCTGCAGCAATTCAGGGGTAAGTGCCACTGCTAGTGCCAAATGCTGTTTTTACCTGCATCCCATGTTAATGGTAACACAGATGAACTCAAACATTAGAAACATTTAGTCAGAGCTCTTGTTGTTTCTGAATCAAGACTTTTGATGCATTATTGATATGTCAATGAGACAACAGGTAAAAGTGAGTTACCTCTCAGTGACAGTAGGCAGGATGAAGAACATCCAGAAGTGAATCCCAAAAACCAAAATCACTTGAAAGACCAACTTCCCCAGAACTGTCTTCCTTAAATACAGAGCTCTGTCTATCACCATGGTGCCTGTAGACAGACAGTTGGAAAATGAGAAAGGTTGGCAAACACAAAGGTTAACAAGCAAACAGACAGGTAGACATACCAAACTGGATCAGAACCATCACCAGGAAAGCTTCAGGAACCTGGTCCTCTGAGAGGGAGGAAGTGATGTCAGCAGCTGCAGAGTGTTTCTAGGCAGTTCATGTAAAAATAAATAGAATCATTTTTTTAAACATTAAATAGACCACTGAGGTGAATAAAGTGTCAGCAAATAAAGCATGATGTTATGCAGTTAGTGTATCAATCTTTACTCCAAAGGCCCAGAAGCCAAAGACGATGATGATAAAGTCGACAGTGTCGGCGAGAAACATCAGGACGTAAACGTCAGTTACTGCGCTGTATTCTGGCTGGACGATAGCTCTGAAGAAATGGAGGACTGGACGGTAGAGAGATATACACCTACCACACACACACATGCACACACGCATACACACACACACATACACACACACACGCACAGACTTATGGTGACTTAGGGTGACACAGTAAAAAACTTTACAGTTACAGTAAAACAGTTATAGTAAAAACACAATTAAACTCTGTTAAATATTAAACTGGATTGAATGCTGGATTTGAATAGCTGACACTAAACTGCATTTGTGGCTTGAAAATTTGAATTATCTTTAAAATATGGGAATCATTTGCAGGTTTAAATGGAGTTTAAAGTAGAATGCTTAGATACAGTAAAAGCTGGAAAAGTGGGAAAGGCTTTTAGGCTGAATTCAGACCAAATCGGTGATCCAGTGAAACAACGCAGAGTTGTCAGGTGGTGGGAGTGTCATTTAATTAACATGACGGGACCCGTTGTGTGACATCAAGTTGTGTTCTCTATTCCTCCCCCAGTCCAAGGATGGCAGTCGATCGCTGGACAACAGCAACAGCAACTGCAACAGCATGAGGCAGGGCTGTTTCTGCAAAAGCTGAGCCAGTTTCAACTTTTCTGAAAGCCAAAATGAATGGGCCTCATTCAAATGAATGAGAAAACCTGTGTTTTTGCCAGATCGCCTGATTTGGTCTAAGCGCAGAATGCATGACTGCAAAACAGCTGGGAGCATAGTTGCATGCAGCGACTGACATCTGAGAGTAAGGTTGGGTGGTGAAAACATCTCGATAGAGGAATGCAAGTAAAATTCATGCTGGTGATGGTGGCAAGCTTTGGATGCTTTTACTATGGTGTGATCTAACTGCCAATCACATAGCAGAAATAATCCTGCTCCCCAAGATGAAGACGGTGCTCAGTCGTTACCAGTTTGATGGTATTGATGAAGTCAGCTGCTGTAGACCACTGTCTGAACCTGTATGCTTCCTGACTGCTGCACTTAGTGTGTAAATGTAGGCAAGGACAATGCAGAGGAATAACTGTCACATCTTTGACTTCAGGCCATGAACTTGCCTTCATATTAAATGTTGCCAAAGTTTAAATAGGTAAATGTATTTTAAGTAATTCCTGTGAGCAAAAGCTTAGGTTTCAGACACACTGTTGCTGTTTACACATTTAACACCAAAATTTGAAATTATTTGTTCTGGGTGACAGATTTTTCTTGGACAAACAAGCTGGCACATACAAACATACTATAATATTTGTACTGCAGCAAGAGGCAGGTTTCAGGCCCAGGGATTGTCAGCTGATGTGACAACTACTGCTGCTAGCTGCACAGCTGCTTTTAGCTGTTAAACCAGCCGCGCAGTTGGCCTGGGCCCATCAGACGACTCTCATTGGTGACTCGTGCCTGAAAACCTCCCAGCGGTCCAAAGCTCCCGTGCTGAAATGGTAAACACCATATCCCTGGTGCCCTGAACTCTCTTCGGACCAGAGTCACCTAAGTTGTGCAGCTAATTGAGTCATCAAGCTAATGACTAACACATCCAGCAAAAGTTAGCAGCCACTAAGTAATCCTATCTGTCCATCAGGAAACTCAGCATATTACATAAAATATGATCCAGTTTCATCAAAGTCAGTGAATTAAGTTATTTAAGTGTTCTTGTGGTTATCTATCTGTGCCTCGCTAAATTTTACCTTAATTCATAGCTGTTATTCCAGAAGTTGGCAAATCAGAAGGAAATAGCCTTTTAGAGAAAGGGGCCTTAAAGAGACAGAAGCTGAAATTCCTCATACAGACAATTAGGTGACAGATTTAAAAGGAAACAACCATGTTTATATCCATTACAACAGAGTCCCAGTCAGTGTTTTCATTATTTTTGCAGATAATATTTTGCTCTGACATTTAGCATCATTTCATCTAATCCACAAACTCTAAAGTCTGTCTGGTGATTAAATATATCATGAATGTGTTTTAATTGTAAATGATAGTCAACAAACACAAAAAAGTGTCAATGAACAGTGGTTAGCATAAGTATTAGCATACCTGCTAACAGAGTACATCTTGGCTCTGATGGAAAGTTCTCGGAGCTTCTCCAGCAGCAGACTGACCCTGCTGGGTTGCTGTGCTCTGGAGCTTACACTGCCTGAAAAACAATCATAAGACAAGAAAGCATAAACAGCATTAAAAAAAAAAATAGTGCATTTCTTTTTCATCAGACTTCATCAGTCCACGTAAAGTCCTGCAATACCATTGTCTGGTTACTTCAATCACAACTGCCAGATTTCATCTTCAAATATCTACTACTGTAATTCACCTTATGTCTAGTAACAAAAACAAGGCTTGGATGAGTGACCTATGATGGCGGTGGCTGCTGCAGACGTGCTGTGGGGCTTGATTCACTCTTGACTGGATCCCACAGTAAGTGATGGGTAACACAGCGAGGGGGATGCTCAGGCAAGGAATATTCAGGTGAGTTAAAGAAAACAGTTTGAATTGTTTTTGCAAATAGGTGCAGGGTTCGCGTGATTAGATAACTGTCTTAGCTGCTCATTGACAGCAGCAGAGGCATCCGCTAATGCTAATGCTGATGCTAGTTCATTGAGCCACATTTTCTCCCTATAGTAGTATAGTATATAGTATATCACTTCATCTTAATCAGATACAGTTGTGGAAATTTGTGGACTCATTTCATAAGATTTTTTTTTTTTTAATATTTATTTATTTTGGCGTGACAGCAAACACACCAAGGATTTATGATGGCTAGATCATATCTAATGTTAAGCATGATTTCAAACTACTTAATTTAATATGCAAATGTAAGATTTATAAACAACAGCTGGTAAGTTAACTTTACCATAGTAACACATATTCAACTCTGCCCATGAATTTCCCCTGATAACCAGATCAAATGCTGTAAAAACTGGAGTGCTCATATTGCCATCATACCTAAGTTACTCTGCTGGTTCATGAAGTCCATTAATTGTGTGTGACAGTAATCTCACAGTAAAAATCAAAAAAGTTACTCAACAAGAAGATTAATTATTTATTGAGAGACAATAAATAGCATAAATATACGTATCAGAAATATTAAAGTGCCCTACAGGTTTAGTGATGTTAAAGTGAATTCAGAATGCTTGTGTGTGTGTGTTTTCTGTATTATGGGAGTAAGAATACTTCCCTAATATTAAATACATGTTGTCTTTTTTTTCTTTTTTTTTTTTTTAAATCAGAGAATGATAAATTCCCACTGTAATGAGCTGGTCACGGCATCATCCCATGTTTAACTGACAGGCCTCTAGTGACAAATTACATACATATGATGATTTGTGGTAATGCCTTAGATTTATTCATGGAATAAGTGTATGTTGTTGCATATATGATGAACAGGATACTGTATTTATGTGTAAAATGGCTTGTAGATTTTGTCGAGACTTTTATTTTGAAGGGATAAAACTATTTTCGGTGCAAGTTTTCTAAATGTTCTGATGTTGATAATAGTGTGTTTTCATGTTCATTAATTAACACGTATGAGGGCTGACATTATTTTATGTAAGGTAATTCACTCTTCCATAAATGGGAAAGATTAATGTAACATGGTAGGAAGTGCTGTCATAGGTTTATTTTGAAAGTTATATTTGCTGCGCTTTTGCAAGCTGCACTTCCTCTTTCACCGGACTTTCTCCTGGGAAAGTATGCATTTCTCCTTCTGTGTTTATTTTCAGTTATTTTGCTTTTATTTCTGATGCTAACTTACGTGAAATGATTGTAAGAGTAATGTATTGTCACTGTGATTATTTTGAGTGATAGTTTTGTTTGTTTTATGCATAAATTCTGGAAGTGAGAAGAGAAAGCTGTTGAAGTTTAAGCGGCAAGGCTGCCATGAAACCACACCCTACTTGTAACTCACCACACACACAACTGGCTACATGCACTGCTAATATGTACTTGTGATATTGTATCACTGGTAGTAACAGATTACAATTTGAAATAGCTTTGTCTGTCAGTCGGTCACCAAACTTTCCGTTACAGGTGTTAAACACTGACGTGCTTAGTGTCAACCCTTTGATTAAGATTCTGTCTTCTTTACAGTTAATCTGGAATAATCAGAACTGAAAAAAATTCTGCCTGACCTCACCAATTTTGAGAGTCACCAGCCACCACTGACGTGTTTTCTTGCAAAAGACAGAAGTCAGACTTATTATGTAACATGCTGAGTAAGGTGTGTGTGACTACCTGCTGGAGAGCGAAGCTGGGTGGAGCTAGAACGTGTCCGTCTTGTGCCTCTACGTCGCAGCGTGTAGGCACAGTTGACTGGATCAGTGGGGGTGACACCATGGACAGAGTCAGTCTGGTTGTCAGGTGGCAACTGTTGACAAGTGTTGGTCTCAGTTTGGTCCCACAGTCCATGGCACTGTGGCAGAGGAGGACAAAGTTTTAATTTCCAGTTTTTACTTTGAGTGTGGATCATTGGTACTACAGTTTACCGTTCTTTACCTTGAGTATGGCTCGGTGGTAGAACAAAGCAAGCAGCTGCAGCAGGTCATACAGGACGTAGCCTTCCTTTTTCTCCACCCCCAGGATGTTTGGAGGATGGAATGGTTTAGAGCGGTCTACCTCCAGCTTCTGGTTGAATGGAAAGAAGCCAAACTGGAAAAAATACTTGATGACAATGGTAACCTGAGAACACAGACAGGCATGCAGAATGTGATGCCTGCTGAGAGATTAAAATAAAGTTTCAAAAATCTTCAAAACAGCAGCAGAGAGGTGTGTACCTCAGTGTAGATTATGGCCGTCATCCAGAAGGTCTTACTAGGCCGTGGGACAGACAACGTTGCCCAGAGAAACACCAGAATGGGAAGTACCAACGTCAGACAGCTGGCAGACACCATGTGGTTCAACACAATGACCAGATAACACACCGTCTCTGACCTGTGCAAAGGACTGTCTGAGTTTCTTTACAACCAAAAAAAAAAAAAAATCTGTGAAATTCACTTTGGTGCAGAGCCTACCTGGCTGCCAGGATGTTGTAGAGGGCGTAACACAGCTGGAGCAGTTGGTGTTGGTTGCTGTAAAATCGGTCTGATGACTCCAGCTCCTCATCATAAAAAGTTCTGAAACAGGGACGACAGCAGAGTGTGTAAAGCCACCAGTTTAGCGGTGAATGGTTTCTAGGAGTCACCTGTGACTCACCTGTTCCTTAGCAGCTCGCTGGCTGTTAGCTCCTGAGTGTGAGACACCAGGGGACAGGAAGTGGAAGCTGAGTCAGGTATTAAGTCACTCGTTTCTCCTGGAGTCTGAATCTGCGGCTGTCTCCTGAGTCCTGACCCCGCCTCCCCTGCCTCCCCCTCATGCAAATCCAGGCCCAGAGCGAGGCTGTAGGAGGGGGGCAGGTGGAGAGAGGATGGGGAACAGGTGCTGGTGAAGATGAGAATTGGCTGTGTATCAGCAGGAAGTTGCGGGTTTGATTCTTCACCACTGTTCAAACAGACAGAGGAACGTAACTGGTAGCATAGACTTTAATGATTTAGCTAATACTAAAATAATCTTCAAAATCTGCACACACACACAAAAAACTTGTTTTGAAAGAAATTGCCCCTGTAATGCTCGAATTCAACCAGAGAGACTTGCTCACTTTCATTCTGACTTTCAGTCAGACTGACTGAGCTGATGAACTCCACCACGGCCGCACTCTGGAAGTGTGTGTTGTGCCAGTGAGCCACCGTTATGATAAAACTTTATGTTAGAAAGAAAAAAGTGCAGGCACTCAGGTGGGTTTGAAAAGGGTTAGGGTTAGGGTTAAGACTAAACTAAACTTAAACTAATTAAACTTTAAGTTACTTGAGGACCAACCTGTGAGTCTGACCGATCCTCTGTTCTTCAGAGAATGTCAGTGAAGATGATGATTGGACTCTCTCCATCCTAGACAGTTTGGGCCGACACCTCTGGCTGGTTTTACCCACAAAGCAGTCTGGGTAATCTCCACCTTTAAACTCTACTGCTGGGTCACCTCCTGTTGTCTTCTGTTTAACTCTTGATGATAGAGCCTCTGACGTTTCCTCTGCTGAAACTGGCTCACCTGAACCTCCAAACACAAGTTCTGTTTCACCATGACCTTCTGCTCCTGATTTTGGATCTGGTCCTGGTTCTAATTTATTTGGAGAATATCGATCTAGCTTAGTCTCTGCTTTCTCCTCTGCTGTTTGACCTGCTGTCACTTCTTCTTCAAGTGTATCAGGACCCACTCCCTCCTCTTCTTCTTCTTTCTCTTCCTTTCCTCTCTCTACTGACCTTTGCTCCTCGCTGTCATGAATACTGTAGTCCAAACCTGATTCTCTAGAGCTTTTCATCATCTGCTCTTGGTAGTAGACACTAATTGCCTCTCTGGTGGGAGCATTACCCTGAAAAAAACAAAAATAAGTCACTACAACATAAATCAACTACAATGATATGGCCACGATAGACATCTTTGGTAAAGACTGTAACTGTTTGTGTGTACCTGCTTGACCTGCTGCATTAGCATGCAGCGCTCAATGCGGAGGACGGTGGAGATGTCAGTGTGTTCCCTACACAGACCACGGAGCCAGGCGGTCAGAGAGTCCAGGAGAGCTGACAGCAGAACCCAACAGAACCGCAATGTGTTGGAGAACCGACGCAGCACTGTGTCTGAAACATAAAAGATCAGCGTAAGAAGTCATCCTCAACATTTACAATCATTTTAAAAGGACAGTGAAGGTGTTGCTGGGAGGTGGGGCTCTACACTTACTTTCATTTTACCTACCACTTCTTTTCAGACATCATAATTACAGCTGGGCTTTGATGGTATTTAATCAAATCTGAATCCATTCAAATCCCTTATTAAGCCCATTTTTAATGTTCAGAACTGAATTCTGACTAACTTATTTACATATGAGTAGAAAACTCAAAAAACTGTGGCTGTCTGACATCACAGTTACAACTTTAAAATGAGTTCAGACTGATTTGAATTCTTCCTGAAAGAAACAGGGTTAGTGTTGAGTACCACAACTCTCAGGATCTATTCCCTAAAATAAGAAAACTTCATTCAAAATCACAGTCAGATTTGTAATCATACTGATAATCACCAATTTATCCTTTAAACAGAATCTTATGTTGTTAGTTATTTAATATTTGGTTTAAGAATACTGCAGACAAATACATGCGATTGACGATACAATCCAAAAACTTCTACACAAGCTGGCAATTTTTCATGGGAATTGCATCTGTAGTAATTGTACTGACTGCAGTCATTGAACTGTGGAAATCATGAAGGTCTCAGTTTCTTCTGTCAACTGTTACAGTAGAGCTGATATTTGTCAGTCTACGGGAAGAAAGTGAAATCCAGAGACACATTATTCTTCTCAGAAACACAGTGCTGGATGTCAAAGGAGGGTTGAATTGAAGGCAACTGCACTTTGTTGTCAAGACTAAATAACATAGTCTTTCATCTACAGGATTCGGAAGATAGACAACTAGATTAAATATACATTGATCTGAATGCATATTGATATGAATTGTTTAACTGCGACTCTGAAAAGGTAGGTGAAAGGCTGCACTACAGAGTGCTTAGTAACTATTATGATATTCCTACCTGGTCCCTCTTCTTTTTCCTCCTCTTCCTCTCTGTCCTCCTCCAGCACCTCTGTCACATCTATAGGTCCAGCTGCTGAACACGTGTAGAAGTCACAGTTAGCTGTCTGGTTCAGGTTACACACAGATATGCAGATGACACACAAGTCTTCAATGACTGTGTCTGGAGAACACAAATACTTTGGACTCAGTGACCGAATATTTGGAGTCACACAGAAATAAGACTAGGGGTGTGAACAATATGTTAACTCAGCGATCGATTTTCCACTCATGCTCAAGTCAACATCAAGTCCAAATTGAGGTGCATGGAACTGTCCCGACTGGCTAAAGGCTACTTGTGCATCTCCACCACATCCATGTCAGCAGAAGGTGTTTTTTTCTCTGCTGCGGGCTTGATTGTGAAACTTTGCACAGCGCTGTCCCTGCCACCCCACTGTGCCTCTGACACGCTCTAACACCGCGGTGCTCTGCTTCACTGTTCACAGTGTCAGCACGTTGTTCAGATGGCTCCAATAACGTGTTTTTTCAGGCTTAAATGAACCAAAGCTGACTTCGCTTAGCTTTCCTAAAGAGGTAAGCACCAGAAGAAGTTGTTAGGGTTCCTGTGTCTTGCTTCGACAAAAGAAAAATACCTTTGTTTTCTTTTATTCACGGCACTTCCTCAACATGAGCACCACAGTGAAGTTAGTTTCAGGTAGGCTGTAAACTGACTTATACTGCCGGATTGGGATATCCAACATAAAACTAACTTTACTGCCGTACAGTTCTACAACGCTCTGCGGTCCGAAGCTGGATTAGTAGCTAAACTACGGTGCCAATCTGATGACACTTTGTCATGTTGCAGAATCAGAAGCATGAGCTGTAAAGAACATTTTATCAGCGTCTTAGCTGTGTTTATTTTGTGTCAATAATTGGACAAAAGTTGCTGAGAGTACAGCGGAGTGGGTGCTGTTTGCACTCTCTTTTCAGTGCCACAACTGCCGCCGCAAAAAGTAAGTTGATCAACATGTTAATTCATGCCTCCAACATGCCAACTTAGAAAAATAATGAGTTGTTCACATCCCTAAATAAGAGTGACATTTGTATGATGGGAAGAGACTGTAAAATTTCACCAATAAAAACTACAATATTCATCCGTAACATCTGGAGTCAATTGGAAGCTGGACTTGCTGTTTATTTGTTAAAACAAAAAGGCTCCTAAATTTCTCACTGGCTGACGAAGCACTAAGACATTCAACCTCTTCTGTTTTGTATTACTTTTAGAACAAATGCATATAAACCAGCCAGGGCCCAGACCAGAGATTCCGCCCACTCCACGGAGAGGACTGTTCTCTTGGTCTGGCATTGCCTCCACTTTGAGCAATTCTCAGTGGGAGAGGATTAGGTTTTTCCCAAACCCTTCCTCACTGGCCGTTGCCTTTTCAAAATTAATAACGCACAAATGGTCATTTAATCACCTGGGGGCATTTTGCCTACTGTGGAGTGAGTGTGGAAAGAAGACTGGCGGAGTGAGACAACTGAAATCCAAAAATGTCTCCACAAGCTGTTAAATACTTACATAGATGTTGTTATATTGTGTTGTGATTGAGATTCTGACCCACCATGCATCGTGGAAAGAGGCAAACAGATGTCACATGATCACTGTGAATAGACAGTGGGACCTACAACAGTACTTCCTGTCTCTCACTGCATTGACAACAGGCCAGGACAGATGCTGTCCCCTAGCCACGAGCTGCACGAGGCATAAGTACAAACAGACCGATGGAGGCTACTTTTCCACGTATAAATTCATAATTCATAATAAAACTCATCAAAGACACTGGCTAAAGGCTACTTGTGCATCACTCTAATCCACATTTATTTAAAAAAAAAATCAAATATATATATATATATGTATATATATCACTTCTAAGCATTATGTCAAAAACATGTCCCACTAATCCATTTTTCAATATGTTCAACATGTGGTTAGCAAATGTAACTAAACTAAAATTTATGATCTTCAAAACTTGACTTTTCAGTTAAACAGAGTCCAGTCCAACTGTCAGCCTTTTCACTAGTCACCTCTGTTTTCAGCTGCTCAAACAAAAAACTGATGCACAGTCCTCGGCTCCATGAAATTTTGTTTTTCATTAATCTAGAGAAAATCCTCATGTTATTATTCACAGCATAACAGAGAAGATTACAGTGTTCTTTCAGTTTTATCGACTGATAACAGGAAGGATTACATTGAAGGAGGTGTCATCATTAATGTGACACTCATGACCTACAGGCAGAGACAGCACTCCTTCTGCTCACCTCCTCTCTTCTCCTCTTTCCTGCTCCTCCTTTCAGAGGAGTTCTTCTTCCGGAGTTTCTTTTGGTTGTTGCGAGCTTTCATAGCTGTTCTGGAGTCAGTTATCCAGGCATGATAGACAAACTGACAAAATACAGACATGCAACAAAGGTGATATCAATTCATTAGTTTGACCCTGAAGGCACAGATATGCTAAAAGTGATTGTTAGTGTTTGCCCACACAACGCTCAGACTTGGCCCCTCCTCCCTGAATCAGTTACACTGAGCAGAGGAGATTGAGAGAGCTAGGGAATGAATAAAGAGAGAGAGCGGCGCAGAGGGGAAACAAAGCATTCGAGTTTTAAAAATGGATTGTTATTTTCTGAGGCTTTCACAGTGGTCACATTTTAAAAATCAAATTAACACTCCCACACCTCCTGAAGCTGTAATTTGTTGCTATACGAGCAAAAGTGGCTTGAACTAAACAATATTCAAAAAAAGTGTTAAAAAAAAAAAAACAAATATGATCTAAAGAAACAATCTTGAAGATCTCCATCCTGTTCTCCATGGTTCCACCGAAGTGTCTTGAGGCAGCCTAAGTTGTGATCTGGTGTTACATAAATAAATGTGACTTGACCAGCTAAGTAACTGTAGGTGTGTCAACCTGATTCACATCAGTGTGGAACTAATAAACCTATACATAAAAAAAAAAAAATCCCTCTCTCACCCCACCTGAGTGGTCTTTGTCTCTTTCAAGCTCTGGTCCTCTAGCAGAGGCCTGGGAGCTTGAGGGTTCTGCGCGGTATCCCAGCCATTCCTAGGACTGCGCTCTTCTGGACAGAGATCTCAGATGTTGTTCCTGGGATCTGCTGGAGCTGCTCTCCCAGTTTGAGGGTTACAGCCCCGAGGGCCCCGATCACCACTGGGACCACAGATGCCTTCACACCAGCTCCTCCTTCAGCTCTTGATATTTTTCGAGCTTCTCGTGTTCTTTCTTCCTGATGTTACTGTCACTCGGGATTGCCACATCTATTACTACTGCTTTCTTCCATTGTTTGTCCACTACCACTATGTCCGGTTGGTTAGCGACCACCATCTTGTCAGTCTGGATCTGGAAGTCCCACAGGATCTTCGCTTGGTCATTCTCCACCACCTTTGGGGGTGTCTTCAATCTTGACCTCGGGACTGTACTGTCTCAGGGGCGTCTTTGCACAGCCTGCACCTGGGGGGGTCCTGTCTGGTGTGGTAGACTCCGGCCTCTATGGATCTTGTATTTAGGGCCTGTTCTTGTGCGGCTATGATTAGTGCCTCTGCTCTGTCTTTCAGTCCAGCCCTTTCCAGCCATTGGTAGCTTTTTCCGATATCAGCCACTTCTTCTATTTGTCGGTGGTACATGCTGTGTAGGGGCTTGTCCTGCCATGATAACCCCACGGGCTCCTCCTCCTCCCTAATGGGTTTATCTTGCCTGAAGCATTCACTTAGCAGGTCATTGCTGGGAGCCATCTTCCTGATGTATTCCTGGATGTTTAATGTTTGTTGTTTCATCCTGGATAGTGGCTCTGATGCTCACTAATCCTCGGCCTCCCTCCTTCCGCTTTGTGTACAGTCAATATTATATATATATATATATATATATATATATATATATAGATAGATAGATAGATAGATATACTTTATTGATCCCAAGCTGGGAAATTACAGTGTAGCAGCAGCATTACACA